>OY740793.1:66420436-66787936 GCA_963514005.1 Raja brachyura | reverse complement strand
CTAACCCTAACCCCAAACCCAACCGTAACGCTAACCCTATCCCTAACCCTAACCCGTACCCCAAAGCAAACCCTAACCCTAACCCTAGGTTTAGATGCATATCGATGTGTTTCGACGAGCTGTTTAGTGAGCTTTAGGGTTTAGAAGTGTTTGGAGTGGTTTCATACGATGTAAAGCTGTTTGGTGTGGTTTAAACGCTGGATGGATTTAGAAGGTGTTTGGATGGGTTCAGAGAGGTAAAGAGTAGTTTGGAATGGTTTGGATTGGTTAGGAGAGGTTTAGAGTGTTGACATCGCTTTTGATTGATTATGAGAGATTTTGGAGGGCAGTCGAGTGGTTCTGATGGTTTCGAGATGTTTAGAAGAGTTTGGATGGTTTTCGACGTATTTAAGGAATTTGGAGAGGTTTGAATTAGTTAGGTGGGTTTTAGATGGGATTAGATGGGGAAGAGGTGTTTAGAGGAGTTTCGGCGTGTTTTAATCAATTTTAAAGGTTTTAATGGGATTCGGCGGGGATTGGAACGGTTTATGCGGGTTTAGAGATGTTTTGCCGGCAATATTGTTTAGCGTCGTTTAGACGACATTAGGGTGGGATAGAGACGTATAAAGCTGTTTTGAGGCGTGAACAGTTGCTTAGAATGGTGTAAAGTGGTTATAAGGTGTATACAACCAGAACCATAACCGTAAACCTAATCTTAACCCTAACACTAACTCCAACCCGAAACCTAACCCTAACTTCATCGCTAACCCCAACCCGGAACCCTAAGCTTAACATTAACCGCAACACGAACCCTAAACCTAACCCTAACCCTAACCCTAACCCTAACAGTAACCCATAACCCTAACCCTAACCCTAACCCCAATCCCAACCCTAACGCGAAACCTATCCCTAACCCTAACCCTAACACTGACCCTAACCCTAACCCCAACCCTAACCCTAACCCTAAGCCTAACCCTAACCCTAACCCTAACCCTAACTCTAACCCTAACGCTAACCCTAACCCTCACCCTCACCCTAACCCTAACCCTAACCGTAACCCATAACCCTAACCCTAACCCTAACCCTAACCCCAAACTCCACCCTAACGCTAACCCTATCCCTAACCCTAACCCGTACCCCAACGCTAACCCTAACCCTAACCCTAGGTTTAGATGCATATCGATGTGTTTCGACGAGCTGTTTAGAGAGCTTTAGGGTTTAGAAGTGTTTGGAGTGGTTTCATACGATGTAAAGCTGTTTGGTGTGGTTTAAACGCTGGATGGATTTAGCTGTTGTTGGAAGGGGTTCAGAGAGGTAAATAGTAGTTTGGAATGGTTTGGATTGGTTAGCAGAGGTTTAGAGTGTTTACATGGCTTTTGATTGCTTATGAGAGATTTTGGAGGGCAGTCGAGTGGTTCTGGTGGTTTCGAGATGTTTAGAAGGGTTTGGATGGTTTTCGACGTGTTTAAGGAATTTGGTGAGGTTTGAATTAGTTAGGTGGGTTTTAGATGGGGAAGAGGTGTTTAGAGGAGTTTAGGGGTGTTTAAATCAATTTTTTGGGTTTTAATGGGGTTCGGAGGGGATTGGAACGGTTTATGCGGGTTTAGAGATATTTTGCCGGCAATATTGTTTAGCGTCGTTTATACGGCTTTAGGGTGGGATACAGAAAGTATAAAGCTGTTTTGAGGCGTGAACAGTTGCTTAGAATCGTGTAAAGCGGTTTTAAGGTGTATACAACCAGAACCATAACTCTAAACCTAATCTTAACCCTAACACTAACTCCAACCCGAAACCTAACCCTAACTTCATCGCTAACCCCAACCCGGAACCCTAAGCTTAACATTAACCGCAACACGAACCCTAACCCTAACCCTAACCCTAACCCTAACTCTAACCCTAACCCTGTCCCTAACCCTAACCCTAATCTTAACCCTAACCCTAACCCTAACCCTGACCCTAACCCTAACCCCAACCCTAACCCTAATCCTAACCCTAACCCTAACCCTAACGCTAAGCATAACCCTCACCCTGACCCTAAACCTAACCCTAACCGTAACCCATAACCCTAACCCTAACCCTAACCCCAAACCCAACCGTAACGCTAACCCTATCCCTAACCCTAACCCGTACCCCAAAGCAAACCCTAACCCTAACCCTAGGTTTAGAAGCATATCGATGTGTTTCGACGAGCTGTTTAGTGAGCTTTAGGGTTTAGAAGTGTTTGGAGTGGTTTCATACGATGTAAAGCTGTTTGGTGTGGTTTAAACGCTGGATGGATTTAGAAGGTGTTTGGATGGGTTCAGAGAGGTAAAGAGTAGTTTGGAATGGTTTGGATTGGTTAGGAGAGGTTTAGAGTGTTGACATCGCTTTTGATTGATTATGAGAGATTTTGGAGGGCAGTCGAGTGGTTCTGATGGTTTCGAGATGTTTAGAAGAGTTTGGATGGTTTTCGACGTATTTAAGGAATTTGGAGAGGTTTGAATTAGTTAGGTGGGTTTTAGATGGGATTAGATGGGGAAGAGGTGTTTAGAGGAGTTTCGGCGTGTTTTAATCAATTTTAAAGGTTTTAATGGGATTCGGTGGGGATTGGAACGGTTTATGCGGGTTTAGAGATGTTTTGCCGGCAATATTGTTTAGCGTCGTTTAGACGACATTAGGGTGGGATAGAGACGTATAAAGCTGTTTTGAGGCGTGAACAGTTGCTTAGAATGGTGTAAAGCGGTTTTAAGGTGTATACAACCAGAACCATAACCGTAAACCTAATCTTAACCCTAACACTAACTCCAACCCGAAACCTAACCCTAACTTCATCGCTAACCCCAACCCGGAACCCTAAGCTTAACATTAACCGCAACACGAACCCTAACCCTAACCCTAACCCTAACCCTAACCCTAACCGTAACCCATAACCCTAACCCTAACCCTAACCCCAATCCCAACCCTAACGCTAAACCTATCCCTAAACCCTAACCCTAACACTGACCCTAACCCTAACCCCAACCCTAACCCTAACCCTAAGCCTAACCCTAACCCTAACCCTAACCCTAACTCTAACCCTAACGCTAACCCTAACCCTCACCCTCACCCTAACCCTAACCCTAACCGTAACCCATAACCCATAACCCTAACCCTAACCCTAACCCCAAACCCAACCCTAACGCTAACCCTATCCCTAACCCTAACCCGTACCCCAACGCTAACCCTAACCCTAACCCTAGGTTTAGATGCATATCGATGTGTTTCCCAACCCGGAACCCTAAGCTTAACATTAACCGCAACACGAACCCTAACCCTAACCCTAACCCTAACCCTAACCCTAACCGTAACCCTAACCCTAACCCTAACCCTAATCCTGACCCTAACCCTAACCCTAACCCTAACCCTAACCCTAACCCTAACCCTAACCCTAACCCTAACCCTAACCCTAAACCTAACCCTAACCCTAACGCTAACCCTAACCCTAACCCTAACCCTAACCCTAACCCTAACCCTAACCCTAACCCTAGCCCTAACCCTAACCCTAACCCTAACCCTAACCCTAACCCTAACACTAACTCCAACCCGAAACCTAACCCTAACTTCATCGCTAACCCCAACCCGGAACCCTAAGCTTAACATTAACCGCAACACATAGAAACATAGAAACATAGAAAATAGGTGCAGGAGTAGGCCATTCGGCCCTTGGAGCCTGCACCGCCATTCAATGTGATCATGGCTGATCATCCAACTCAGTATCCCGTACCTGCCTTCTCTCCATACCCCCTGATCCCTTTAGCCACAAGTGCCACATCTAACGCCCTCTTAAATATAGCCAATGAACTGGCCTCAACTACCTTCTGTGGCAGAGAATTCCAGAGACTCACCACTCTCTGTGTAAAGAATGTTTTCCTCATTTCGGTCCTAAAGGAATTCCCCCTTATCCTTAGACTGTGACCCCTTGTTCTGGACTCCCCCAACATCGGGAACAATCTTCCAGCATCTAGCTTGTCCAACCCCTTAAGAATTTTGTAGGTTTCTATAAGATCCCCCCTCAATCTTCTAAATTCCATCGAGTACAAACCGAGTCTATCCAATCTTTCCTCATATGAAAGTCCTGACATCCCAGGAATCAGTCTGGTGAATCTTCTCTGTACCCCCTCTATGGCAAGGATGTCTTGCCTCAGATTTGGCACGAACCCTAACCCTAACCCTAACCCTAACCCTAACCCTAATCCTAACCCTAACCCTAACCCTAACCGTAACCCATAACCCTAACCCTAACCCTAACCCCAATCCCAACCCTAAAGCTAAACCTATCCCTAACCCTAACCCAACACTGACCCTAACCCTAACCCCAACCCTAACCCCAACCCTAACCCTAACCCTAACCCTAACTCTAACCCTAACGCTAACCCTAACCCTCACCCTCACCCTAACCCTAACCCTAACCGTAACCCATAACCCTAACCCTAACCCTAACCCCAAACTCCACCCTAACGCTAACCCTATCCCTAACCCTAACCCGTACCCCAACGCTAACCCTAACCCTAACCCTAGGTTTAGATGCATATCGATGTGTTTCGACGAGCTGTTTAGAGAGCTTTAGGGTTTAGAAGTGTTTGGAGTGGTTTCATACGATGTAAAGCTGTTTGGTGTGGTTTAAACGCTGGATGGATTTAGAAGGTGTTTGGAGGGGTTCAGAGAGGTAAAGAGTAGTTTGGAATGGTTTGGATTGGTTAGGAGAGGTTTAGAGTGTTTACATGGCTTTTGATTGATTATGAGAGATTTTGGAGGGCAGTCGAGTGGTTCTGGTGGTTTTGAGATGTTTAGTAGGGTTTGGATGGTTTTCGACGTGTTAAGGAATTTGGAGAGATTTGAATTAGTTAGGTGGGTTTTAGATGGGATTAGATTGGGAAGAGGTGTTTAGAGGTGTTTAGGGGTGTTTAAATCAATTTTATGGGTTTTAATGGGATTCCGTGGGGATTGGAACGGTTTATGCGTGTTTAGAGATGTTTTGCCGGCAATATTGTTTAGCGTCGTTTAGACGGCATTAGGGTGGGATAGAGACGTATAAAGCTGTTTTGAGGCGTGAACAGTTGCTTAGAATGGGGTGTTGTTGTGCCAGTGGGTTAAGGTAGTGGTCAATGTATTCTGCTACCCCATAGGATTCGCTACTACAGTCTGACACTATGGGCCTACCTGGCGGTATTTCTCCAGGCACTGTCCATGTGTCTGGGTTTTTGTGTATCTTTGGGAGCATGTAGAACTTCCTCGCCCTCGGTTGTGGCCCTGTAAGGTATTCTACTTGTTTCTCTAGGATGTATCCTGATGTCTTAAGCTCTTCCAAAATGTCCCCTATTTCCTTTTGTGTTTCTTTATATATGGGCTCATCTAACTTAGTGTAGTGTTCTATCTTGTTCAGTTGTCTATGTGCCTCGAAGAGGTACTGTTGTCTGTCCATGATGACTATGCTGCTCCACTTGTCTGCTGGTTTGATCACTATCTCATTGTTGTCCCTCAGCTCCATCAAGGCCTGCCTCTCTTTTCTGGTGAGGTTAGACTTATCCTTCGTTGTGGGCATATCCCCAATGGCTGATGCTGTCTCTGTTATAAATTCTGTTATCTCTCTAGGGACATCCTCGTCGTCTGGGGTCCATCCTGTGAGTGGCCTAAAGGGTATAATTTCGCCAGGTTCTGCGCCACTGAAGTGGTGTATTAACTTAATGGATCGATAAAATCTGTGTAGGTCACCCTGCACTTGTTCCTTGTGGGATTTGGGAGTAGGGACGAAGGTGAGGCCTCTGTTCAGTACCCTCTCTTGGGTTTCCGTAAGGGAGAATGTCTTAGAAAGGTTGATGATTGTTTTCCCTAATTGTGGGGCCTGCCTCTCTTGGCATGGTGTCCCTAACAGTTTAAATGCTTCATCCATTCTCTGATTATGGCTCGGGCTGTGGGTTCTGTCCAGTGGACATGGTCTGCGACTACTTTAAACTGGCAGGTGGGAATAGTGGGAATGTGTTTCTTGGTCTGTATGTAGTCGTTAAGTTGCCTGAGTGTGTCCTGCTCTGGTGCTGGGAGAGACTGGCTGAAGTTGATCATGGGGATCCATATGCTGGCATTAGGGAATTTACCCCTGGCCATCTTGATTAGTGTTTGGAGTTGTTTGATGGCCGTCTGTGGTCTTTGTTCCTTATGATTAATGCCAAAGGAGAGAATTACTTTTTGAGTTTCTGGGCATTGGTTCAATTTGTCAAGGATGGAAGTGCCATGTGTACATTTGGCTCCTGGATAGCTGTCCAATTGTATGTTATTGTTGGAGAATTTGGGGATCCTGGCAATATTGGAATCTCCAATTATTAAAATAGGTTTACTGTGTTGTAGTTTCCAGGTAACATTTTTCTGACTTGTATGGGGGTGTCTGGTTACTTCTGTCAGTCTCTTCCCTGAACCCCTCCGTGTGTGCTGCTGAAAGTCGTCCTGTGAATTGCTAACTGTGTCTGGGGTCCTCTGCTGCTGTGTGCAACTACGTGTTGGTCTAACCCTCGGTGCTGGGACCCCGTGTGTTGGAGTGGGAACGGTTGGTGCGAGGGAAGGAGTAGCAGTACCGGACCTGATTACCTGTGGCACCGCGGTCGTGACTTCCTGTCCGGCTGTGTCCGTGGTCCGCTGGGTCTCTCCACGGGAGGGTCTGCGCTCGGCCCGTGGTCTCTGGGGGAGAGGGCCGTGGGTGCCCTGGCGTGAGGAGAGGCTCCGGTCGATGAGGGCGGACTCGCTGGGGGATTCGGAGCGCGGGGGCCGTGTCCAGTCCTCGGAGCCGGTGTCGGCCGCGGACCGGAAGTGGGCCTGGGGCTCGCGTGCCGGGGAGGCCGGCTGGTCTGGCGCCGGTTGCTGCGGTCGCGACACCACGATCTGGGGGCTGATGGGTGGACGCACCGGGGTGGTGGGGGGGGGGGGGGGGGGGGGGGGGTTGCTTAGAATGGTGTAAAGCGGTTTTAAGGTGTATACAACCAGAACCATAACCTAAACCTAATCTTAACCCTAACACTAACTCCAACCCGAAACCTAGCCCTAACTTCATCGCTAACCCCAACCCGGAACCCTAAGCTTAACATTAACCGCAACACGAACCCTAACCCTAACCCTAACCCCTAACCCTAACCCTAACCCTAACTCTAACCCTAACCCTAACCTAAACCTAACCCTAACCCTAAACCTAACCCTAGCCCTAACTCTAACCCTAACCCTAACCCCTAACCCTAACTCTAACCCTAACCCTAACCCTAACCCTAACCCTAACCCTAACACCCCAGCTACATCAAAGACACCTACCACTTCACCCGAATAGTTAACATCCCTCAGCATACCGCCCAACGCAATACTCTTCACCATGGATGTGGAAAGCCTGTACACAAACATAGAGACAGACAGGGGGATACAGGCGGTCAAAAACATCCTACAGAGAAATCCGGACCCAGAGAGACCAGACGAGGCCCTAGTTAAACTACTTGATCTGGGTTTGACCAAGAATGACTCTTGAATTTAACGGGGAGTTCTATTTACAAGTCAAAGGGACAGCAATGGGGAAGAAGTTTGCCCCAGCGTATGCCAACATATACATGGCAGAATGGGAGGAGACAGTTTTCCACAAATGTCCCAAGCGTCCAATGTGCTACTATAGATTCCTCGATGACATTTGGGGAGTGTGGACACACTCAGAAGGGGAATTAGAGGAGTTTATTAACATACTCAATGCCCACCACCCTTCCATCAAGGTAAAGGCCATGACTAGCCAGGAGAGGGTGGACTTCCTCGACACCACTGTCTTTAAACTACCATCATTAGATAATCAGGACCATAAACTAGCGACCAAAGTCTTTTTCAAACCCACAGACACCCACACCCTCCTACACACCACGAGCCACCACCCAAAACATACCTTCAGGGGTATCGTTAAGTCACAACTGACCCGCTTCCACCGTATATGTACCAGGGAGGAGGACTTCAACCAGGCCACAAGCACCCTCTTCACCGCCCTCAGACAGAGGGGTTACTGCAAACGGAAATTAAGACACATCAAGTCAGATTTTCTAAAAAGCATACAAGCGCCCAGACCTAGACCAGGGACCACATTGAACTTACCACTAATAACAAGATATGCCAACATGGCTGTCCAGGCCCACAAAATAGTCAAGGGCCGTTTTGAACAATTCCAAAGGGGATTTGCCACACTAAAGGGGTACAAGGTAATGTCAGCATTCAAACGGGCTAAAAATCTGAAGGACATCCTGGTCAGTACAAGTTTACACACAAGCCCAGACTGTGGACAGAGACGGTGTGGAGCCTGCACCCACTTAGTAATAGCCAAGAATATAGAGAACAGTATAACGGGGAAGAGAGGCCAGATAGCACAGAGAATAACCTGTGAGCAAAAGAATGTGGTGTATGCAATTAGATGTAAAGAGTGTAACTTGCTGTACATAGGCGAAACAGGTAACAGCATCAGAGTCAGACTGACAGGACACCTCAGCAACATCACAAGGGGGGACCAATCCACACCCATTAGCAGACACTTCCAGCAACATGGGATCCAGTCCCTAGAGATCATGGGCCTGGAAACAAACATAAATTGGACAACAGGGAGACGGAAGCGAGCAGAGAGGCTATGGATAGAAGCGCTACAGACAAAAGAGCCCAATGGCCTAAATCTAGCATAAACTCAAACCTAGGGTGGATCCTAACTGACTCCTACAAATCTATGGAAGGGCAAGTGTAAGGCAAATAGATTTGGACAAGGGTGATGAAACCGTGGGCCAAGTACCAAGTGACAGTACATAGTGAAAAGCAATCCCCAGGGGGAGATCAACAAGCACCAGAGGGCTTTTGTCCTACTGTCCGATAAATCACAACCTAACCTTTTCAGTGACACGGGCTTCATCACTCAGGCAAATCAAAACTGCAGAAGGAGCAGGCCACAGAAAAGATTCAAATGGAGTCAGGAGGGTGAAACCCAAACCAAAGGGTGGGGAGATGATGGAGAATAACAGTACCAACCTAGAGAGTGGACTCGAATAAGCATAGGATTGAAGTGAGGGACACTCTAAAACCAGGTTAGGGAGACAGGACGAACCAGAAAGGGAGCCAAATGATGGTCAGACAGGACAGTCACAGCTCACCCGAGGATAACCTTAACCCTAAACAACCCTAAAAAACACCCCAAAGCCACCGTATATGTACCAGGGAGGAGGACTTCAACCAGGCCACAAGCACCCTCTTCACCGCCCTCAGACAGAGGGGTTACTGCAAACGGAAATTAAGACACATCAAGTCAGATTTTCTAAAAAGCATACAAGCGCCCAGACCTAGACCAGGGACCACATTGAACTTACCACTAATAACAAGATATGCCAACATGGCTGTCCAGGCCCACAAAATAGTCAAGGGCCGTTTTGAACAATTCCAAAGGGGATTTGCCACACTAAAGGGGTACAAGGTAATGTCAGCATTCAAACGGGCTAAAAATCTGAAGGACATCCTGGTCAGTACAAGTTTACACACAAGCCCAGACTGTGGACAGAGACGGTGTGGAGCCTGCACCCACTTAGTAATAGCCAAGAATATAGAGAACAGTATAACGGGGAAGAGAGGCCAGATAGCACAGAGAATAACCTGTGAGCAAAAGAATGTGGTGTATGCAATTAGATGTAAAGAGTGTAACTTGCTGTACATAGGCGAAACAGGTAACAGCATCAGAGTCAGACTGACAGGACACCTCAGCAACATCACAAGGGGGGACCAATCCACACCCATTAGCAGACACTTCCAGCAACATGGGATCCAGTCCCTAGAGATCATGGGCCTGGAAACAAACATAACTTGGACAACAGGGAGACGGAAGCGAGCAGAGAGGCTATGGATAGAAGCGCTACAGACAAAAGAGCCCAATGGCCTAAATCTAGCATAAACTCAAACCTAGGGTGGATCCTAACTGACTCCTACAAATCTATGGAAGGGCAAGTGTAAGGCAAATAGATTTGGACAAGGGTGATGAAACCGTGGGCCAAGTACCAAGTGACAGTACATAGTGAAAAGCAATCCCCAGGGGGAGATCAACAAGCACCAGAGGGCTTTTGTCCTACTGTCCGATAAATCACAACCTAACCCTAACCCTAACCCTAACCCTAACCCTAACACCCCAGCTACATCAAAGACACCTACCACTTCACCCGAATAGTTAACTCCCTCAGCATACCGCCCAACGCAATACTCTTCACCATGGATGTGGAAAGCCTGTACACAAACATAGAGACAGACAGGGGGATACAGGCGGTCAAAAACATCCTACAGAGAAATCCGGACCCAGAGAGACCAGACGAGGCCCTAGTTAAACTACTTGATCTGGGTTTGACCAAGAATGACTTTGAATTTAACGGGAAGTTCTATTTACAAGTCAAAGGGACAGCAATGGGGAAGAAGTTTGCCCCAGCGTATGCCAACATATACATGGCAGAATGGGAGGAGACAGTTTTCCACAAATGTCCCAAGCGTCCAATGTGCTACTATAGATTCCTCGATGACATTTGGGGAGTGTGGACACACTCAGAAGGGGAATTAGAGGAGTTTATTAACATACTCAATGCCCACCACCCTTCCATCAAGGTAAAGGCCATGACTAGCCAGGAGAGGGTGGACTTCCTCGACACCACTGTCTTTAAACTACCATCATTAGATAATCAGGACCATAAACTAGCGACCAAAGTCTTTTTCAAACCCACAGACACCCACACCCTCCTACACACCACGAGCCACCACCCAAAACATACCTTCAGGGGTATCGTTAAGTCACAACTGACCCGCTTCCACCGTATATGTACCAGGGAGGAGGACTTCAACCAGGCCACAAGCACCCTCTTCACCGCCCTCAGACAGAAGGGATACTGCAAACGGAAATTAAGACATATCAAGTCAGATTTTCTAAAAAGCATACAAGCGCCCAGACCTAGACCAGGGACAACATTGAACTTACCACTAATAACAAGATATGCCAACATGGCTGTCCAGGCCCACAAAATAGTCAAGGGCCGTTTTGAACAATTCCAAAGGGGATTTGCCACACTAAAGGGGTACAAGGTAATGTCAGCATTCAAGAGGGCTAAAAATCTGAAGGACATCCTGGTCAGTACAAGTCTACACACAAGCCCAGACTGTGGGCAGAGACGGTGTGGAGCCTGCACCCACATAGTAATAGCCAAGAATATAGAGAACAGTATAACGGGGAAGAGAGGCCAGATAGCACAGAAAATAACCTGTGAGCAAAATAATGTGGTGTATGCAATTAGATGTAAAGAGTGTAACTTGCTGTACATAGGCGAAACAGGTAACAGCATCAGAGTCAGACTGACAGGACACCTCAGCAACATCACAAGGGGGGACCAATCCACACCCATTAGCAGACACTTCCAGCAACATGGGATCCAGTCCCTAGAGATCATGGGCCTGGAAACAAACATAAATTGGACAACAGGGAGACGGAAGAGAGCAGAGAGGCTGTGGATACAAGCGCTACAGACGAAAGAGCCCAATGGCCTAAATCTAGCATAAACTCAAACCTAGGGCGGATCCTAACTGACTCCTACAAATCTATGGAAGGGCAAGTGTAAGGCAAATAGATTTGGACAAGGGTGATGAAACCGTGGGCCAAATACCAAGTGACAGTACATGGTGAAAAGGAATCCCCAGGGGGAGATCAACAAGCACCAGATGGCATTTTGTCCTACTGTCCGATAAATCACAACCTAACCCTAACCCTAACCCTAATCCTAACCCTAACCCTAACCCTAACCCTAACCCTAACCCTAACCCTAACCCTAACCCTAAACCTAACCCTAACCGTAACCCTAACCCTAACCGTAACCCATAACCCTAACCCTAACCCATAACCCAAACCCTAACCCTAACCCTAAAGCTAAACCTATCCCTAACCCTAACCCTAACACTGACCCTAACCCTAACCCCAACCCTAACCCTAACCCTAAGCCTAACCCTAACCCTAACCCTAACCCTCACTCTAACCCTAACGCTAACCCTAACCCTCACCCTCACCCTAACCCTAACCCTAACCGTAACCCATATCCCTAACCCTAACCCTAACCCCAAACCCAACCCTAACGCTAACGCTATCCCTAACCCTAACCCGTACCCCAACGCTAACCCTAACCCTAACCCTAGGTTTAGATGCATATCGATGTGTTTCGACGAGCTGTTTAGAGTGCTTTAGGGTTTAGAAGTGTTTGGAGTGGTTTCATACGATGTAAAGCTGTTTGGTGTGGTTTAAACGCTGGATGGATTTAGAAAGTGTTGGAAGGGGTTCAGAGAGGTAAAGAGTGGTTTGGAATGGTTTGGATTGGTTAGGAGAGGTTTAGAGTGTTTACATGGCTTTTGATTGATTATGAGAGATTTTGGAGGGCAGTCGAGTGGATCTGGTGGTTTCGAGATGTTTAGAAGGGTTTGGATGGTTTTCGACGTGTTTAAGGAATTTGGTGAGGTTTGAATTAGTTAGGTGGGTTTTAGATGGGATTAGATTGGGAAGAGGTGTTTAGAGGAGTTTAGGGGTGTTTAAATCAATTTTATGGGTTTTAATGGGGTTCGGTGGGGATTGGAACGGTTTATGCGGGTTTAGAGATATTTTGCCGGCAATATTGTTTAGCGTCGTTTATACGGCTTAAGGGTGGGACACTGACGTATAAAGCTGTTTTAAAGCGTGAACAGTTGCTTAGAATCGTGTAAAGCGGTTTTAAGGTGTATACAACCAGAACCATAACTCTAAACCTAATCTTAACCCTAACACTAACTCCAACCCGAAACCTAACCCTAACTTCTAACTTCAACCTAACCCTAACCCTAACCCTAACCCTAACCGTAACAAATAACCCTAACCCTAACCCTAACCCCAACCCTAACCCTATTCACAACCTAACCCTAACCGTAACCCATAACCCTAACCCTAACCTTAACCCCAACCCCAACCCTAACGCTAACCCCATCCCTAACCCTCACCCAAACCCTAACACTAACCCTAACCCTAACCCTAACCCTAACCCTAACCCTCACCCTCACCCTAACCGTAACCCTAACCCAAACCCTAACGCTAACCCTAACCCTCACCCTCACCCTAACCCTAACCATAACCCATAACCCTAACCCTAACCCTAACCCCAACCCCAAACCTAACGCTAACCCTAACCCTAACCCTAACCCTAACCCTAACCCTAACCCTAACCCTAACCCTGGTTTGGGTCTAGCGGAGTGGGTTTGGGTCCAGCAGAGTGGGTTTGGGTCCAGCGGAGTGGGTTTGGGTCCAGCGGAATGCGTTTGGGTCCAGCGGAGTGGGTTTGGGTCCGGCGGAGTGGGTTAGGGTCTGGCGGAGTGGGTTCGGGTCTGGCGGAGTGGGTTCGGGTCTGGCGGAGTGGGTATGGGTCTGGCGGAGTGGGTTCGGGTCGGGCGGAGTGGGTTCGGGTCTGGCGGAGTGGGTTCGGGTCTGGCGGAGTGGGTTGGGGTCTGGTGGAGTGGGTTCCTGTCTGGCGGAGTGGGTTCCTGTCTGGCGGAGTGGGTTCGGGTCTGGCGGAGTGGGTTCCTGTCTGGTGGAGTGGGTTGGGGTCTGGCAGAGTGGGTTCGTGTCTGGCGGAGTGGGTTCCTGTCTGGCGGAGTGGGTTCGGGTCTGGCGGAGTGGGTTCGGGTCTGGCGGAGTGGGTTGGGGTATGGCGGAGTGGGTTGGGGTCTGGTGGAGTGGGTTCGGGTCTGGCGGAGTGGGTTGGCGTCTGGCGGATTTGGTTGGGGTCTGGCGGAGTGGGTTCGGGTCTGGCGGAGTGGGTTCGGGTCTGGCGGAGTGGGTTTGGGTCTGGCGGAGTGGGTTAGGGTCTGGCGGAGTGGGTTCGGGTCTGGCTGAGTGGGTTCGGGTCTGGCGGAGTGGGTTTGGGTCTGGCGGAGTGGGTTTGGGTCTGGCGGAGTGGGCTTGGGTCTGGCGGAGTGGGTTTGGGTCTGGCGGAGTGGGTTTGGGTCTGGCGGAGTGGGTTTGAGTCTGGCGGAGTGGGTTTGTGTCTGGCGGAGTGGGTTTGGGTCTGGCGGAGTGGGTTTGGGTCTGGCGGAGTGGGTTTTGGTCTGGCGGAGTGGGTTTTGGTCTGGCGGAGTGGGTTTGGGTCAGGCGGAGTGGGTTTGGGTCCGGCGGAGTGGGTTTGGGTCCGGCGGAGTGGGTTTGGGTCTGGCGGAGTGGGTTTGGGTCTGGCGGAGTGGGTTTGGGTCTGGCGAAGTGGGGTTGGGTCTGGCGGTGTTGGCTTGGGTCTGGCGGAGTGGGTTTGAGTCTGGCGGAGTGGGTTTGGGGCTGGCGGAGTGGGTTTGGGTCTGGCGGAGTGGGTTTTGGTCTGGCAGAGTGGGTTTGGGGCTGGCGGAGTGGGTTTGGCTCTGGCGGTGTGGGTTTGGGTCTGCCGGAGTAAGTTTCGGTCTGGCGGAGTGCGATCGGCTCTGGCGGAGGGGTTCGGGTCTGGCGGAGTGGGTTCGGGTCTGGCGGAGTGGGTTCGGTTCTGGCGGCGTGGGTTTGTGTCTGGCAGAGTGGGTTTGGGTCTGGCGGAGTGGGCTTGGGTCTGGCGGACTGGGTTTGGGTCTGGCGGAGTAAGTTTTGGTCTGGAGGAGTGGGTTGGGGTCTGGCGGAGTGGGTTCGGGTCTGGCGGAGTGAGTTCGGGTCTGGCGGAGTGGGTTCGGGTCTGGCGGAGTGGGTTCGGGTCTGTCGGAGTGGGTTCGGGTCTGGCGGAGTGGGTTCGGGTCTGGCGGAGTGGGTTCGGGTGTGGCGGAGTGGGCTTGGGTCTGGGGGAGTGTGTTTGGGTCTGGCGGAGTGGGTTCGGGTCTGGCGGAGTGGCTTTGGGTCTGGCGGAGTGGGTTTGGGTCTGGCGGGGTGGGTTTGGGTCTGGCGGAGTGGGTTTGGGTCTGGCGGAGTGGGTATGGGTCTGACGGAGTGGGTTTGGGTCTGGCGGAGTGGGTTTGGGGTCTGGCGGAGTGGGTTTGGGTCTGGCGGAGTGGGTTTGGGTCTGGCGGAGGGGGTTGGGTCTGGCGGAGTGGGTTTGGGTCTGGCGGAGTGGGTTTGGGGCTGGCGGAGTGGGCTTGGGTCTGGCGGAGTGGGCTTGGGTCTGGCGGAGTGGGTTTGGGTCTGGCGGAGTGGGTTTGGGTCTGGCGGAGTGGGTTTGGGTCTGGCGGAGTGGGTTTGGGTCTGTCGGAGTGGGTTTGGGTCTGTCGGAGTGGGTTTGGGTCTGGCGGAGTGGGTTTGGGTCTGGCGGAGTGGGTTTGGGTCTGGCGGAGTGGGTTCGGGTCTGGCGGAGTGGGTTCGGGTCTGGCGGTGTGGGTTCCGGTGTGGCGGAGTGGGATCGGGTCTGGCGGAGTGGGTTCGGGTCTGGCGGAGTGGGTTCGGTTCTGGCGGAGTGGGTTCGGTTCTGGCGGAGTGGTTTGTGGTCTGGCGGAGTGGGTTCGGGTCTGGCGGAGTGGGTTTGGGTCTGGCGGAGAGGGTTTGGGTCTGGCGGAGTGGGTTTGGGTCTGGCGGAGTGGGTTTGGGTGTGGAGGAGTGGGTTCGGGTCTGGCGGAGTGGGTTCTGGTCTGGCGGAGTGTGTTCGGGTCTGGCGGAGTGGGTTCGGGTCTGGCGGAGTGGGTTCGGGTCTGGCGGAGTGGGTTCGGGTCTGGCGGAGTGGGTTCGGGTCTGGCGGAGTGGGTTAGGGTCTGGCGGAGTGGGTTCGGGTCTGGCGGAGTGGGTTCGGGTCTGGCGGAGTGGGTTCGGGTCTGGCGGAGTGGGTTCGGATCTGGCGGAGTGGGTTTGGGTCTGGCGGAGTGGGTTTGGGTCTGGCGGAGTGGGGTCGGGTCTATCGGTATGGGTTCGGGTTTGGCGGAGTGGGTTCTGGTCTGGCGGAATGGGTTCGGGTCTGGCGGAGTGGGTTTGGGTCTGGCGGAGTGGGTTTGGGTCTGGCGGAGTAGGTTTGGGTCTGGCGGAGTGGGTTTGGGGTCTGACGGAGTGGGTTTGAGTCTGGCGGAGTTGGTTTGTGTCTGGCGGTATGGGTTTGGGTCTGGCGGAGTGGGTTCGGGTCTGACGGAGTGGGTTCGGGTCTGTCGGAGTGGGTTCGGGTGTGGCGGAGTGGGTTCGGGTCTGGCGGAGTTGGTTCGGGTCTGGCGGAGTGGGTTGGGGTCTGGCGGATGGGTTGGGGTCTGGCGGAGTGGGTTCGGGTCTGGCGGAGTGGGTTTGGGTCTGTCGGAGTGGGTTCGGGTGTGGCGGAGTGGGTTCGGGTCTGGCGGAGTGGGTTCGGGTCTGGCGGAGTGGGTTCGGGTCTGGCGGAGTGGGTTAGGGTCTGGCGGAGTGGGTTCGGGTCTGGCGGAGTGGGTTCGGGTCTGGCGGAGTGGGTTAGGGTCTGGCGGAGTGGGTTTGTGTCTGGCGGAGTGGGTTCGGGTCTGGCGGAGTGGGTTTGGGTCTGGCGGAGTGGGCTTGGGTCTGGCGGACTGGGTTTGGGTCTGGCGGAGTAAGTTTTGGTCTGGAGGAGTGGGTTGGGGTCTGGCGGAGTGGGTTCGGGTCTGGCGGAGTGGGTTCGGGTCTGGCGGAGTGGGTTCGGGTCTGGCGGAGTGGGTTCGGGTCTGTCGGAGTGGGTTCGGGTCTGGCGGAGTGGGTTCGGGTCTGGCGGAGTGGGTTCGGGTGTGGCGGAGTAGGCTTGGGTCTGGGGGAGTGTGTTTGGGTCTGGCGGAGTGGGTTCGGGTCTGGCGGAGTGGGTTTGGGTCTGGCGGAGTGGGTTTGGGTCTGGCGGGGTGGGTTTGGGTCTGGCGGAGTGGGTTTGGGTCTGGCGGAGTGGGTATGGGTCTGGCGGAGTGGGTTTGGGTCTGGCGGAGTGGGTTTGGGTCTGGCGGAGTGGGTTTGGGGTCTGGCGGAGTGGGTTTGGGTCTGGCGGAGTGGGTTCGGGTCTGGCGGAGTGGGTTGCTGTCTTGCGGAGTGGGTTCGGGTATGGCGGAGTGGGTTCGGGCCTGGCGGAGTGGGCTTGGGTCTGGCGGAGTGGGTTTGGGTCTGGCGGAGTGGGTTCGGGTCTGGCGGAGTGGGTTTGGGTCTGGCTGAGTGGGATTGGGTCTGGCGGAGTGGGTTGGGGTCTGTCGGCATGGGTTCGGGTCTGGCGGAGTGGGTTCGGGTCTGGCGGAGTGGGTTTGGGGTCTGGCGGAGTGGGTTTGGGTCTGGCGGAGGGGGTTTGGGTCTGGCGGAGTGGGGTCGGGTCTGTCGGTATGGGTTCGGGTTTGGCGGAGTGGGTTCTGGTCTGGCGGAATGGGTTTGGGTCTGGCGGAGTGGGTTTGGGTCTGGCGGAGTGGGTTTGGGTCTGGCGGAGTGGGTTTGGGTCTGGCGGAGTGGGTTTGGGGTCTGACGGAGTGGGTTTGAGTCTGGCGGAGTTGGTTTGGGTCTGGCGGAATGGGTTTCGGTCTGGCGGAGTGGGTTCGGGTCTGGCGGAGTGGGTTCGGGTGTGGCGGAGTGGGTTCGGGTGTGGCGGAGTGGGTTCGGGTCTGGCGGAGTTGGTTCGGGTCTGGCGGAGTGGGTTGGGGTCTGGCGGAGTGGGTTCGGGTCTGGCGGAGTGGGTTCGGGTCTGGCGGAGTGGGTTCGGGTCTGGCGGAGTGGGTTCGGGTCTGGCGGAGTTGGTTCGGGTCTGGCGGAGTGGGTTCGGGTCTGGCGGAGTGGGTTAGGGTCTGGCGGAGTGGGTTCGGGTCTGGCGGAGTGGGTTCGGGTCTGGCGGAGTGGGTTCGGGTCTGGCGGAGTGGGTTCGGGTCTGTCCGTGTGGGTTAGGGTCTGGCGGAGTGGGTTGCGGTCTGGCGGAGTGGGTTCGGGTATGGCGGAGTGGGTTCGGGCCTGGCGGAGTGGGCTTGGGTCTGGCGGAGTGGGTTTGGGTCTGGCGGAGTGGGTTTGGGTCTGGCGGAGTGGGTTTGGGTCTGGCTGAGTGGGATTGGGTCTGGCGGAGTGGGTTGGGGTCTGTCGGCATGGGTTCGGGTCTGGCGGAGTGGGTTCGGGTCTGGCGGAGTGGGTTTGGGGTCTGGCGGAGTGGGTTTGGGTCTGGCGGAGGGGGTTTGGGTCTGGCGGAGTGGGGTCGGGTCTGTCGGTATGGGTTCGGGTTTGGCGGAGTGGGTTCTGGTCTGGCGGAATGGGTTTGGGTCTGGCGGAGTGGGTTTGGGTCTGGCGGAGTGGGTTTGGGTCTGGCGGAGTAGGTTTGGGTCTGGCGGAGTGGGTTTGGGGTCTGACGGAGTGGGTTTGAGTCTGGCGGAGTTGGTTTGGGTCTGGCGGAATGGGTTTCGGTCTGGCGGAGTGGGTTCGGGTCTGGCGGAGTGGGTTCGGGTCTGGCGGAGTGGGTTCGGGTGTGGCGGAGTGGGTTCGGGTCTGGCGGAGTTGGTTCGGGTCTGGCGGAGTGGGTTGGGGTCTGGCGGAGTGGGTTCGGGTCTGGCGGAGTGGGTTCGGGTCTGGCGGAGTGGGTTTGGGTCTGGCGGAGTGGGTTCGGGTCTGGCGGAGTTGGTTCGGGTCTGGCGGAGTGGGTTCGGGTCTGGCGGAGTGGGTTAGGGTCTGGCGGAGTGGGTTCGGGTCTGGCGGAGTGGGTTCGGGTCTGGCGGAGTGGGTTCGGGTCTGGCGGAGTGGGTTCGGGTCTGGCGGAGTGGGTTCGGGTCTGTCCGTGTGGGTTAGGGTCTGGCGGAGTGGGTTGCGGTCTGGCGGAGTGGGTTCGGGTATGGCGGAGTGGGTTCGGGCCTGGCGGAGTGGGCTTGGGTCTGGCGGAGTGGGTTTGGGTCTGGCGGAGTGGGTTTGGGTCTGGCGGAGTGGGTTTGGGTCTGGCTGAGTGGGATTGGGTCTGGCGGAGTGGGTTGGGGTCTGTCGGCATGGGTTCGGGTCTGGCGGAGTGGGTTCGGGTCTGGCGGAGTGGGTTTGGGGTCTGGCGGAGTGGGTTTGGGTCTGGCGGAGGGGGTTTGGGTCTGGCGGAGTGGGTTCGGGTCTGGCGGAGTGGGTTCGGGTCTGGCGGAGTGGGTTCGGGTCTGGCGGAGTGGGTTCGGGTCTGGCGGAGTGGGTTTGGGTCTGGCGGAGTGGGTTTTGGGTCTGTCGGAGTGGGTTTGGGTCTGTCGGAGTGGGTTTGGGTCTGGCGGAGTGGGTTTGGGTCTGGCGGAGTGGGTTTGGGTCTGGCGGCGTGGGTTGGGGTCTGGCGGAGTGGGTTTGGGTCTGGCGGAGTGGGTAGGGGTCTGGTGGAGTGGGTTCGGGTCTGGCGGAGTGGGTTGGGGTCTGGCGGAGTGGGTTGGGGTCTGGCGGAGTGGGTTAGGGTCTGGCGGAGTGGGTTTGGGTCTGGCGGAGTGGGTTTGCGTCTGGCGGCGTGGGTTCGGGTCTGGCGGAGTGGGTTTGGGTCTGGCGGAGTGGGTTTGGGTCTGGCTGAGTGGGATTGGGTCTGGCGGAGTGGGTTGGGGTCTGTCGGCATGGGTTCGGGTCTGTCGGAGTGGGTTCGGGTCTGGCGGAGTGGGTTTGGGGTCTGGCGGAGTGGGTTTGGGTCTGGCGGAGGGGGTTTGGGTCTGGCGGAGTGGGTTTGGGTCTGGCGGAGTGGGTTTGGGGCTGGCGGAGTGGGCTTGGGTCTGGCGGATTGGGTTTGGGTCTGGCGGAGTGGGTTTGGGTCTGGCGGAGTGGGTTTGGGTCTGGCGGAGTGGGTTTGGGTCTGGCGGAGTGGGTTTGGGTCTGGCGGAGTGGGTTTGGGTCTGGCGGAGTGGGTTTGGGTCTGGCGGAGTGGGTTTGGGTCTGGCGGAGTGGGTTGGGGTCTGGCGGAGTGGGTTGGGGTCTGGCGGAGTGGGTTCGGGTCTGGCGGAGTGGGTTCCGGTGTGGCGGAGTGGGTTCGGGTCTGGCGGAGTGGGTTCGGGTCTGGCGGAGTGGGTTCGGGTCTGGCGGAGTGGGTTCGGGTCTGGCGGAGTGGGTACGGTTCTGGCGGAGTGGGTTCGGGTCTGGCGGAGTGGGTTCGGGTCTGGCGGAGTGGTTTCGGGTCTGGCGGAATGGGTTCGGGTCTGGCGGAGTGGGTTCGGGTCTGGCGGAGTGGGTTTCAGTCTGGCGGAGAGGGTTTGGGTCTGGCGGAGTGGGTTTGGGGCTGGCAGAGTGGGTTCGGGTGTGGCGGACAGGGTTCGGGTTTGGCGGAGTGGGTTCTGGTCTGGCGGAGTGGGTTCGGGTCTGGCGGAGTGGGTTCGGGTCTGGCGGAGTGGGTTCGGGTCTGGCGGAGTGGGTTCGGGTCTGGCGGAGAGGGTTCGGGTCTGGCGGAGCGGGTTGGGGTCTGGCGGAGTGGGTTGGGGTCTGGCGGAGTGGGTTCGGGTCTGGCGGAGTGGGTTCGGGTCTGGCGGAGTGGGTTCGGGTCTGGCGGAGTTGGTTCGGGTCTGGCGGAGTGGGTTGGGGTCTGGCGGAGTGGGTTCGGGTCTGGCGGAGTGGGTTTGGGTCTGGCGGAGTGGGTTAGGGTCTGGCGGAGTGGGTTCGGGTCTGGTGGAGTGGGTTCGGGTCTGGCGGAGTGGGTTCGGGTCTGGCGGAGTGGGTTCGGGTCTGGCGGAGTGGGTTCGGGACTGTCCGTGTGGGTTCGGGTCTGGCGGAGTGGGTTGCGGTCTGGCGGAGTGGGTTCGGGTATGGCGGAGTGGGCTCGGGCCTGGCGGAGTGGGCTTGGGTCTGGCGGAGTGGGTTTGGGTCTGGCGGAGTGGGTTTGGGTCTGGCGGAGTGGGTTTGGGTCTGGCTGAGTGGGATTGGGTCTGGCGGAGTGGGTTGGGGTCTGTCGGCATGGGTTCGGGTCTGGCGGAGTGGGTTCGGGTCTGGCGGAGTGGGTTTGGGGTCTGGCGGAGTGGGTTTGGGTCTGGCGGAGGGGGTTTGGGTCTGGCGGAGTGGGTTGGGGTCTGGCGGAGTGGGTTGGGGTCTGGCGGAGTGGGTTCGGGTCTGGCGGAGTGGGTTCGGGTCTGGCGGAGTGGGTTTGGGTCTGGCGGAGTGGGTTTTGGGTCTGTCGGAGTGGGTTTGGGTCTGTCGGAGTGGGTTTGGGTCTGGCGGAGTGGGTTTGGGTCTGGCGGAGTGGGTTTGGGTCTGGCGGCGTGGGTTGGGGTCTGGCGGAGTGGGTTTGGGTCTGGCGGAGTGGGTAAGGGTCTGGCGGAGTGGGTTCGGGTCTGGCGGAGTGGGTTGGGGTCTGGCGGAGTGGGTTGGGGTCTGGCGGAGTGGGTTGGGGTCTGGCGGAGTGGGTTTGGGTCTGGCGGAGTGGGTTTGCGTCTGGCGGCGTGGGTTTGCGTCTGGCGGCGTGGGTTCAGGTCTGGCGGAGTGGGTTTGGGTCTGGCGGAGTGGGTTTGGGTCTGGCTGAGTGGGATTGGGTCTGGCGGAGTGGGTTGGGGTCTGTCGGCATGGGTTCGGGTCTGTCGGAGTGGGTTCGGGTCTGGCGGAGTGGGTTTGGCGTCTGGCGGAGTGGGTTTGGGTCTGGCGGAGGGGGTTTGGGTCTGGCGGAGTGGGTTTGGGTCTGGCGGAGTGGGTTTGGGGCTGGCGGAGAGGGCTTGGGTCTGGCGGATTGGGTTTGGGTCTGGCGGAGTGGGTTTGGGTCTGGCGGAGTGGGTTTGGGTCTGGCGGAGTGGGTTTGGGTCTGGCGGAGTGGGTTTGGGTCTGTCGGAGTGGGTTTGGGTCTGGCGGAGTGGGTTTGGGTCTGGCGGAGTGGGTTGGGGTCTGGCGGAGTGGGTTGGGGTCTGGCGGAGTGGGTTGGGGTCTGGCGGAGTGGGTTCGGGTCTGGCGGAGTGGGTTTTGGGTCTGACGGAGTGGGTTTGGGTCTGTCGGAGTGGGTTTGGGTCTGGCGGAGTGGGTTTGGGTCTGGCGGAGTGGGTTTGGGTCTGGCGGCGTGGGTTGGGGTCTGGCGGAGTGGGTTTGGGTCTGGCGGAGTGGGTAAGGGTCTGGCGGAGTGGGTTCGGGTCTGGCGGAATGGGTTCGGGTCTGGCGGAGTGGGTTGGGGTCTGGCGGAGTGGGTTGGGGTCTGGCGGAGTGGGTTAGGGTCTGGCGGAGTGGGTTTGGGTCTGGCGGAGTGGGTTTGCGTCTGGCGGCGTGGGTTCGGGTCTGGCGGAGTGGGTTTAGGTCTGGCGGAGTGGGTTTGGGTCTGGCTGAGTGGGATTGGGTCTGGCGGAGTGGGTTGGGGTCTGTCGGCATGGGTTCGGGTCTGTCAGAGTGGGTTCGGGTCTGGCGGAGTGGGTTTGGGGTCTGGCGGAGTGGGTTTGGGTCTGGCGGAGGGGGTTTGGGTCTGGCGGAGTGGGTTTGGGTCTGGCGGAGTGGGTTTGGGGCTGGCGGAGTGGGCTTGGGTCTGGCGGATTGGGTTTGGGTCTGGCGGAGTGGGTTTGGGTCTGGCGGAGTGGGTTTGGGTCTGGCGGAGTGGGTTTGGGTCTGGCGGAGTGGGTTTGGGTCTGTCGGAGTGGGTTTGGGTCTGGCGGAGTGGGTTGGGGTCTGGCGGAGTGGGTTGGGGTCTGGCGGAGTGGGTTCGGGTCTGGCGGAGTGGGTTCGGGTCTGGCGGAGTGGGTTCGGGTCTGTCCGTGTGGGTTAGGGTCTGGCGGAGTGGGTTGCGGTCTGGCGGAGTGGGTTCGGGTATGGCGGAGTGGGTTCGGGCCTGGCGGAGTGGGCTTGGGTCTGGCGGAGTGGGTTTGGGTCTGGCGGAGTGGGTTTGGGTCTGGCGGAGTGGGTTTGGGTCTGGCGGAGTGGGTTTGGGTCTGGCGGAGTGGGTTTGGGTCTGGCTGAGTGGGATTGGGTCTGGCGGAGTGTGTTGGGGCCTGTCGGCATGGGTTCGGGTCTGGCGGAGTGGGTTCGGGTCTGGCGGAGTGGGTTTGGGGTCTGGCGGAGTGGGTTTGGGTCTGGCGGAGGGGGTTCGGGTCTGGCGGAGTGGGTTCGTGTCTGGCGGAGTGGGTTCGGGTCTGCCGGAGTGGGTTCGGGTCTGGCGGAGTGGGTTCGGGTCTGGCGGAGTGGGTTTGGGTCTGGCGGAGTGGGTTTTGGGTCTGTCGGAGTGGGTTTGGGTCTGTCGGAGTGGGTTTGGGTCTGTCGGAGTGGGTTTGGGTCTGGCGGAGTGGGTTTGGGTCTGGCGGAGTGGGTTTGGGTCTGGCGGCGTGGGTTGGGGTCTGGCGGAGTGGGTTTGGGTCTGGCGGAGTGGGTTTGGGTCTGGCTGAGTGGGATTGGGTCTGGCGGAGTGGGTTGGTGTCTGTCGGAGTGGGTTCGGGTCTGGCGGAGTGGGTTTGGCGTCTGGCGGAGTGGGTTTGGGTCTGGCGGAGGGGGTTTGGGTCTGGCGGAGTGGGTTTGGGTCTGGCGGAGTGGGTTTGGGGCTGGCGGAGAGGGCTTGGGTCTGGCGGATTGGGTTTGGGTCTGGCGGAGTGGGTTTGGGTCTGGCGGAGTGGGTTTGGGTCTGGCGGAGTGGGTTTGGGTCTGGCGGAGTGGGTTTGGGTCTGTCGGAGTGGGTTTGGGTCTGTCGGAGTGGGTTTGGGTCTGGCGGAGTGGGTTGGGGTCTGGCGGAGTGGGTTGGGGTCTGGCGGAGTGGGTTGGGGTCTGGCGGAGTGGGTTCGGGTCTGGCGGAGTGGGTTTTGGGTCTGACGGAGTGGGTTTGGGTCTGTCGGAGTGGGTTTGGGTCTGGCGGAGTGGGTTTGGGTCTGGCGGAGTGGGTTTGGGTCTGGCGGCGTGGGTTGGGGTCTGGCGGAGTGGGTTTGGGTCTGGCGGAGTGGGTAAGGGTCTGGCGGAATGGGTTCGGGTCTGGCGGAGTGGGTTGGGGTCTGGCGGAGTGGGTTGGGGTCTGGCGGAGTGGGTTGGGGTCTGGCGGAGTGGGTTTGGGTCTGGCGGAGTGGGTTTGGGTCTGGCGGAGTGGGTTTGCGTCTGGCGGCGTGGGTTCGGGTCTGGCGGAGTGGGTTTAGGTCTGGCGGAGTGGGTTTGGGTCTGGCTGAGTGGGATTGGGTCTGGCGGAGTGGGTTGGGGTCTGTCGGCATGGGTTCGGGTCTGTCGGAGTGGGTTCGGGTCTGGCGGAGTGGGTTTGGGGTCTGGCGGAGTGGGTTTGGGTCTGGCGGAGGGGGTTTGGGTCTGGCGGAGTGGGTTTGGGTCTGGCGGAGTGGGTTTGGGGCTGGCGGAGTGGGCTTGGGTCTGGCGGATTGGGTTTGGGTCTGGCGGAGTGGGTTTGGGTCTGGCGGAGTGGGTTTGGGTCTGGCGGAGTGGGTTTGGGTCTGGCGGAGTGGGTTTGGGTCTGGCGGAGTGGGTTTGGGTCTGTCGGAGTGGGTTTGGGTCTGGCGGAGTGGGTTTGGGTCTGGCGGAGTGGGTTGGGGTCTGGCGGAGTGGGTTGGGGTCTGGCGGAGTGGGTTGGGGTCTGGCGGAGTGGGTTGGGGTCTGGCGGAGTGGGTTCGGGTCTGGCGGAGTGGGTTTAGGTCTGGCGGAGTGGGTTTGGGTCTGGCTGAGTGGGATTGGGTCTGGCGGAGTGGGTTGGGGTCTGTCGGCATGGGTTCGGGTCTGTCGGAGTGGGTTCGGGTCTGGCGGAGTGGGTTTGGGGTCTGGCGGAGTGGGTTTGGGTCTGGCGGAGGGGGTTTGGGTCTGGCGGAGTGGGTTTGGGTCTGGCGGAGTGGGTTTGGGGCTGGCGGAGTGGGCTTGGGTCTGGCGGATTGGGTTTGGGTCTGGCGGAGTGGGTTTGGGTCTGGCGGAGTGGGTTTGGGTCTGGCGGAGTGGGTTTGGGTCTGGCGGAGTGGGTTTGGGTCTGTCGGAGTGGGTTTGGGTCTGGCGGAGTGGGTTTGGGTCTGGCGGAGTGGGTTGGGGTCTGGCGGAGTGGGTTGGGGTCTGGCGGAGTGGGTTCGGGTCTGGCGGAGTGGGTTCGGGTCTGGCGGAGTGGGTTCGGGTCTGTCCGTGTGGGTTAGGGTCTGGCGGAGTGGGTTGCGGTCTGGCGGAGTGGGCTCGGGCCTGGCGGAGTGGGCTTGGGTCTGGCGGAGTGGGCTTGGGTCTGGCGGAGTGGGTTTGGGTCTGGCGGAGTGGGTTTGGGTCTGGCTGAGTGGGATTGGGTCTGGCGGAGTGTGTTGGGGCCTGTCGGCATGGGTTCGGGTCTGGCGGAGTGGGTTCGGGTCTGGCGGAGTGGGTTTGGGGTCTGGCGGAGTGGGTTTGGGTCTGGCGGAGGGGGTTTGGGTCTGGCGGAGTGGGTTCGTGTCTGGCGGAGTGGGTTCGGGTCTGCCGGAGTGGGTTCGGGTCTGGCGGAGTGGGTTCGGGTCTGGCGGAGTGGGTTTGGGTCTGGCGGAGTGGGTTTTGGGTCTGTCGGAGTGGGTTTGGGTCTGTCGGAGTGGGTTTGGGTCTGGCGGAGTGGGTTTGGGTCTGGCGGAGTGGGTTTGGGTCTGGCGGCGTGGGTTGGGGTCTGGCGGAGTGGGTTTGGGTCTGGCGGAGTGGGTAAGGGTCTGGCGGAGTGGGTTCGGGTCTGGCGGAGTGGGTTGGGGTCTGGCGGGGTGGGTTGGGTTCTGGCGGAGTGGGTTGGGGTCTGGCGGAGTGGGTTTGGGTCTGGCGGAGTGGGTTTGCGTCTGGCGGCGTGGGTTCGGGTCTGGCGGAGTGGGTTTGGGTCTGGCGGAGTGGGTTTGGGTCTGGCTGAGTGGGATTGGGTCTGGCGGAGGGGGTTTGGGTCTGGCGGAGTGGGTTTGGGTCTGGCGGAGTGGGTTTGGGGCTGGCGGAGTGGGCTTGGGTCTGGCGGATTGGGTTTGGGTCTCGCGGAGTGGGTTTGGGTCTGGCGGAGTGGGTTTGGGTCTGGCGGAGTGGGTTTGGGTCTGGCGGAGTGGGTTTGGGTCTGGCGGAGTGGGTTTGGGTCTGTCGGAGTGGGTTTGGGTCTGGCGGAGTGGGTTTGGGTCTGGCGGAGTGGGTTGGGGTCTGGCGGAGTGGGTTGGGGTCTGGCGGAGTGGGTTCGGGTCTGGCGGAGTGGGTTCGGGTCTGGCGGAGTGGGTTCCGGTGTGGCGGAGTGGGTTCGGGTCTGGCGGAGTGGGTTCGGGTCTGGCGGAGTGGGTTCGGGTCTGGCGGAGTGGGTACGGGTCTGGCGGAGTGGGTTCGGGTCTGGCGGAGTGGGTTTGGGTCTGGCGGAGTGGTTTCGGGTCTGGCGGAGTGGGTTCGGGTCTGGCGGAGTGGGTTCGGGTCTGGCGGAGAGGGTTTGGGTCTGGCGGAGTGGGTTTGGGTCTGGCGGAGTGGGTTTGGGTGTGGCGGACAGGGTTCGGGTTTGGCGGAGTGGGTTCTGGTCTGGCGGAGTGGGTTCGGGTCTGGCGGAGTGGGTTCGGGTCTGGCGGAGTGGGTTCGGGTCTGGCGGAGTGGGTTCGGGTCTGGCGGAGGGGGTTTGGGTCTGGCGGAGCGGGTTGGGGTCTGGCGGAGTGGGTTCGGGTCCGGCGGAGTGGGTTCGGGTCTGGCGGAGTGGGTTCGGGTCTGGCGGAGTGGGTGCGGGTCTGGCGGAGTGGGTTCGGGTCTGGCGGAGTGGGGTCGGGTCTGTCGGTATGGGTTCGGGTCTGGCGTAGTGGGTTCTGGTCTGGCGGAATGGGTTCGGGTCTGGCGGAGTGGGTTTGGGTCTGACGGAGTGTGTTTGGGTCTGGCGGACTAGGTTTGGGTCTGGCAGAGTGGGTTTGGGGCCTGACGGAGTGGGTTTGGGTCGGGCGGAGTTGGTTTGGGTCGGGCGGAATGGGTTTGGGTCTGGCGGAGTGGGTTCGGGTCTGGCGGAGTGGGTTCGGGTCTGGCGGAGTGGGTTCGGGTCTGGCGGAGTGGGTTCGGGTCTGGCGGAGTGGGTTCGGGTCTGGTGGAGTTGGTTCGGGGCTGGCGGAGTGGGTTGGGGTCTGGCGGAGTGGGTTCGGGTCTGGCGGAGTGGGTTCGGGTCTGGCGGAGTGGGTTCGGGTCTGTCCGTGTGGGTTAGGGTCTGGCGGAGTGGGTTGCGGTCGTGCGGAGTGGGTTCGGGCATGGCGGAGTGGGTTCGGGCCTGGCGGAGTGGGCTTGGGTCTGGCGGAGTGGGTGTGGCTCTGGCGGAGTGGGTGTGGGTCTGGCGGAGTGGGTTCGGGTCTGGCGGAGTGGGTTCGGGTCTGTCCGTGTGGGTTAGGGTCTGGCGGAGTGGGTTGCGGTCGTGCGGAGTGGGTTCGGGCATGGCGGAGTGGGTTCGGGCCTGGCGGAGTGGGCTTGGGTCTGGCGGAGTGGGTGTGGGTCTGGCGGAGTGGGTGTGGGTCTGGCGGAGTGGGTTCGGGTCTGGCGGAGTGGGTTCGGGTCTGGCGGAGTGGGTTTGGGTCTGGCGGAGTGGGTTTTGGGTCTGTCGGAGTGGGTTTGGGTCTGTCGGAGTGGGTTTGGGTCTGGCGGAGTGTGTTTGGGTCTGGCGGAGTGGGTTTGGGTCTGGCGGCGTGGGTTGGGGTCTGGCGGAGTGGGTTTGGGTCTGGCGGAGTGGGTAAGGGTCTGGCGGAGTGGGTTGGGGTCTGGCGGAGTGGGTTCGGGTCTGGCGGAGTGGGTTCGGGTCTGGCGGAGTGGGTTCGGGTCTGTCCGTGTGGGTTAGGGTCTGGCGGAGTGGGTTGCGGTCTGGCGGAGTGGGTTCGGGCCTGGCGGAGTGGGTTCGGGCCTGGCGGAGTGGGCTTGGGTCTGGCGGAGTGGGTTTGGGTCTGGCGGAGTGGGTTTGGGTCTGGCGGAGTGGGTTTGGGTCTGGCTGAGTGGGATTGGGTCTGGCGGAGTGGGTTGGGGTCTGTCGGCATGGGTTCGGGTCTGTCGGCATGGGTTCGGGTCTGGCGGAGTGGGTTTGGGTCTGGCGGAGTGGGTTTGGGGTCTGGCGGAGTGGGTTTGGGTCTGGCGGAGGGGGTTTGGGTCTGGCGGAGTGGGTTGGGGTCTGGCGGAGTGGGTTCGGGTCTGGCGGAGTGGGTTTGGGGTCTGGCGGAGTGGGTTTGGGGTCTGGCGGAGTGGGTTTGGGTCTGGCGGAGGGGGTTTGGGTCTGGCGGAGTGGGTTTGGGGCTGGCGGAGTGGGCTTGGGTCTGGCGGATTGGGTTTGGGTCTGGCGGAGTGGGTTTGGGTCTGTCGGAGTGGGTTTGGGTCTGTCGGAGTGGGTTTGGGTCTGGCGGAGTGGGTTTGGGTCTGGCGGAGTGGGTTTGGGGCTGGCGGAGTGGGCTTGGGTCTGGCGGATTGGGTTTGGGTCTGGCGGAGTGGGTTTGGGTCTGGCGGAGTGGGTTTGGGTCTGGCGGAGTGGGTTTGGGTCTGGCGGAGTGGGTTTGGGTCTGTCGGAGTGGGTTTGGGTCTGTCGGAGTGGGTTTGGGTCTGTCGGAGTGGGTTTGGGTCTGGCGGAGTGGGTTTGGGTCTGGCGGAGTGGGTTGGGGTCTGGCGGAGTGGGTTGGGGTCTGGCGGAGTGGGTTCGGGTCTGGCGGAGTGGGTTCGGGTCTGGCGGAGTGGGTTTGGGTCTGGCGGAGTGGGTTTGGGTCTGGCGGAGGGGGTTTGGGTCTGGCGGAGTGGGTTTGGGTCTGGCGGAGTGGGTTTGGGTCTGGCGGCGTGGGTTGGGGTCTGGCGGAGTGGGTTTGGGTCTGGCGGAGTGGGTAAGGGTCTGGCGGAATGGGTTCGGGTCTGGCGGAGTGGGTTCGGGTCTGGCGGAGTGGGTTCGGGTCTGTCCGTGTGGGTTAGGGTCTGGCGGAGTGGGTTGCGGTCTGGCGGAGTGGGTTCGGGTATGGCGGAGTGGGTTCGGGCCTGGCGGAGTGGGCTTGGGTCTGGCGGAGTGGGTTTGGGTCTGGCGGAGTGGGTTTGGGTCTGGCGGAGTGGGTTTGGGTCTGGCGGAGTGGGATTGGGTCTGGCGGAGTGGGTTGGGGTCTGTCGGCGTGGGTTCGGGTCTGGCGGAGTGGGTTCGGGTCTGGCGGAGTGGGTTTGGGGTCTGGCGGAGTGGGTTTGGGTCTGGCGGAGGGGGTTCGGGTCTGGCGGAGTGGGTTCGGGTCTGGCGGAGTGGGTTGGGGTCTGGCGGAGTGGGTTGGGGTCTGGCGGAGTGGGTTCGGGTCTGGCGGAGTGGGTTCGGGTCTGGCGGAGTGGGTTCGGGTCTGGCGGAGTGGGTTCGGGTCTGGCGGAGTTGGGTCGGGTCTGGCGGAGTGGGTTCGGGTCTGGCGGAGTGGGTTCGGGTCTGGCGGAGTGGGTTCGGGTCTGGCGGAGTGGGTTCGGGTCTGGCGGAGTGGGTTCGGGTCTGGCGGAGTGGGTTCGGGTCTGGCGGAGTGGGTTCGGGTCTGTCCGTGTGGGTTAGGGTCTGGCGGAGTGGGTTGCGGTCTTGCGGAGTGGGTTCGGGCCTGGCGGAGTGGGCTTGGGTCTGGCGGAGTGGGTTTGGGTCTGGCGGAGTGTGTTTGGGTCTGGCGGAGTGGGTTTGGGTCTGGCTGAGTGGGATTGGTCTGGCGGAGTGGGTTGGGGTCTGTCGGCGTGGGTTCGGGTCTGGCGGAGTGGGTTCGGGTCTGGCGGAGTGGGTTTGGGGTCTGGCGGAGTGGGTTTGGGTCTGGCGGAGTGGGTTTGGGTCTGGCGGAGTGGGTTTGGGTCTTTCGGAGTGGGTTTGGGTCTGACGGAGTGGGTTTGGGTCTGGCGGAGTGGGATTGGGTCTGGCGGAGTGGGTTTGGGTCTGGCGGAGTGGGTTTGGGTCTGGCGGAGTGGGTTTGGGTCTGGCGGAGTGGGTTGGGGTCTGGCGGAATGGGTTCGGGTCTGGCGGAGTGGGTTCGGGTCTGGCGGAGTGGGTTCGGGTCTGGCGGAGGGGGTTATGGTCTGGAGGAGTGGGTTCGGGTCTGTCGGAGTGGGTTCGGGTCTGGCGCAGTGGGTGCGGGTCTGGCGGAGTGGGTTTGGGTCTGGCGGAGTGGGTTTGGGTCTGGCGGAGTGGGTTGGGGTCTGGCGGAGTGGGTTGGGGTCTGGCGGCGTGGGTTGGGTCTGGCGGAGTGGGTTGGGGTCTGGCGGCGTGAGTTCGGGTCTGGCGGAGTGGGTTCGGGTCTGGCGGAGTGGGTTCGGGTCTGGCGGAGTGGGTTCGGGTCTGGCGGAGTGGGTTCGGGTCTGGCGGAGTGGGTTCGGGTCTGGCGGAGTGGGTTGTGGTCTGGCGGAGTGGGTTCGGGTCTGGCGGAGTGGGTTGTGGTCTGGCGGAGTGGGTTCGGGTCTGCCGGAGTGGGTTCGGGTCTGGCGGAGTGGGTTCGGGTCTGGCGGAGTGGGTTCGGGTCTGGCGGAGTGGGTTCGGGTCTGGCGGAGTGGGTTCGGGTCTGGCGGAGTGGGTTCGGGTCTGGCGGAGTGGGATCGGGCTTGACGGAGTGGGTTCGGGCCTGGCGGAGTTGGTTCGGGTCTGGCGGAGTGGGTTTGGGTCTGGCGGAGTGGGTTCTGGTCTGGCGGAATGGGTTCGGGTCTGGCGGAGTGGGTTCGGGTGTGGCGGAGTGGGTTCGGGTCTGGCGGAGTGGGTTGGGGTCTGGCGGAGTGGGTTGGGGTGTGGCGGAGTGTGTTCAGGTGTGGCGGAGTGGGTTCGGGTCTGGCGGAGTGGATTAAGGTCTGGCGGAGTGGGTTCGAGTCTGTCGGAGTGGGTTCGGGTCTGGCGGAGTGGGTTGGGGTCTGGCGGAGTGGGTTGGGGTCTGGCTGAGTGGGGTCGGGTCTGGCGGAGTGGGTTAGGGTCTGGCGGAGTGGGTTGGGGTCTGGCTGAGTGGGGTCGGGTCTGGCGGAGTGGGTTAGGGTCTGGCGGAGTGGGTTGTAGTCTGGCGGAGTGGGTTCGGGTATGGCGGAGTGGGTTCGGGCCTGGCGGAGTGGGCTTGGGTCTGGCGGAGTGGGTTTGGGTCTGGTGGAGTGGGTTGGGGTCGGTCGGCGTGGGTACGGGTCTGGCGGAGTGGGTTCGAGTCTGGCGGAGTGGGTTTGGGGTCTGCCGGAGTGGGTTTGGGTCTGGCGGAGTGGGTTTGGGTCTGGCGGAGTGGGTTTGGGTCTTTCGGAGTGGGTTTGGGTCTGGCGGAGTGGGTTTGGGTCTGGCGGAGTGGGTTTGGGTCTGGCGGAGTGGGTTTGGGTCTGGCGGAGTGGGTTGGGGTCTGGCGGAATGGGTTGGGGTCTGGCGGAGTGGGTTCGGGTCTGGTGGAGTGGGTTCGGGTCTGGCGGAGCGGGTTATAGAAACATAGAAAATAGGTGCAGGAGTAGGCCATTCGGCCCTTCGAGCCTGCACCGCCATTCAATGTGATCATGGCTGATCATCCAACTCAGTATCCCGTACCTGCCTTCTCTCCATACCCCCTGATCCCTTTAGCCACAAGTGCCACATCTAACGCCCTCTTAAATATAGCCAATGAACTAGCCTCAACTACCTTCTGTGGCAGAGAATTCCAGAGACTCACCACTCTCTGTGTAAAGAATGTTTTCCTCATTTCGGTCCTAAAGGAATTCCCCCTTATCCTTAGACTGTGACCCCTTGTTCTGGACTCCCCCAACATCGGGAACAATCTTCCAGCATCTTGCTTGTCCAACCCCTTAAGAATTTTGTAGGTTTCTATAAGATCCCCCCTCAATCTTCTAAATTCCATCGAGTACAAACCGAGTCTATCCAATCTTTCCTCATATGAAAGTCCTGACATCCCAGGAATCAGTCTGGTCTGGCGGAGTGGGTTTGGGTCTGGCGGAGTGGGTTTGGGTCTGGCGGAGTGGGTTTGGGGTCTGACGGATTAGGTATGGGTCTGGCGGAGTTGTTTAGGTCTGGCGAAATGGGTTTGGGTCTGGCGGAGTGGGTTTGGGTCTGGCGGAGTGGGTTTGGGTCTGGCGGAGTGGGTTGGGGTCTGGCGGAGTGGGTTCGGGTCTGGCGGAGTGGGTTCGGGTCTGGCGGAGTGGGTTCGGGTCTGGCGGAGTGGGTTGGGGTCTGGCGGAGTGGGTTGGGGTGTGGCGGAGTGGGTTCGGGTGTGGCGGAGTGGGTTAGGGTCTGGCGGAGTGGGTTATGGTCTGGCGGAGTGGGTTCGCGTCCGTCGGAGTGGGTTCGGGTCTGGCGGAGTGGGTTCGGGTCTGGCGGAGTGGGTTCGGGTCTGGCGGAGTGGGTTCGGGTCTGGCGGAGTGGGTTGTGGTCTGGCGGAGTGGGTTCGGGTCTGGCGGAGTGGGTTGTGGTCTGGCGGAGTGGGTTCGGGTCTGCCGGAGTGGGTTCGGGTCTGGCGGAGTGGGTTCGGGTCTGGCGGAGTGGGTTCGGGTCTGGCGGAGTGGGTTCGGGTCTGGCGGAGTGGGTTCGGGTCTGGCGGAGTGGGATCGGGTGTGACGGAGTGGGTTCGGGCCTGGCGGAGTTGGTTCGGGTCTGGCGGAGTGGGTTTGGGTCTGGCGGAGTGGGTTCTGGTCTGGCGGAATGGGTTCGGGTCTGGCGGAGTGGGTTTGGGTCTGGCGGAGTGGGTTAGGGTCTTGCGGATTGGGTTTGGGTCTGGCGGAGTGGGTTTGGGGTCTGACGGAGTGGGTTTGGGTCTGGCGGAGTAGGTTGGGGTCTGGCGGAGTGGGTTCGGGTCTGGCGGAGTGGGGTCGGGTCTGGCGGAGTGGGTTAGGGTCTGGCGGAGTGGGTTGGGGTCTGGCTGAGTGGGGTTGGGTCTGGCGGAGTGGGTTCGGGTCTGTCAGTGTGGGTTAGGGTCTGGCGGAGTGGGTTGTAGTCTGCTGGAGTGGGTTCGGGTATGGCGGAGTGGGTTCGGGCCTGGCGGAGTGGGCTTGGGTCTGGCGGAGTGGGTTTGGGTCTGGTGGAGTGGGTTGGGGTCGGTCGGCGTGGGTACGGGTCTGGCGGAGTGGGTTCGAGTCTGGCGGAGTGGGTTTGGGGTCTGCCGGAGTGGGTTTGGGTCTGGCGGAGTGGGTTTGGGTCTGGCGGAGTGGGTTTGGGTCTTTCGGAGTGGGTTTGGGTCTGGCGGAGTGGGTTTGGGTCTGGCGGAGTGGGTTTGGGTCTGGCGGAGTGGGTTTGGGTCTGGCGGAGTGGGTTGGGGTCTGGCGGAATGGGTTGGGGTCTGGCGGAGTGGGTTCGGGTCTGGTGGAGTGGGTTCGGGTCTGGCGGAGCGGGTTATAGAAACATAGAAAATAGGTGCAGGAGTAGGCCATTCGGCCCTTCGAGCCTGCACCGCCATTCAATGTGATCATGGCTGATCATCCAACTCAGTATCCCGTACCTGCCTTCTCTCCATACCCCCTGATCCCTTTAGCCACAAGTGCCACATCTAACGCCCTCTTAAATATAGCCAATGAACTGGCCTCAACTACCTTCTGTGGCAGAGAATTCCAGAGACTCACCACTCTCTGTGTAAAGAATGTTTTCCTCATTTCGGTCCTAAAGGAATTCCCCCTTATCCTTAGACTGTGACCCCTTGTTCTGGACTCCCCCAACATCGGGAACAATCTTCCAGCATCTTGCTTGTCCAACCCCTTAAGAATTTTGTAGGTTTCTATAAGATCCCCCCTCAATCTTCTAAATTCCATCGAGTACAAACCGAGTCTATCCAATCTTTCCTCATATGAAAGTCCTGACATCCCAGGAATCAGTCTGGTCTGGCGGAGTGGGTTTGGGTCTGGCGGAGTGGGTTTGGGTCTGGCGGAGTGGGTTTGGGGTCTGACGGATTAGGTATGGGTCTGGCGGAGTTGTTTAGGTCTGGCGAAATGGGTTTGGGTCTGGCGGAGTGGGTTTGGGTCTGGCGGAGTGGGTTTGGGTCTGGCGGAGTGGGTTGGGGTCTGGCGGAGTGGGTTCGGGTCTGGCGGAGTGGGTTCGGGTCTGGCGGAGTGGGTTCGGGTCTGGCGGAGTGGGTTGGGGTCTGGCGGAGTGGGTTGGGGTGTGGCGGAGTGGGTTCGGGTGTGGCGGAGTGGGTTTGGGTCTGGCGGAGTGGGTTATGGTCTGGCGGAGTGGGTTCGCGTCCGTCGGAGTGGGTTCGGGTCTGGCGGAGTGGGTTGGGGTCTGGCGGATTGGGTTCGGGTCTGGCGGAGTGGGTTCGGGTCTGGCGGAGTTGGTTCGGATCTGGCGGAGTGGGTTCGGGTCTGGCGGAGTGGGTTCGGGTCTGGCGGAGTGGGTTGGGGTCTGGCAGATTGGGTTCGGGTCTGGCGGAGTGGGTTCGGGTCTGGCGGAGTGGGTTCGGGTCTGTCAGTGTGGGTTAGGGTCTGGCGGAGTGGGTTGTGGTCTGGCGGAGTGGGTTCGTGTATGGCGGAGTGGGACAGGCCTGGCGGAGTGGGCTTGGGTCTGGCGGAGTGGGTTTGGGTCTGGCGGAGTGGGTTTGGGTCTGGCGGGGTGGGTTTGGGTCTGGCTGAGTGGGATTGGGTCTGGCGGAGTGGGTTGGGGTCTGGCGGAGTGGGTTCGGGTCTGGCGGAGTGGGTTTGGGGTCTGGCGGAGTGGGTTTGGGTCTGGCGGAGTGGGTTTGGGTCTGGCGGAGTGGGTTTGGGTCTTGCGGAGTGGGTTTGGGTCTGGCGGAGTGGGTTTGGGTCTGGCGGAGTGGGTTTGGATCTGGCGGAGTGGGAGGGGGGCCGGCGGAGTGGGTTCGGGTCTGGCGGAGTGGGTTCGGGTCTGGCGGAGTGGGTTCGGGTCTGGCGGAGTGGGTTCGGGTCTGGCGGAGTGGGTTCGGGTCTGGCGGAGTGGGTTCGGGTCTGGCGGAGTGCGTTCGGGTCTGGCGGAGTGGGTTCGGGTCTGGCGGAGTAAGTTCGGGTCTGGCGGAGTGGGTTTGGGTCTGGCGGAGTGGGTTGTGGTCTGTCAGAGTGGGTTCGGGTCTGGCGGAGTGGGTTCGGGTCTGGCGGAGTGGGTTCGGGTCTGGCGGAGTGGGATCGGGTGTGGCGGAGTGGGTTCGGGTCTGGCGGAGTGGGTTTGGGTCTGGCGGAGTGGGTTCTGGTCTGGCGGGATGTGTTCGGGTCTGGCGGAGTGGGTTTGGGTCTGGCGGAGTGGGTTTGGGTCTGGCGGAGTGGGTTTGGGTCTGGCGGAGTGGGTTTGGGGTCTGACGGAGTGGGTATGGGTCTGGCGGAGTTGGTTTGGGTCTGGCGGTATGGGTGTGGGTCTGGCGGAGTGGGTTTGGGTCTGGCGAGTGGGTTTGGGTCTGGCGGAGTGGGTTGGGGTCTGGCGGAGTGGGTTCGGGTCTGGCGGAGTGGGTTCAGGTCTGGCGGAGTGGGTTCGGGTCTGGCGGAGTGGGTTCGGGTCTGGCGGAGTGGGTCCGGGTGTGGCGGAGTGGGTTTGGGTCTGGCGGAGTGGGTTATGGTCTGTCGGAGTGGGTTCGAGTCCGTCGGAGTGGGTTCGGGTCTGGCGGAGTGCGTTGGGGTCTGGCGGATTAGGTTCGGGTCTGGCGGAGTGGGTTCGGGTCTGGCGGAGTTGGTTCGGATCTGGCGGAGTGTGTTCGGGTCTGGCGGAGTGGGTTCGGGTCTGGCGGAGTGGGTTGGGGACTGGCAGATTGGGTTCGGGTCTGGCGGAGTGGGTTCGGGTCTGGCGGAGTGGGTTCGGGTCTGTCAGTGTGGGTTAGGGTCTGGCGGAGTGGGTTGTGGTCTGGCGGAGTGGGTTCGGGTATGGCGGAGTGGGACGGGCCTGGCGGAGTGGGCTTGGGTCTGGCGGAGTGGGTTTGGGTCTGGCGGAGTGGGTTTGGGTCTGGCGGAGTGGGTTTGGGTCTGGCTGAGTGGGATTGGGTCTGGTGGAGTGGGTTGGGGTCTGGCGGAGTGGGTTGGGGTCTGGCGGAGTGGGTTTGGGGTCTGGCGGAGTGGGTTGGGGTCTGGCGGAGTGGGTTCGGGTCTGGCGGAGTGGGTTCGGGTCTGGCGGAGTGGGTTCGGGTCTGGCGGAGTGAGTTCGGGTCTGGCGGAGTGGGTTTGGGCCTGGCGGAGTGGGTTGTGGTCTGTCAGAGTGGGTTCGGGTCTGGCGGAGTGGGTTGTGGTCTGGCGGAGTGGGTTCGGGTCTGCCGGAGTGGGTTCGGGTCTGGCGGAGTGGGTTCGGGTCTGGCGGAGTGGGTTCGGGTCTGGCGGAGTGGGTTCGGGTCTGGCGGAGTGCGTTGGGGTCTGGCGGAGTGCGTTGGGGTCTGGCGGATTAGGTTCGGGTCTGGCGGAGTTGGTTCGGATCTGGCGGAGTGTGTTCGGGTCTGGCGGAGTGGGTTCGGGTCTGGCGGAGTGGGTTCGGGTCTGTCAGTGTGGGTTAGGGTCTGGCGGAGTGGGTTCGGGTATGGCGGAGTGGGACGGGCCTGGCGGAGTGGGACGGGCCTGGCGGAGTGGGCTTGGGTCTGGCGGAGTGGGTTTGGGTCTGGCGGAGTGGGTTTGGGTCTGGCTGAGTGGGATTGGGTCTGGTGGAGTGGGTTGGGGTCTGGCGGAGTGGGTTGGGGTCTGGCGGAGTGGGTTTGGGGTCTGGCGGAGTGGGTTGGGGTCTGGCGGAGTGGGTTCGGGTCTGGCGGAGTGGGTTCGGGTCTGGCGGAGTGGGTTCGGGTCTGGCGGAGTGAGTTCGGGTCTGGCGGAGTGGGTTTGGGCCTGGCGGAGTGGGTTGTGGTCTGTCAGAGTGGGTTCGGGTCTGGCGGAGTGGGTTGTGGTCTGGCGGAGTGGGTTCGGGTCTGCCGGAGTGGGTTCGGGTCTGGCGGAGTGGGTTCGGGTCTGGCGGAGTGGGTTCGGGTCTGGCGGAGTGGGTTCGGGTCTGGCGGAGTGGGTTCGGGTCTGGCGGAGTGGGATCGGGTCTGGCGGAGTGGGATCGGGTGTGGCGGAGTGGGTTCGGGTCTGGCGGAGTGGGTTTGGGTCTGGCGGACTGGGTTCGGGTCTGGCGGATTGGGTTTGTGTCTGGCGGAGTGGGTTTGGGTCTGGCGGAGTGGGTTTGGGTCTGATGGAGTGGGTATGGGGTCTGATGGAGTGGGTATGGGTCTGGCGGAGTTGGTTTGGGTCTGGCGGAATGGGTTTGGGTCTGGCGGAGTGGGTTTGGGTCTGGCGGAGTGGGTTTGGGTCTAGCGGAGTGGGTTGGGGTCTGGCGGAGTGGGTTGGGTCTGGCGGAGTGGGTTGGGGTCTGGCGGAGTGAGTTCGGGTCTGGCGGAGTGGGTTCGGGTCTGGCGGAGTGGGTTCGGGTCTGGCGGAGTGGGTTCGGGTCTGGCGGAGTGGGTTCGGGTCTGGCGGAGTGGGTTCGGGTCTGGCGGAGTGGGTTGTGGTCTGGCGGAGTGGGTTCGGGTCTGGCGGAGTGGGTTGTGGTCTGGCGGAGTGGGTTCGGGTCTGCCGGAGTGGGTTCGGGTCTGGCGGAGTGGGTTCGGGTCTGGCGGAGTGGGTTCGGGTCTGGCGGAGTGGGTTCGGGTCTGGCGGAGTGGGTTCGGGTCTGGCGGAGTGGGATCGGGTGTGACGGAGTGGGTTCGGGCCTGGCGGAGTTGGTTCGGGTCTGGCGGAGTGGGTTTGGGTCTGGCGGAGTGGGTTCTGGTCTGGCGGAATGGGTTCGGGTCTGGCGGAGTGGGTTCGGGTGTGGCGGAGTGGGTTCGGGTCTGGCGGAGTGGGTTGGGGTCTGGCGGAGTGGGTTGGGGTGTGGCGGAGTGTGTTGGGGTGTGGCGGAGTGTGTTCAGGTGTGGCGGAGTGGGTTCGGGTCTGGCGGAGTGGATTAAGGTCTGGCGGAGTGGGTTTGAGTCTGTCGGAGTGGGTTCGGGTCTGGCGGAGTGGGTTGGGGTCTGGCGGAGTGGGTTGGGGTCTGGCTGAGTGGGGTCGGGTCTGGCGGAGTGGGTTAGGGTCTGGCGGAGTGGGTTGGGGTCTGGCTGAGTGGGGTCGGGTCTGGCGGAGTGGGTTCGGGTCTGTCAGTGTGGGTTAGGGTCTGGCGGAGTGGGTTGTAGTCTGGTGGAGTGGGTTCGGGTATGGCGGAGTGGGTTCGGGCCTGGCGGAGTGGGCTTGGGTCTGGCGGAGTGGGTTTGGGTCTGGTGGAGTGGGTTGGGGTCGGTCGGCGTGGGTACGGGTCTGGCGGAGTGGGTTCGAGTCTGGCGGAGTGGGTTTGGGGTCTGCCGGAGTGGGTTTGGGTCTGGCGGAGTGGGTTTGGGTCTGGCGGAGTGGGTTTGGGTCTTTCGGAGTGGGTTTGGGTCTGGCGGAGTGGGTTTGGGTCTGGCGGAGTGGGTTTGGGTCTGGCGGAGTGGGTTTGGGTCTGGCGGAGTGGGTTGGGGTCTGGCGGAATGGGTTGGGGTCTGGCGGAGTGGGTTCGGGTCTGGTGGAGTGGGTTCGGGTCTGGCGGAGCGGGTTATAGAAACATAGAAAATAGGTGCAGGAGTAGGCCATTCGGCCCTTCGAGCCTGCACCGCCATTCAATGTGATCATGGCTGATCATCCAACTCAGTATCCCGTACCTGCCTTCTCTCCATACCCCCTGATCCCTTTAGCCACAAGTGCCACATCTAACGCCCTCTTAAATATAGCCAATGAACTAGCCTCAACTACCTTCTGTGGCAGAGAATTCCAGAGACTCACCACTCTCTGTGTAAAGAATGTTTTCCTCATTTCGGTCCTAAAGGAATTCCCCCTTATCCTTAGACTGTGACCCCTTGTTCTGGACTCCCCCAACATCGGGAACAATCTTCCAGCATCTTGCTTGTCCAACCCCTTAAGAATTTTGTAGGTTTCTATAAGATCCCCCCTCAATCTTCTAAATTCCATCGAGTACAAACCGAGTCTATCCAATCTTTCCTCATATGAAAGTCCTGACATCCCAGGAATCAGTCTGGTCTGGCGGAGTGGGTTTGGGTCTGGCGGAGTGGGTTTGGGTCTGGCGGAGTGGGTTTGGGGTCTGACGGATTAGGTATGGGTCTGGCGGAGTTGTTTAGGTCTGGCGAAATGGGTTTGGGTCTGGCGGAGTGGGTTTGGGTCTGGCGGAGTGGGTTTGGGTCTGGCGGAGTGGGTTGGGGTCTGGCGGAGTGGGTTCGGGTCTGGCGGAGTGGGTTCGGGTCTGGCGGAGTGGGTTCGGGTCTGGCGGAGTGGGTTGGGGTCTGGCGGAGTGGGTTGGGGTGTGGCGGAGTGGGTTCGGGTGTGGCGGAGTGGGTTTGGGTCTGGCGGAGTGGGTTATGGTCTGGCGGAGTGGGTTCGCGTCCGTCGGAGTGGGTTCGGGTCTGGCGGAGTGGGTTGGGGTCTGGCGGATTGGGTTCGGGTCTGGCGGAGTGGGTTCGGGTCTGGCGGAGTTGGTTCGGATCTGGCGGAGTGGGTTCGGGTCTGGCGGAGTGAGTTCGGGTCTGGCGGAGTGGGTTCGGGTCTGGCGGAGTGGGTTCGGGTCTGGCGGAGTGGGTTCGGGTCTGGCGGAGTGGGTTCGGGTCTGGCGGAGTGGGTTCGGGTCTGGCGGAGTGGGTTGTGGTCTGGCGGAGTGGGTTCGGGTCTGGCGGAGTGGGTTGTGGTCTGGCGGAGTGGGTTCGGGTCTGCCGGAGTGGGTTCGGGTCTGGCGGAGTGGGTTCGGGTCTGGCGGAGTGGGTTCGGGTCTGGCGGAGTGGGTTCGGGTCTGGCGGAGTGGGTTCGGGTCTGGCGGAGTGGGATCGGGTGTGACGGAGTGGGTTCGGGCCTGGCGGAGTTGGTTCGGGTCTGGCGGAGTGGGTTTGGGTCTGGCGGAGTGGGTTCTGGTCTGGCGGAATGGGTTCGGGTCTGGCGGAGTGGGTTTGGGTCTGGCGGAGTGGGTTAGGGTCTTGCGGATTGGGTTTGGGTCTGGCGGAGTGGGTTTGGGGTCTGACGGAGTGGGTTTGGGTCTGGCGGAGTAGGTTGGGGTCTGGCGGAGTGGGTTCGGGTCTGGCGGAGTGGGGTCGGGTCTGGCGGAGTGGGTTAGGGTCTGGCGGAGTGGGTTGGGGTCTGGCTGAGTGGGGTCGGGTCTGGCGGAGTGGGTTCGGGTCTGTCAGTGTGGGTTAGGGTCTGGCGGAGTGGGTTGTAGTCTGCTGGAGTGGGTTCGGGTATGGCGGAGTGGGTTCGGGCCTGGCGGAGTGGGCTTGGGTCTGGCGGAGTGGGTTTGGGTCTGGTGGAGTGGGTTGGGGTCGGTCGGCGTGGGTACGGGTCTGGCGGAGTGGGTTCGAGTCTGGCGGAGTGGGTTTGGGGTCTGCCGGAGTGGGTTTGGGTCTGGCGGAGTGGGTTTGGGTCTGGCGGAGTGGGTTTGGGTCTTTCGGAGTGGGTTTGGGTCTGGCGGAGTGGGTTTGGGTCTGGCGGAGTGGGTTTGGGTCTGGCGGAGTGGGTTTGGGTCTGGCGGAGTGGGTTGGGGTCTGGCGGAATGGGTTGGGGTCTGGCGGAGTGGGTTCGGGTCTGGTGGAGTGGGTTCGGGTCTGGCGGAGCGGGTTATAGAAACATAGAAAATAGGTGCAGGAGTAGGCCATTCGGCCCTTCGAGCCTGCACCGCCATTCAATGTGATCATGGCTGATCATCCAACTCAGTATCCCGTACCTGCCTTCTCTCCATACCCCCTGATCCCTTTAGCCACAAGTGCCACATCTAACGCCCTCTTAAATATAGCCAATGAACTGGCCTCAACTACCTTCTGTGGCAGAGAATTCCAGAGACTCACCACTCTCTGTGTAAAGAATGTTTTCCTCATTTCGGTCCTAAAGGAATTCCCCCTTATCCTTAGACTGTGACCCCTTGTTCTGGACTCCCCCAACATCGGGAACAATCTTCCAGCATCTTGCTTGTCCAACCCCTTAAGAATTTTGTAGGTTTCTATAAGATCCCCCCTCAATCTTCTAAATTCCATCGAGTACAAACCGAGTCTATCCAATCTTTCCTCATATGAAAGTCCTGACATCCCAGGAATCAGTCTGGTCTGGCGGAGTGGGTTTGGGTCTGGCGGAGTGGGTTTGGGTCTGGCGGAGTGGGTTTGGGGTCTGACGGATTAGGTATGGGTCTGGCGGAGTTGTTTAGGTCTGGCGAAATGGGTTTGGGTCTGGCGGAGTGGGTTTGGGTCTGGCGGAGTGGGTTTGGGTCTGGCGGAGTGGGTTGGGGTCTGGCGGAGTGGGTTCGGGTCTGGCGGAGTGGGTTCGGGTCTGGCGGAGTGGGTTCGGGTCTGGCGGAGTGGGTTGGGGTCTGGCGGAGTGGGTTGGGGTGTGGCGGAGTGGGTTCGGGTGTGGCGGAGTGGGTTTGGGTCTGGCGGAGTGGGTTATGGTCTGGCGGAGTGGGTTCGCGTCCGTCGGAGTGGGTTCGGGTCTGGCGGAGTGGGTTGGGGTCTGGCGGATTGGGTTCGGGTCTGGCGGAGTGGGTTCGGGTCTGGCGGAGTTGGTTCGGATCTGGCGGAGTGGGTTCGGGTCTGGCGGAGTGGGTTCGGGTCTGGCGGAGTGGGTTGGGGTCTGGCAGATTGGGTTCGGGTCTGGCGGAGTGGGTTCGGGTCTGGCGGAGTGGGTTCGGGTCTGTCAGTGTGGGTTAGGGTCTGGCGGAGTGGGTTGTGGTCTGGCGGAGTGGGTTCGTGTATGGCGGAGTGGGACAGGCCTGGCGGAGTGGGCTTGGGTCTGGCGGAGTGGGTTTGGGTCTGGCGGAGTGGGTTTGGGTCTGGCGGGGTGGGTTTGGGTCTGGCTGAGTGGGATTGGGTCTGGCGGAGTGGGTTGGGGTCTGGCGGAGTGGGTTCGGGTCTGGCGGAGTGGGTTTGGGGTCTGGCGGAGTGGGTTTGGGTCTGGCGGAGTGGGTTTGGGTCTGGCGGAGTGGGTTTGGGTCTTGCGGAGTGGGTTTGGGTCTGGCGGAGTGGGTTTGGGTCTGGCGGAGTGGGTTTGGATCTGGCGGAGTGGGAGGGGGGCCGGCGGAGTGGGTTCGGGTCTGGCGGAGTGGGTTCGGGTCTGGCGGAGTGGGTTCGGGTCTGGCGGAGTGGGTTCGGGTCTGGCGGAGTGGGTTCGGGTCTGGCGGAGTGGGTTTGGGTCTGGCGGAGTGCGTTCGGGTCTGGCGGAGTGGGTTCGGGTCTGGCGGAGTAAGTTCGGGTCTGGCGGAGTGGGTTTGGGTCTGGCGGAGTGGGTTGTGGTCTGTCAGAGTGGGTTCGGGTCTGGCGGAGTGGGTTGTGGTCTGGCGGAGTGGGTTCGGGTCTGCCAGAGTGGGTTCGGGTCTGGCGGAGTGGGTTCAGGTCTGGCGGAGTGGGTTCGGGTCTGGCGGAGTGGGTTCGGGTCTGGCGGAGTGGGTTCGGGTCTGGCGGAGTGGGATCGGGTGTGGCGGAGTGGGTTCGGGTCTGGCGGAGTGGGTTTGGGTCTGGCGGAGTGGGTTCTGGTCTGGCGGGATGTGTTCGGGTCTGGCGGAGTGGGTTTGGGTCTGGCGGAGTGGGTTTGGGTCTGGCGGAGTGGGTTTGGGTCTGGCGGAGTGGGTTTGGGGTCTGACGGAGTGGGTATGGGTCTGGCGGAGTTGGTTTGGGTCTGGCGGAATGGGTGTGGGTCTGGCGGAGTGGGTTTGGGTCTGGCGAGTGGGTTTGGGTCTGGCGGAGTGGGTTGGGGTCTGGCGGAGTGGGTTCGGGTCTGGCGGAGTGGGTTCAGGTCTGGCGGAGTGGGTTCGGGTCTGGCGGAGTGGGTTCGGGTCTGGCGGAGTGGGTCCGGGTGTGGCGGAGTGGGTTTGGGTCTGGCGGAGTGGGTTATGGTCTGTCGGAGTGGGTTCGTGTCCGTCGGAGTGGGTTCGGGTCTGGCGGAGTGCGTTGGGGTCTGGCGGATTAGGTTCGGGTCTGGCGGAGTGGGTTCGGGTCTGGCGGAGTTGGTTCGGATCTGGCGGAGTGTGTTCGGGTCTGGCGGAGTGGGTTCGGGTCTGGCGGAGTGGGTTGGGGACTGGCAGATTGGGTTCGGGTCTGGCGGAGTGGGTTCGGGTCTGGCGGAGTGGGTTCGGGTCTGTCAGTGTGGGTTAGGGTCTGGCGGAGTGGGTTGTGGTCTGGCGGAGTGGGTTCGGGTATGGCGGAGTGGGACGGGCCTGGCGGAGTGGGCTTGGGTCTGGCGGAGTGGGTTTGGGTCTGGCGGAGTGGGTTTGGGTCTGGCGGAGTGGGTTTGGGTCTGGCTGAGTGGGATTGGGTCTGGTGGAGTGGGTTGGGGTCTGGCGGAGTGGGTTGGGGTCTGGCGGAGTGGGTTTGGGGTCTGGCGGAGTGGGTTGGGGTCTGGCGGAGTGGGTTCGGGTCTGGCGGAGTGGGTTCGGGTCTGGCGGAGTGGGTTCGGGTCTGGCAGAGTGAGTTCGGGTCTGGCGGAGTGGGTTTGGGCCTGGCGGAGTGGGTTGTGGTCTGTCAGAGTGGGTTCGGGTCTGGCGGAGTGGGTTGTGGTCTGGCGGAGTGGGTTCGGGTCTGCCGGAGTGGGTTCGGGTCTGGCGGAGTGGGTTCGGGTCTGGCGGAGTGGGTTCGGGTCTGGCGGAGTGGGTTCGGGTCTGGCGGAGTGGGTTCGGGTCTGGCGGAGTGGGATCGGGTGTGGCGGAGTGGGTTCGGGTCTGGCGGAGTGGGTTTGGGTCTGGCGGACTGGGTTCGGGTCTGGCGGATTGGGTTTGGGTCTGGCGGAGTGGGTTTGTGTCTGGCGGAGTGGGTTTGGGTCTGGCGGAGTGGGTTTGGGGTCTGATGGAGTGGGTATGGGTCTGGCGGAGTTGGTTTGGGTCTGGCGGAATGGGTTTGGGTCTGGCGGAGTGGGTTTGGGTCTGGCGGAGTGGGTTTGGGTCTAGCGGAGTGGGTTGGGGTCTGGCGGAGTGGGTTCGGGTCTGGCGGAGTGGGTTCGGGTCTGGCGGATTGGGTTCGGGTCTGGCGGAGTGGGTTCGGGTGTGGCGGAGTGGGTTCGGGTGTGGCGGAGTGGGTTTGGGTCTGGCGGAGTGGGTTATGGTCTGGCGGAGTGGGTTCGAGTCCGTCGGAGTGGGTTCGGGTCTGGCGGAGTGGGTTCGGGTCTGGCGGATTGGGTTCGGGTCTGGCGGAGTGGGTTCGGGTCTGGCGGAGTGGGTTCGGGTCTGGCGGAGTGGGTTCGGGTCTGGCGGAGTGGGATCGGGTGTGGCGGAGTGGGTTCGGGTCTGGCGGAGTGGGTTTGGGTCTGGCGGAGTGGGTTCTGGTCTGGCGGGATGTGTTCGGGTCTGGCGGAGTGGGTTTGGGTCTGGCGGAGTGGGTTTGGGTCTGGCGGAGTGGGTTTGGGTCTGGCGGAGTGGGTTTGGGGTCTGACGGAGTGGGTATGGGTCTGGCGGAGTTGGTTTGGGTCTGGCGGAATGGGTGTGGGTCTGGCGGAGTGGGTTTGGGTCTGGCGAGTGGGTTTGGGTCTGGCGGAGTGGGTTGGGGTCTGGCGGAGTGGGTTCGGGTCTGGCGGAGTGGGTTCAGGTCTGGCGGAGTGGGTTCGGGTCTGGCGGAGTGGGTTCGGGTCTGGCGGAGTGGGTCCGGGTGTGGCGGAGTGGGTTTGGGTCTGGCGGAGTGGGTTATGGTCTGTCGGAGTGGGTTCGAGTCCGTCGGAGTGGGTTCGGGTCTGGCGGAGTGCGTTGGGGTCTGGCGGATTAGGTTCGGGTCTGGCGGAGTGGGTTCGGGTCTGGCGGAGTGGGTTCGGGTCTGGCGGAGTGGGTTCGGGTCTGGCGGAGTGGGTTGGGGACTGGCAGATTGGGTTCGGGTCTGGCGGAGTGGGTTCGGGTCTGGCGGAGTGGGTTCGGGTCTGTCAGTGTGGGTTAGGGTCTGGCGGAGTGGGTTGTGGTCTGGCGGAGTGGGTTCGGGTATGGCGGAGTGGGACGGGCCTGGCGGAGTGGGCTTGGGTCTGGCGGAGTGGGTTTGGGTCTGGCGGAGTGGGTTTGGGTCTGGCGGAGTGGGTTTGGGTCTGGCTGAGTGGGATTGGGTCTGGCGGAGTGGGTTGGGGTCTGGCGGAGTGGGTTGGGGTCTGGCGGTGTGGTTTTGGGGTCTGGTGGAGTGGGTTGGGGTCTGGCGGAGTGGGTTCGGGTCTGGCGGAGTGGGTTCGGGTCTGGCGGAGTGGGTTCGGGTCTGGCGGAGTGAGTTCGGGTCTGGCGGAGTGGGTTTGGGCCTGGCGGAGTGGGTTGTGGTCTGTCAGAGTGGGTTCGGGTCTGGCGGAGTGGGTTGTGGTCTGGCGGAGTGGGTTCGGGTCTGCCGGAGTGGGTTCGGGTCTGGCGGAGTGGGTTCGGGTCTGGCGGAGTGGGTTCGGGTCTGGCGGAGTGGGTTCGGGTCTGGCGGAGTGGGTTCGGGTCTGGCGGAGTGGGATCGGGTGTGGCGGAGTGGGTTCGGGTCTGGCGGAGTGGGTTTGGGTCTGGCGGACTGGGTTCGGGTCTGGCGGATTGGGTTTGGGTCTGGCGGAGTGGGTTTGTGTCTGGCGGAGTGGGTTTGGGTCTGGCGGAGTGGGTTTGGGGTCTGACGGAGTGGGTATGGGTCTGGCGGAGTTGGTTTGGGTCTGGCGGAATGGGTTTGGGTCTGGCGGAGTGGGTTTGGGTCTGGCGGAGTGGGTTTGGGTCTAGCGGAGTGGGTTGGGGTCTGGCGGAGTGGGTTCGGGTCTGGCGGAGTGGGTTCGGGTCTCGCGGAGTGGGTTCGGGTCTGGCGGAGTGGGTTCGGGTGTGGCGAAGTGGGTTCGGGTGTGGCGGAATGGGTTTGGGTCTGGCGGAGTGGGTTATGGTCTGACGGAGTGGGTTCGAGTCCGTCGGAGTGGGTTCGGGTCTGGCGGAGTGGGTTCGGGTCTGGCGGATTGGGTTCGGGTCTGGCGGAGTGGGTTCGGGTCTGGCGGAGTTGGTTCGGGTCTGGGGGAGTGGGTTCGGGTTTGGCGGAGTGGGTTCGGGTCAGGCGAAGTGGGTTGGGGTCTGGCAGAGTGGGTTCGGGTCTGGCGGAGTGGGTTCGGGTCTGGCGGAGTGGGTTCGGGTCTGTCAGTGTGGGTTAGGGTCTGGCGGAGTGGGTTGTGGTCTGGCGGAGTGGGTTCGGGTATGGCGGAGTGGGTCGGGCCTGGCGGAGTGGGCTTGGGTCTGGCGGAGTGGGTTTGGGTCTGGCAGAGTGGGTTTGGGTCTGGCAGAGTGGGTTTGGGTCTGGCTGAGTGGGTTTGGGTCTGGCTGAGTGGGATTGGGTCTGGCGGAGTGGGTTGGGGTCTGGCGGAGTGGGTTCGGGTCTGGCGGAGTGGTTTTGGGGTCTGGCGGAGTGGGTTTGGGTCTGGCGGAGTGGGTTTGGGTCTGGCGGAGTGGGTTTGGGTCTGGCTGAGTGGGATTGGGTCTGGCGGAGTGGGTTGGGGTCTGGCGGAGTGGGTTCGGGTCTGGCGGAGTGGTTTTGGGGTCTGGCGGAGTGGGTTTGGGTCTGGCGGTGTGGGTTTGGGTCTGGCGGAGTGGGTTTGGGTCTTGCGGAGTGGGTTTGGGTCTGGCGGAGTGGGTTTGGGTCTGGCGGAGTGGGTTTGGGTCTGGCGGAGTGGGATTGGGACTGGCGGAGTGGGTTGGGGTCTGGCGGAGTGGGTTCGGGTCTGGCGGAGTGGGTTCAGGTCTGGCGGAGTGGGTTTGGGTCTGGCGGAGTGGGTTCGGGTCTGGCGGAGTGGGTTTGGGTCTGGCGGAGTGCGTTCGGGTCTGGCGGAGTGGGTTCGGGTCTGGCGGAGTGGGTTTGGGTCTGGTGGAGTGGGTTTGGGTCTGGCGGAGTGGGTTGGGGTCTGGCGGAGTGGGTTGGGGTCTGGCGGAGTGGGTTGGGTCTGGCGGAGTGGGTTGGGGTCTGGCGGAGTGGGTTGGGGTCTGGCGGAGTGGGTTCGGGTCTGGCGGAGTGGGTTCGGGTCTGGCGGAGTGGGTTCGGATCTGCTGGAGTGGGTTGGGTCTGCCGGAGTGGGTTGGGGTCTGGTGGAGTGGGTTGGGGTCTGGCGGAGTGGGTTCGGGTCTGGCGGAGTGGGTTGGGGTCTGGCGGAGTGGGTTCGGGTCTGGCGGAGTGGGTTCGGGTGTGGCGGAGTGGGTTTGGGTCTGGCGGAGTGGGTTTTGGTCTGGCGGAGTGGGTTAGGGTCTGGCGGAGTGGGTTACGGTCTGGCGGAGTGGGTTCGGGTCTGCCGGAGTGGGTTCGGGTCTGGCGGATTGGGTTCGGGTCTGGCGGAGTGGGTTCGTGTCTGGCGGAGTGGGTTCGGGTCTGGCGGAGTGGGTTCGGGTCTGGCGGAGTGGGTTCGGGTGTGGCGGAGTGGGTTCGGGTCTGGCGGAGTTGGTTCGGGTCTGGCGGAGTGGGTTGGGGTCTGGCGGAGTGGGTTCTGGTCTGGCGGAATGGGTTCGGGTCTGGCGGAGTGGGTTGGGGTCTGGCGGAGTGGGTTTGGGTCTGGCAGAGTGGGTTTGGGTCTGGCGGAGTGGGTTTGGGGTCTGACGGTGTGGGTTTGGGTCTGGCGTAGTTGGTTTGGGTCTGGCGGAATGGGTTTGGGTCTGGCGGAGTGGGTTTGGGTCTGGCGGAGTGGGTTCGGGTCTGGCGGAGTGGGTTCGGGTCTGGCGGAGTGGGTTTGGGTCTGGCAGAGTGGGTTTTGGTCTGGCGGAGTGGGTTAGGGTCTGGCGGAGTGGGTTTCGGTCTGGCGGAGTGGGTTCGGGTCTGCCGGAGTGGGTTCGGGTCTGGCGGAGTGGGTTCGGGTCTGGCGGAGTGGGTTCGGGTCTGGCGGAGTGGGTTCGGGTCTGGCGGAGTGGGTTCGGGTCTGGCGGAGTGGGTTCGGGTGTGGCGGAGTGGGTTCGGGTCTGGCGGAGTTGGTTCGGGTCTGGCGGAGTGGGTTGGGGTCTGGCGGAGTGGGTTCTGGTCTGGCGGAATGGGTTCGGGTCTGGCGGAGTGGGTTTGGGGTCTGACGGAGTGGGTTTGGGTCTGGCGTAGTTGGTTTGGGTCTGGCGGAATGGGTTTGGGTCTGGCGGTGTGGGTTTGGGTCTGGCGGAGTGGGTTAGGGTCTGGCGGAGTGGGTTCGGGTCTGGCGGAGTGGGTTCGGGTCTGGCGGAGTGGGTTGGGGTTTGGCGGAGTGGGTTGGGGTGTGGCGGAGTGGGTTCGGGTCTGGCGGAGTGGGTTCGGGTCTGGCGGAGTGGGTTATGGTCTGGCGGAGTGGGATCGGGTCTGTCGGAGTGGGTTCGGGTCTGGCGGAGTGGGTTGGGGTCTGACGGAGTGGGTTCGGGTCTGGCGGAGTGGGTTCGGGTCTGGCGGAGTTGGTTCGGATCTGGCGGAGTGGGTTCGGGTCTGGCGGAGTGGGTTTGGGTCTGGCGGAGTGGGTTGGTGTCTGGCAGAGTGGGTTCGGGTCTGGCGGAGTGGGTTTGGGTCTGGCGGAGTGGGTTCAGGTCTGTCAGTGTGGGTTAGGGCCTGGCGGAGTGGTTTGTGGTCTGGCGGAGTGGGTTCGGGTATGGCGGAGTGGGTTCGCGCCTGGCGGAGTGGGCTTGGGTCTGGCGGAGTGGGTTTGGGTCTGGCGGAGTGGGTTTGGATCTGGCGGAGTGGGTTTGGGTCTGGCTGAGTGCGATGGGGTCTGGCGGAGTGGGTTGGGGTCTGGCGGAGTGGGTTCGGGTCTGGCGGAGTGGGTTTGGGTCTGGCGGAGTGGGTTTGGGTCTTGCGGAGTGGGTTTGGTTCTGGCGGAGTGGGTTTGGGTCTGGCCGAGTGGGTTTGGGTCTGGCGGATTGGGTTTGGGTCTGGCGGAGTGGGTTGGGGTCTGGCGGAGTGGGTTGCGGTCTGGCGGAGTGGGTTTGGGTCTGGCGGAGTGGGTAAGGGTCTGGCAGAGTGGGTTTGGGTCTGGCGGAGTGGGTTGGGGTCTGGCGGAGTGGGTTGGGGTCTGGCGGAGTGGGTTGGGGTCTGGCGGAGTGGGTTCGGGTCTGGCGGAGTGGGTTCGGGTCTGGCGGAGTGGGTTCGGGTCTGGCGGAGTGGTTTGTGGTCTGGCGGATTTGGTTCGGGTCTGGTGGAGTGGTTTCGGGTCTGGCGGAGTGGGTTCAGGTCTGGCGGAGTCGGTTCAGGTCTGGCGGAGTGGGTTCGGGTCTGGCGGAATGGGTTCGGGTCTGGCGGAGTGGGTTCGGGTCTGGCGGAGTGGGTTCGGGTGTGGCGGAGTGGGTTCGGGTCTGGCGGAGTTGGTTCGGGTCTGGCGGAGTGGGTTTGGGTCTGGCGGAGTGGGTTTGGGGTCTGACGGAGTGGGTTTGGGTCTGGCGGAGTTGGTTTGGGTCTGGCGGAATGGGTTTGGGTCTGGCGGAGTGGGTTTGGGTCTGGCGGAGTGGGTTTGGGTCTGGCGGAGTGGGTTGGCATCTGGCGGAGTGGGTTCGTGTCTGGCGGAGTGGGTTCGGGTCTGGCGGAGTGGGTTCGGATCTGGTGGAGTGGGTTAGGTCTGCCGGAGAGGGTTGGGGTCTGGTGGAGTGGGTTGGGGTCTGGCGGAGTGGGTTCGGGTCTGGCGGAGTGGGTTGGGGTCTGGCGGAGTGGGTTCGGGTCTGGCGGAGTGGGTTCGGGTCCGGCGGAGTGGGTTTGGGTCTGGCGGAGTGGGTTTTGGTCTGGCGGAGTGGGGTAGGGTCTGGCGGAGTGGGTTTCGGTCTGGCGGAGTGGGTTCGGGTCTGCCGGAGTGGGGTCGGGTCTGGCGGAGTGGGTTCGGGTCTGGCGGAGTGGGTTCGGGTCTGGCGGAGTGGGTTCGGGTCTGGCGGAGTGGGTTCGGGTCTGGCGGAGTGGGTTCGGGTGTGGCGGCGTGGGTTCGGGTCTGTCAGTGTGGGTTAGGGTCTGGCGGAGTGGGTTGTGGTCTGGCGGAGTGGGTTCGGGTATGGCGGAGTGGGTTCGGGCCTGGCGGAGTGGGCTTGGGTCTGGCGGAGTGGGTTTGGGTCTGGCGGAGTGGGTTTGGGTCTGGTGGAGTGGGTTTGGGTCTGGCTGAGTGGGATTGGGTCTGGCGGAGTGGGTTGGGGTCTGTCGGCGTGGGTTCGGGTCTGGCGGAGTGGGTTCGGGTCTGGCGGAGTGGGTTCGGGTCTGGCGGAGTGGGTTTTGGTCTGTCGGAGTGGGTTCGAATCTGGCGGAGTGGGTTTTGGTCTGGCGGAGTGGGTTCGGGTGTGGCGGAGTGGGTTCGGGTCTGGCGGAGTTGGCTCGGGTCTGGCGGAGTGGGTTCGGGTCTGGCGGAGTGGGTTCGAGTCTGGCGGAGTGGGTTCGGGGCTGGGGGAGTGGGTTCGGGTCTGGCGGAGTGGGTTCGGGTCTGGCGGAGTTGGTTCGGGTCTGGCGGAGTGGGTTCGGGTCTGGCGGAGTGGGTTCGGGTCTGGCGGAGTGGGTTCGGGTCTGGCGGAGTGGGTTCGGGGCTGGCGGAGTGGGTTCGGGTCTGGCGGAGTTGGTTCGGGTCTGGCGGAGTGGGTTCGGGTCTGGCGGAGTGGGTTCGGGTCTGGCGGAGTGGGTTCGGGGCTGGCGGAGTGGGTTCGGGTGTGGCGGAGTGGGTTCGGGTGTGGCGGAGTGGGTTCGGGTCTGGCGGAGTGGGCTCGGGTCTGGCGGTGTGGGTTCGGGTCTGGCAGAGTGGGTTTGGGTCTGGCGGAGTGGGTTTGGGTCTGGCGGAGTGGGTTTGGGTCTGGCGGAGTGGGTTTGGGTCTGGCGGAGTGGGTTTGGGTCTGGCGGAGTGGGTTGGGGTCTGGCGGAGTGGGTTTGGGTCTGGCGGAGTGGGTTTGGGTCTGGCGGAGTGGGTTTGGGTCTGGCGGAGTGGGTTTGGGTCTGGCGGAGTGGGTTCGGGTCTGGCGGTGTGGGTTCGGGTCTGGCAGAGTGGGTTTGGGTCTGGCGGAGTGGGTTTGGGTCTGGCGGAGTGGGTTTGGGTCTGGCGGAGTGGGTTTGGGTCTGGCGGAGTGGGTTGGGGTCTGGCGGAGTGGGTTTGGGTCTGGCGGAGTGGGTAAGGGTCTGGCGGAGTGGGTTGGGGTCTGGCGGATTGGGTTGGGGTCTGGCGGAGTGGGTTCGGGTCTGGCGGAGTGGGTTTGGGTCTGGCGGAGTGGGTTCGGGTCTGGCGGAGTGGGTTCGGGTCTGGCGGAGTGGGTTTGGGTCTGGCGGAGTGGGTTTGGGTCTGGCGGAGTGGGTTTTGGTCTGTCGGAGTGGGTTCGGGTCTGGCGGAGTGGGTTTTGGTCTGGCGGAGTGGGTTCGGGTGTGGCGGAGTGGGTTCGGGTCTGGCGGAGTTGGCTCGGGTCTGGCGGAGTGGGTTCGGGTCTGGCGGAGTGGGTTCGGGTCTGGCGGAGTGGGTTCGGGGCTGGCGGAGTGGGTTCGGGTCTGGCGGAGTGGGTTCGGGTCTGGCGGAGTTGGTTCGGGTCTGGCGGAGTGGGTTCGGGTCTGGCGGAGTGGGTTCGGGTCTGGCGGAGTGGGTTCGGGGCTGGCGGAGTGGGTTCGGGTGTGGCGGAGTGGGTTCGGGTGTGGCGGAGTGGGTTCGGGTCTGGCGGAGTGGGCTCGGGTCTGGCGGAGTGGGTTCGGGTCTGGCGGAGTGGGTTCGGGTCTGGCGGAGTGGGTTCGGATCTGGCGGAGTGGGTTTGGGTCTGGCGGAGTGGGTTTGGGTCTGGCGGAGTTGGTTCGGATCTGGCGGAGTGGGTTCGGGTCTTGCGGAGTGGGTTCGGGCCTGGCGGAGTGGGTTTGGGTCTGGCGGAGTGGGTTCGGGTCTGTCCGTGTGGGTTAGGGTCTGGCGGAGTGGGTTGTGGTCTGGCGGAGTGGGTTCGGGTATGGCGGAGTGGGTTCGGGCCTGGCGGAGTGGGCTTGGGTCTGGCGGAGTGGGTTCGGGTCTGGCGGAGTGGGTTCGGGTCTGGCGGAGTGGGTTTTGGTCTGGCGGAGTGGGTTCGGGTGTGGCGGAGTGGGTTCGGGTCTGGCGGAGTTGGCTCGGGTCTGGCGGAGTGGGTTCGGGTCTGGCGGAGTGGGTTCGGGTCTGGCGGAGTGGGTTCGGGGCTGGCGGAGTGGGTTCGGGTCTGGCGGAGTGGGTTCGGGTCTGGCGGAGTTGGTTCGGGTCTGGCGGAGTGGGTTCGGGTCTGGCGGAGTGGGTTCGGGTCTGGCGGAGTGGGTTCGGGGCTGGCGGAGTGGGTTCGGGTGTGGCGGAGTGGGTTCGGGTGTGGCGGAGTGGGTTCGGGTCTGGCGGAGTGGGCTCGGGTCTGGCGGAGTGGGTTCGGGTCTGGCGGAGTGGGTTCGGGTCTGGCGGAGTGGGTTCGGATCTGGCGGAGTGGGTTTGGGTCTGGCGGAGTGGGTTTGGGTCTGGCGGAGTTGGTTCGGATCTGGCGGAGTGGGTTCGGGTCTTGCGGAGTGGGTTCGGGCCTGGCGGAGTGGGTTTGGGTCTGGCGGAGTGGGTTCGGGTCTGTCAGTGTGGGTTAGGGTCTGGCGGAGTGGGTTGTGGTCTGGCGGAGTGGGTTCGGGTATGGCGGAGTGGGTTCGGGCCTGGCGGAGTGGGCTTGGGTCTGGCGGAGTGGGTTTGGGTCTGGCGGAGTGGGTTTGGGTCTGGTGGAGTGGGTTTGGGTCTGGCTGAGTGGGATTGGGTCTGGCGGAGTGGGTTGGGGTCTGTCGGCGTGGGTTCGGGTCTGGCGGAGTGGGTTCGGGTCTGGCGGAGTGGGTTTGGGTCTGGCGGAGTGGGTTTTGGTCTGTCGGAGTGGGTTCGAATCTGGCGGAGTGGGTTTTGGTCTGGCGGAGTGGGTTCGGGTGTGGCGGAGTGGGTTCGGGTCTGGCGGAGTTGGCTCGGGTCTGGCGGAGTGGGTTCGGGTCTGGCGGAGTGGGTTCGAGTCTGGCGGAGTGGGTTCGGGGCTGGGGGAGTGGGTTCGGGTCTGGCGGAGTGGGTTCGGGTCTGGCGGAGTTGGTTCGGGTCTGGCGGAGTGGGTTCGGGTCTGGCGGAGTGGGTTCGGGGCTGGCGGAGTGGGTTCGGGTCTGGCGGAGTTGGTTCGGGTCTGGCGGAGTGGGTTCGGGTCTGGCGGAGTGGGTTCGGGTCTGGCGGAGTGGGTTCGGGGCTGGCGGAGTGGGTTCGGGTGTGGCGGAGTGGGTTCGGGTGTGGCGGAGTGGGTTCGGGTCTGGCGGAGTGGGCTCGGGTCTGGCGGTGTGGGTTCGGGTCTGGCGGAGTGGGTTTGGGTCTGGCGGAGTGGGTTTGGGTCTGGCGGAGTGGGTTTGGGTCTGGCGGAGTGGGTTTGGGTCTGGCGGAGTGGGTTTGGGTCTGGCGGAGTGGGTTGGGGTCTGGCGGAGTGGGTTTGGGTCTGGCGGAGTGGGTTTGGGTCTGGCGGAGTGGGTTTGGGTCTGGCGGAGTGGGTTTGGGTCTGGCGGAGTGGGTTTGGGTCTGGCGGTGTGGGTTCGGGTCTGGCGGAGTGGGTTTGGGTCTGGCGGAGTGGGTTTGGGTCTGGCGGAGTGGGTTTGGGTCTGGCGGAGTGGGTTTGGGTCTGGCGGAGTGGGTTGGGGTCTGGCGGAGTGGGTTTGGGTCTGGCGGAGTGGGTAAGGGTCTGGCGGAGTGGGTTCGGGTCTGGCGGAGTGGGTTGGGGTCTGGCGGATTGGGTTGGGGTCTGGCGGAGTGGGTTCGGGTCTGGCGGAGTGGGTTTGGGTCTGGCGGAGTGGGTTCGGGTCTGGCGGAGTGGGTTCGGGTCTGGCGGAGTGGTTTGTGGTCTGGCGGAGTTGGTTCGGGTCTGGCGGAGTTGGTTCGGGTCTGGTTGAGTGGTTTCGGGTCTGGCGGAGTGGGTTTGGGTCTGGCGGAGTGGGTTGGGGTCTGTCGGCGTGGGTTCGGGTGTGGCGGAGTGGGTTTGGGTCTGGCGGAGTGGGTTTGGGGTCTGGCGGAGTGGGTTTGGGTCTTGCGGAGTGGGTTTGGGTCTGGCGGAGTGGGTTTGGGTCTGGCGGAGTGGGTTTGGGTCTGGCGGATTGGGTTTGGGACTGGCGGAGTGGGTTGGGGTCTGGCGGAGTGGGTTGGGGTCTGGCGGAGTGGGGTGGGGTCTGGCGGAGTGGGTTTGGGTCTGGCGGAGTGGGTTCGGGCATGGGGGAGTGGGTTCGGGCCTGGCGGAGTGGGCTTGGGTCTGGCGGAGTGGGTTTGGGTCTGGCGGAGTGGGTTTGGGTCTGGCGGAGTGGGTTTGGTTCTGGCTGAGTGGGATTGGGTCTGGCGGAGTGGGTTGGGGTCTGTCGGCGTGGGTTCGGGTCTGGCAGAGTGGGTTCGGGTCTGGCGGAGTGGGTTTGGGGTCTGGCGGAGTGGGTTTGGGTCTGGCGGAGTGGGTTTGGGACTGGCGGAGTGGGTTTGGGTCTTGCGGAGTGGGTTTGGGTCTGGCGGAGTGGGTTTGGGTCTGGCGGAGTGGGTTTGGGTCTGGCGGAGTGGGTTTGGGTCTGGCGGAGTGGGTTGGGGTCTGGCGGAGTGGGTTCGGGTCTGGAGGATTGGGTTTGGGTCTGGCGGAGTGGGTTCGGGTCTGGCGGAGTGGGTTAGGGTCTGGCGGAGTGCGTTCGGGTCTGGCGGAGTGGGTTTGGGTCTGGCGGAGTGGGTTTGGGCCTGGTGGAGTGGGCTTGGGTCTGGCGGAGTGGGTTTGGGTCTGGCGGAGTGGGTTTGGGTCTGGCGGAGTGGGTTTGGGTCTGGCTGAGTGGGATTGGTTCTGGCGGAGTGGGTTGGGGTCTGTCGGCGTGGGTTCGGGTCTGGCGGAGTGGGTTCGGGTCTGGCGGAGTGGGTTTGGGGTCTGGCGGAGTGGGTTTGGGTCTGGCGGAGTGGGTTTGGGTCTGGCGGAGTGGGTCTGGGTCTTGCGGAGTGGGTTTGGGTCTGGCGGAGTGGGTTTGGGTCTGGCGGAGTGGGTTTGGTTCTGGCGGAGTGGGTTTGGGTCTGGCGGAGTGGGTTGGGGTCTGGCGGAGTGGGTTCGGGTCTGGAGGATTGGGTTTGGGTCTGGCGGAGTGGGTTCGGGTCTGGCGGAGTGGGTTAGGGTCTGGCGGAGTGCGTTCGGTTCTGGCGGAGTGGGTTTGGGTCTGGCGGAATGGGTTTGGGTCTGGCGGAGTGGGTTGGGGTCTGGCGGAGTGGGATGGGTCTGGCGGAGTGGGTTGGGGTCTGGCCGAGTGGGTTGGGGTCTGGCGGAGTGGGTTCGGGTCTGGCGGAGTGGGTTTGGGTCTGGCGGAGTGGGTTCGGGTCTGGCGGAGTGGGTTCGGGGCTGGGGGAGTGGGTTCGGGTCTGGCGGAGTGGGTTCGGGTCTGGCGGAGTTGGTTCGGGTCTGGCGGAGTGGGTTGGGGTCTGGCGGAGTGGGTTTGGGTCTGGCGGAGTGGGTTGGGGTCTGGCGGAGTCGGATGGGTCTGGCGGAGTGGGTTGGGGTCTGGCCGAGTGGGTTGGGGTCTGGCGGAGTGGGTTGGGGTCTGGTGGAGTGGGTTTGGGTCTGGCGGAGTGGGTTCGGGTCTGGCGGAGTGGGTTTGGGTCTGGCGGAGTGGGTTTGGGTCTGGCGGAGTGGGTTTTGGTCTGTCGGAGTGGGTTCGGGTCTGGCGGAGTGGGTTTTGGTCTGGCGGAGTGGGTTCGGGTGTGGCGGAGTGGGTTCGGGTCTGGCGGAGTTGGCTCGGGTCTGGCGGAGTGGGTTCGGGCCTGGCGGAGTGGGTTCGGGTCTGGCGGAGTGGGTTCGGGGCTGGCGGAGCGGGTTCGGGTCTGGCGGAGCGGGTTCGGGTCTGGCGGAGTTGGTTCGGGTCTGGCGGAGTGGGTTCGGGTCTGGCGGAGTGGGTTCGGGTCTGGCGGAGTGGGTTCGGGGCTGGCGGAGTGGGTTCGGGTGTGGCGGAGTGGGTTCGGGTGTGGCGGAGTGGGTTCGGGTCTGGCGGAGTGGGCTCGGGTCTGGCGGAGTGGGCTCGGGTCTGGCGGAGTGGGTTCGGGTCTGGCGGAGTGGGTTCGGGTCTGGCGGAGTGGGTTCGGGTCTGGCGGAGTGGGTTCGGGTCTGGCGGAGTTGGTTCGGATCTGGCGGAGTGGGTTCGGGTCTGGCGGAGTGGGTTCGGGTCTGGCGGAGTGGGTTTGGGTCTGGCGGAGTGGGTTCGGGTCTGTCAGTGTGGGTTAGGGTCTGGCGGAGTGGGTTGTGGTCTGGCGGAGTGGGTTCGGGTATGGCGGAGTGGGTTCGGGCCTGGCGGAGTGGGCTTGGGTCTGGCGGAGTGGGTTTGGGTCTGGCGGAGTGGGTTTGGGTCTGGCGGAGTGGGTTTGGGTCTGGCTGAGTGGGATTGGGTCTGGCGGAGTGGGTTGGGGTCTGTCGGCGTGGGTTCGGGTCTGGCGGAGTGGGTTTGGGGTCTGGCGGAGTGGGTTTGGGTCTGGCGGAGTGGGTTTGGGACTGGCGGAGTGGGTTTGGGTCTTGCGGAGTGGGTTTGGGTCTGGCGGAGTGGGTTTGGGTCTGGCGGAGTGGGTTTGGGTCTGGCGGAGTGGGTTTGGGTCTGGCGGAGTGGGTTGGGGTCTGGCGGAGTGGGTTCGGGTCTGGAGGATTGGGTTCGGGTCTGGCGGAGTGGGTTCGGGTCTGGCGGAGTGGGTTAGGGTCTGGCGGAGTGCGTTCGGGTCTGGCGGAGTGGGTTTGGGTCTGGCGGAGTGGGTTTGGGCCTGTTGGAGTGGGCTTGGGTCTGGTGGAGTGGGTTTGGGTCTGGCGGAGTGGGTTTGGGTCTGGCTGAGTGGGATTGGTTCTGGCGGAGTGGGTTGGGGTCTGTCGGCGTGGGTTCGGGTCTGGCGGAGTGGGTTCGGGTCTGGCGGAGTGGGTTTGGGGTCTGGCGGAGTGGGTTTGGGTCTGGCGGAGTGGGTTTGGGTCTGGCGGAGTGGGTCTGGGTCTTGCGGAGTGGGTTTGGGTCTGGCGGAGTGGGTTTGGGTCTGGCGGAGTGGGTTTGGTTCTGGCGGAGTGGGTTGGGGTCTGGCGGAGTGGGTTGGGGTCTGGCGGAGTGGGTTCGGGTCTGGAGGATTGGGTTTGGGTCTGGCGGAGTGGGTTCGGGTCTGGCGGAGTGGGTTAGGGTCTGGCGGAGTGCGTTCGGTTCTGGCGGAGTGGGTTTGGGTCTGGCGGAATGGGTTTGGGTCTGGCGGAATGGGTTTGGGTCTGGCGGAGTGGGTTGGGGTCTGGCGGAGTGGGATGGGTCTGGCGGAGTGGGTTGGGGTCTGGCCGAGTGGGTTGGGGTCTGGCGGAGTGGGTTCGGGTCTGGCGGAGTGGGTTCGGGTCTGGCAGAGTGGGTTCGGGTCTGGCGGAGTGGGTTCGGGGCTGGGGGAGTGGGTTCGGGTCTGGCGGAGTGGGTTCGGGTCTGGCGGAGTTGGTTCGGGTCTGGCGGAGTGGGTTGGGGTCTGGCGGAGTGGGTTTGGGTCTGGCGGAGTGGGTTGGGGTCTGGCGGAGTCGGATGGGTCTGGCGGAGTCGGATGGGTCTGGCGGAGTGGGTTGGGGTCTGGCCGAGTGGGTTGGGGTCTGGCGGAGTGGGTTGGGGTCTGGCGGAGTGGGTTTGGGTCTGGCGGAGTGGGTTTGGGTCTGGCGGAGTGGGTTTGGGTCTGGCGGAGTGGGTTGTGGTCTGTCGGAGTGGGTTCGGGTCTGGCGGAGTGGGTTTTGGTCTGGCGGAGTGGGTTCGGGTGTGGCGGAGTGGGTTCGGGTCTGGCGGAGTTGGCTCGGGTCTGGCGGAGTGGGTTCGGGTCTGGCGGAGTGGGTTCGGGTCTGGCGGAGTGGGTTCGGGTCTGGCGGAGTGGGTTCGGGGCTGGCGGAGTGGGTTCGGGTCTGGCGGAGCGGGTTCGGGTCTGGCGGAGTTGGTTCGGGTCTGGCGGAGTGGGTTCGGGTCTGGCGGAGTGGGTTCGGGTCTGGCGGAGTGGGTTCGGGGCTGGCGGAGTGGGTTCGTGTGTGGCGGAGTGGGTTCGGGTCTGGCGGAGTGGGCTCGGGTCTGGCGGAGTGGGTTCGGGTCTGGCGGAGTGGGTTCGGGTCTGGCGGAGTGGGTTTGGGTCTGGCGGAGTGGGTTTGGGTCTGGCGGAGTGGGTTCGGGTCTGGCGGAGTTGGTTCGGATCTGGCGGAGTGGGTTCGGGTCTGGCGGAGTGGGTTCGGGTCTGGCGGAGTGGGTTTGGGTCTGGCGGAGTGGGTTAGGGTCTGGCGGAGTGGGTTGGGGTCTGGCGGAGTGGGTTCGGGTATGGCGGAGTGGGTTCGGGCCTGGCGGAGTGGGCTTGGGTCTGGCGGAGTGGGTTTGGGTCTGGCGGAGTGGGTTTGGGTCTGGCGGAGTGGGTTTGGGTCTGGCGGAGTGGGTTTGGGTCTGGCGGAGTGGGTTTTGGTCTGTCGGAGTGGGTTCGGGTCTGGCGGAGTGGGTTTTGGTCTGGCGGAGTGGGTTCGGGTGTGGCGGAGTGGGTTCGGGTCTGGCGGTGTTGGCTCGGGTCTGGCGGAGTGGGTTCGGGTCTGGCGGAGTGGGTTCGAGTCTGGCGGAGTGGGTTCGGGGCTGGGGGAGTGGGTTCGGGTCTGGCGGAGTGGGTTCGGGTCTGGCGGAGTTGGTTCGGGCCTGGCGGAGTGGGTTCGGGTCTGGCGGAGTGGGTTCGGGTCTGGCGGAGTGGGTTAGGGTCTGGCGGAGTGCGTTCGGTTCTGGCGGAGTGGGTTTGGGTCTGGCGGAATGGGTTTGGGTCTGGCGGAGTGGGTTGGGGTCTGGCGGAGTGGGATGGGTCTGGCGGAGTGGGTTGGGGTCTGGCCGAGTGGGTTGGGGTCTGGCGGAGTGGGTTCGGGTCTGGCGGAGTGGGTTTGGGTCTGGCGGAGTGGGTTCGGGTCTGGCGGAGTGGGTTCGGGGCTGGGGGAGTGGGTTCGGGTCTGGCGGAGTGGGTTCGGGTCTGGCGGAGTTGGTTCGGGTCTGGCGGAGTGGGTTGGGGTCTGGCGGAGTGGGTTTGGGTCTGGCGGAGTGGGTTGGGGTCTGGCGGAGTCGGATGGGTCTGGCGGAGTGGGTTGGGGTCTGGCGGAGTGGGTTGGGGTCTGGCGGAGTGGGTTGGGGTCTGGCGGAGTGGGTTTGGGTCTGGCGGAGTGGGTTCGGGTCTGGCGGAGTGGGTTTGGGTCTGGCGGAGTGGGTTTGGGTCTGGCGGAGTGGGTTGTGGTCTGTCGGAGTGGGTTCGGGTCTGGCGGAGTGGGTTTTGGTCTGGCGGAGTGGGTTCGGGTGTGGCGGAGTGGGTTCGGGTCTGGCGGAGTTGGCTCGGGTCTGGCGGAGTGGGTTCGGGTCTGGCGGAGTGGGTTCGGGTCTGGCGGAGTGGGTTCGGGTCTGGCGGAGGGGGTTCGGGGCTGGTGGAGCGGGTTCGGGTCTGGCGGAGCGGGTTCGGGTCTGGCTGAGTTGGTTCGGGTCTGGCGGAGTGGGTTCGGGTCTGGCGGAGTGGGTTCGGGTCTGGCGGAGTGGGTTCGGGTCTGGCGGAGTGGGTTCGGGTCTGGCGGAGTGGGTTCGGGGCTGGCGGAGTGGGTTCGGGTGTGGCGGAGTGGGTTCGGGTGTGGCGGAGTGGGTTCGGGTCTGGCGGAGTGGGCTCGGGTCTGGCGGAGTGGGTTCGGGTCTGGCGGAGTGGGTTCGGGTCTGGCGGAGTGGGTTTGGGTCTGGCGGAGTGGGTTCGGGTCTGGCGGAGTTGGTTCGGATCTGGCGGAGTGGGTTCGGGTCTGGCGGAGTGGGTTCGGGTCTGGCGGAGTGGGTTTGGGTCTGGCGGAGTGGGTTCGGGTCTGTCAGTGTGGGTTAGGGTCTGGCGGAGTGGGTTGTGGTCTGGCGGATTGGGTTCGGGCATGGCGGAGTGGGTTCGGGCCTGGCGGAGTGGGCTTGGGTCTGGCGGAGTGGGTTTGGGTCTGGCGGAGTGGGTTTGGGTCTGGCGGAGTGGGTTTGGGTCTGGCGGAGTGGGTTTGGGTCTGGCGGAGTGGGTTTTGGTCTGGCGGAGTGGGTTTTGGTCTGTCGGAGTGGGTTCGGGTCTGGCGGAGTGGGTTTTGGTCTGGCGGAGTGGGTTCGGGTCTGGCGGAGTGGGTTCGGGTCTGGCGGAGTGGGTTCGGGGCTGGCGGAGCGGGTTCGGGGCTGGCGGAGCGGGTTCGGGTCTGGCGGAGCGGGTTCGGGTCTGGCGGAGTTGGTTCGGGTCTGGCGGAGTGGGTTCGGGTCTGGCGGAGTGGGTTCGGGGCTGGCGGAGTGGGTTCGGGGCTGGCGGAGTGGGTTCGTGTGTGGCGGAGTGGGTTCGGGTGTGGCGGAGTGGGTTCGGGTCTGGCGGAGTGGGTTCGGGTCTGGCGGAGTGGGTTCGGGTCTGGCGGAGTGGGTTCGGGTCTGGCGGAGTGGGTTTGGGTCTGGCGGAGTGGGTTCGGGTCTGGCGGAGTTGGTTCGGATCTGGCGGAGTGGGTTCGGGTCTGGCGGAGTGGGTTCGGGTCTGGCGGAGTGGGTTTGGGTCTGTCGGAGTGGGTTAGGGTCTGTCAGTGTGGGTTCGGGTATGGCGGAGTGGGTTCGGGCCTGGCGGAGTGGGCTTGGGTCTGGCGGAGTGGGTTTGGGTCTGGCGGAGTGGGTTTGGGTCTGGCGGAGTGGGTTTGGGTCTGGCGGAGTGGGTTTTGGTCTGGCGGAGTGGGTTTTGGTCTGTCGGAGTGGGTTCGGGTCTGGCGGAGTGGGTTTTGGTCTGGCGGAGTGGGTTCGGGTGTGGCGGAGTGGGTTCGGGTCTGGCGGTGTTGGCTCGGGTCTGGCGGAGTGGGTTCGGGTCTGGCGGAGTGGGTTCGAGTCTGGCGGAGTGGGTTCGGGGCTGGGGGAGTGGGTTCGGGTCTGGCGGAGTGGGTTCGGGTCTGGCGGAGTTGGTTCGGGCCTGGCGGAGTGGGTTCGGGTCTGGTGGAGTGGGTTCGGGTCTGGCGGAGTGGGTTAGGGTCTGGCGGAGTGCGTTCGGTTCTGGCGGAGTGGGTTTGGGTCTGGCGGAATGGGTTTGGGTCTGGCGGAGTGGGTTGGGGTCTGGCGGAGTGGGATGGGTCTGGCGGAGTGGGTTGGGGTCTGGCCGAGTGGGTTGGGGTCTGGCGGAGTGGGTTCGGGTCTGGCGGAGTGGGTTCGGGTCTGGCGGAGTGGGTTCGGGTCTGGCGGAGTGGGTTCGGGGCTGGGGGAGTGGGTTCGGGTCTGGCGGAGTGGGTTCGGGTCTGGCGGAGTTGGTTCGGGTCTGGCGGAGTGGGTTGGGGTCTGGCGGAGTGGGTTGGGGTCTGGCGGAGTGGGTTGGGGTCTGGCGGAGTGGGTTGGGGTCTGGCGGAGTGGGTTGGGGTCTGGCCGAGTGGGTTGGGGTCTGGCGGAGTGGGTTTGGGTCTGGCGGAGTGGGTTCGGGTCTGGCGGAGTGGGTTTGGGTCTGGCGGAGTGGGTTTGGGTCTGGCGGAGTGGGTTGTGGTCTGTCGGAGTGGGTTCGGGTCTGGCGGAGTGGGTTTTGGTCTGGCGGAGTGGGTTCGGGTGTGGCGGAGTGGGTTCGGGTCTGGCGGAGTTGGCTCGGGTCTGGCGGAGTGGGTTCGGGTCTGGCGGAGTGGGTTCGGGTCTGGCGGAGTGGGTTCGGGTCTGGCGGAGGGGGTTCGGGGCTGGTGGAGCGGGTTCGGGTCTGGCGGAGCGGGTTCGGGTCTGGAGGGGGTTCGGGGCTGGCGGAGGGGGTTCGGGGCTGGCGGAGCGGGTTCGGGTCTGGCGGAGCGGGTTCGGGTCTGGCGGAGTTGGTTCGGGTCTGGCGGAGTGGGTTCGGGTCTGGCGGAGTGGGTTCGGGTCTGGCGGAGTGGGTTCGGGGCTGGCGGAGTGGGTTCGGGTGTGGCGGAGTGGGTTCGGGTGTGGCGGAGTGGGTTCGGGTCTGGCGGAGTGGGCTCGGGTCTGGCGGAGTGGGTTCGGGTCTGGCGGAGTGGGTTCGGGTCTGGCGGAGTGGGTTCGGGTCTGGCGGAGTGGGTTCGGGTCTGGCGGAGTTGGTTCGGATCTGGCGGAGTGGGTTCGGGTCTGGCGGAGTGGGTTCGGGTCTGGCGGAGTGGGTTTGGGTCTGGCGGAGTGGGTTCGGGTCTGTCAGTGTGGGTTCGGGTCTGGCGGAGTGGGTTGTGGTCTGGCGGAGTGGGTTCGGGTATGGCGGAGTGGGTTCGGGCCTGGCGGAGTGGGCTTGGGTCTGGCGGAGTGGGTTTGGGTCTGGCGGAGTGGGTTTGGGTCTGGCGGAGTGGGTTTGGGTCTGGCGGAGTGGGTTTGGGTCTGGCGGAGTGGGTTTTGGTCTGTCGGAGTGGGTTCGGGTCTGGCGGAGTGGGTTTTGGTCTGGCGGAGTGGGTTCGGGTGTGGCGGAGTGGGTTCGGGTCTGGCGGTGTTGGCTCGGGTCTGGCGGAGTGGGTTCGGGTCTGGCGGAGTGGGTTCGAGTCTGGCGGAGTGGGTTCGGGGCTGGGGGAGTGGGTTCGGGTCTGGCGGAGTGGGTTCGGGTCTGGCGGAGTTGGTTCGGGCCTGGCGGAGTGGGTTCGGGTCTGGCGGAGTGGGTTCGGGTCTGGCGGAGTGGGTTCGGGTGTGGCGGAGTGGGTTCGGGTGTGGCGGAGTGGGTTCGGGTCTGGCGGAGTGGGCTCGGGTCTGGCGGAGTGGGTTCGGGTCTGGCGGAGTGGGTTTGGGTCTGGCGGAGTGGGTTGGGGTCTGGCGGAGTGGGTTTGGGTCTGGCGGAGTGGGTAAGGGTCTGGCGGAGTGGGTTGGGGTCTGGCGGAGTGGGTTGGGGTCTGGCGGAGTGGGTTGGGGTCTGGCGGAGTGGGTTCGGGTCTGGCGGAGTGGGTTCGGGTCTGGCGGAGTGGGTTCGGGTCTGGCGGAGTGGGTTCGGGTCTGGCGGAGTGGGTTCGGGTCTGGCGGAGTGGTTTGTGGTCTGGCGGAGTTGGTTCGGGTCTGGCGGAGTTGGTTCGGGTCTGGTTGAGTGGTTTCGGGTCTGGCGGAGTGGGTTTGGGTCTGGCGGAGTGGGTTGGGGTCTGGCGGCGTGGGTTCGGGTGTGGCGGAGTGGGTTCGGGTCTTGCGGAGTGGGTTTGGGTCTGGCGGAGTGGGTTTGGGTCTGGCGGAGTGGGTTCGGGTCTGGCGGAGTGGGTTTGGGTCTGGCGGAGTGGGTTTTGGTCTGTCGGAGTGGGTTCGGGTCTGGCGGAGTGGGTTTTGGTCTGGCGGAGTGGGTTCGGGTGTGGCGGAGTGGGTTCGGGTCTGGCGGAGTTGGCTCGGGTCTGGCGGAGTGGGTTCGGGTCTGGCGGAGTGGGTTCGGGTCTGGCGGAGTGGGTTCGGGTCTGGCGGAGTGGGTTCGGGTGTGGCGGAGTGGGTTCGGGTCTGGCGGAGTGGGCTCGGTCTGGCGGAGTGGGTTCGGGTCTGGCGGAGTGGGTTCGGGTCTGGCGGAGTGGGTTTGGGTCTGGCGGAGTGGGTTGGGGTCTGGCGGAGTTGGTTCGGATCTGGCGGAGTGGGTTCGGGCCTGGCGGAGTGGGTTCGGGCCTGGCGGAGTGGGTTTGGGTCTGGCGGAGTGGGTTAGGGTCTGGCGGAGTGGGTTGTGGTCTGGCGGAGTGGGTTCGGGTCTGGAGGATTGGGTTCGGGTCTGGCGGAGTGGGTTCGGGTCTGGCGGAGTGGGTTAGGGTCTGGCGGAGTGCGTTCGGGTCTGGCGGAGTGGGTTTGGGTCTGGCGGAGTGGGTTTGGGCCTGTTGGAGTGGGCTTGGGTCTGGCGGAGTGGGTTTGGGTCTGGCGGAGTGGGTTTGGGTCTGGCGGAGTGGGTTTGGGTCTGGCTGAGTGGGATTGGTTCTGGCGGAGTGGGTTGGGGTCTGTCGGCGTGGGTTCGGGTCTGGCGGAGTGGGTTCGGGTCTGGCGGAGTGGGTTTGGGGTCTGGCGGAGTGGGTTTGGGTCTGGCGGAGTGGGTTTGGGTCTGGCGGAGTGGGTCTGGGTCTGGCGGAGTGGGTTTGGGTCTGGCGGAGTGGGTTTGGGTCTGGCGGAGTGGGTTTGGTTCTGGCGGAGTGGGTTGGGGTCTGGCGGAGTGGGTTGGGGTCTGGCGGAGTGGGTTCGGGTCTGGAGGATTGGGTTTGGGTCTGGCGGAGTGGGTTCGGGTCTGGCGGAGTGGGTTAGGGTCTGGCGGAGTGCGTTCGGTTCTGGCGGAGTGGGTTTGGGTCTGGCGGAGTGGGTTTGGGTCTGGCGGAGTGGGTTGGGGTCTGGCGGAGTGGGATGGGTCTGGCGGAGTGGGTTGGGGTCTGGCCGAGTGGGTTGGGGTCTGGCGGAGTGGGTTCGGGTCTGGCGGAGTGGGTTCGGGTCTGGCGGAGTGGGTTCGGGTCTGGCGGAGTGGGTTCGGGGCTGGGGGAGTGGGTTCGGGTCTGGCGGAGTGGGTTCGGGTCTGGCGGAGTTGGTTCGGGTCTGGCGGAGTGGGTTGGGGTCTGGCGGAGTGGGTTTGGGTCTGGCGGAGTGGGTTGGGGTCTGGCGGAGTCGGATGGGTCTGGCGGAGTGGGATGGGGTCTGGCCGAGTGGGTTGGGGTCTGGCGGAGTGGGTTGGGGTCTGGCGGAGTGGGTTTGGGTCTGGTGGAGTGGGTTCGGGTCTGGCGGAGTGGGTTTGCGTCTGGCGGAGTGGGTTTGGGTCTGGCGGAGTGGGTTGTGGTCTGTCGGAGTGGGTTCGGGTCTGGCGGAGTGGGTTTTGGTCTGGCGGAGTGGGTTCGGGTGTGGCGGAGTGGGTTCGGGTCTGGCGGAGTTGGCTCGGGTCTGGCGGAGTGGGTTCGGGTCTGGCGGAGTGGGTTCGGGTCTGGCGGAGTGGGTTCGGGGCTGGCGGAGTGGGTTTGGGGCTGGTGGAGCGGGTTCGGGTCTGGCGGAGCGGGTTCGGGTCTGGCGGAGCGGGTTCGGGTCTGGCGGAGTTGGTTCGGGTCTGGCGGAGTGGGTTCGGGTCTGGCGGAGTGGGTTCGGGTCTGGCGGAGTGGGTTCGGGGCTGGCGGAGTGGGTTCGTGTGTGGCGGAGTGGGTTCGTGTGTGGCGGAGTGGGTTCGGGTGTGGCGGAGTGGGTTCGGGTGTGGCGGAGTGGGTTCGGGTCTGGCGGAGTGGGCTCGGGTCTGGCGGAGTGGGTTCGGGTCTGGCGGAGTGGGTTCGGGTCTGGCGGAGTGGGTTCGGGTCTGGCGGAGTGGGTTCGGGTCTGGCGGAGTTGGTTCGGATCTGGCGGAGTGGGTTCGGGTCTGGCGGAGTGGGTTCGGGTCTGGCGGAGTGGGTTTGGGTCTGGCGGAGTGGGTTCGGGTCTGTCAGTGTGGGTTCGGGTGTGGCGGAGTGGGTTCGGGTCTGGCGGTGTTGGCTCGGGTCTGGCGGAGTGGGTTCGGGTCTGGCGGAGTGGGTTCGAGTCTGGCGGAGTGGGTTCGGGGCTGGGGGAGTGGGTTCGGGTCTGGCGGAGTGGGTTCGGGTCTGGCGGAGTTGGTTCGGGCCTGGCGGAGTGGGTTCGGGTCTGGCGGAGTGGGTTCGGGTCTGGCGGAGTGGGTTAGGGTCTGGCGGAGTGCGTTCGGTTCTGGCGGAGTGGGTTTGGGTCTGGCGGAATGGGTTTGGGTCTGGCGGAGTGGGTTGGGGTCTGGCGGAGTGGGATGGGTCTGGCGGAGTGGGTTGGGGTCTGGCCGAGTGGGTTGGGGTCTGGCGGAGTGGGTTCGGGTCTGGCGGAGTGGGTTCGGGTCTGGCGGAGTGGGTTCGGGTCTGGCGGAGTGGGTTCGGGGCTGGGGGAGTGGGTTCGGGTCTGGCGGAGTGGGTTCGGGTCTGGCGGAGTTGGTTCGGGTCTGGCGGAGTGGGTTGGGGTCTGGCGGAGTGGGTTTGGGTCTGGCGGAGTGGGTTGGGGTCTGGCGGAGTCGGATGGGTCTGGCGGAGTGGGTTGGGGTCTGGCCGAGTGGGTTGGGGTCTGGCGGAGTGGGTTGTCTGGCGGAGTGGGTTCGGGTCTGGCGGAGTGGGTTCGGGTCTGGCGGAGTGGGTTCGGGTCTGGCGGAGTGGGTTCGGGTCTGGCGCAGTGGGTTCGGGTCTGGCGGAGTGGGTTCGGGGCTGGCGGAGTGGGTTCGGGTGTGGCGGAGTGGGTTCGGGTGTGGCGGAGTGGGTTCGGGTCTGGCGGAGTGGGCTCGGGTCTGGCGGAGTGGGTTCGGGTCTGGCGGAGTGGGTTCGGGTCTGGCGGAGTGGGTTTGGGTCTGGCGGAGTGGGTTTGGGTCTGGCGGAGTTGGTTCGGATCTGGCGGAGTGGGTTCGGGTCTGGCGGAGTGGGTTCGGGTCTGGCGGAGTGGGTTCGGGTCTGGCGGAGTGGGTTCGGGTCTGTCGGTGTGGGTTAGGGTCTGGCGGAGTGGGTTGTGGTCTGGCGGAGTGGGTTCGGGTATGGCGGAGTGGGTTCGGGCCTGGCGGAGTGGGCTTGGGTCTGGCGGAGTGGGTTTGGGTCTGGCGGAGTGGGTTTGGGTCTGGCGGAGTGGGTTTGGGTCTGGCGGAGTGGGTTTGGGTCTGGCGGAGTGGGTTTTGGTCTGTCGGAGTGGGTTCGGGTCTGGCGGAGTGGGTTCTGGTCTGGCGGAGTGGGTTCGGGTGTGGCGGAGTGGGTTCGGGTCTGGCGGTGTTGGCTCGGGTCTGGCGGAGTGGGTTCGGGTCTGGCGGAGTGGGTTCGAGTCTGGCGGAGTGGGTTCGGGTCTGGGGGAGTGGGTTCGGGTCTGGCGGAGTGGGTTCGGGGCTGGCGGAGTTGGTTCGGGCCTGGCGGAGTGGGTTCGGGTCTGGCGGAGTGGGTTCGGGTCTGGCGGAGTGGGTTCGGGTGTGGCGGAGTGGGTTCGGGTGTGGCGGAGTGGGTTCGGGTCTGGCGGAGTGGGCTCGGGTCTGGCGCAGTGGGTTCGGGTCTGGCGGAGTGGGTTTGGGTCTGGCGGAGTGGGTTGGGGTCTGGCGGAGTGGGTTTGGGTCTGGCGGAGTGGGTAAGGGTCTGGCGGAGTGGGTTGGGGTCTGGCGGAGTGGGTTGGGGTCTGGCGGATTGGGTTGGGGTCTGGCGGAGTGGGTTCGGGTCTGGCGGAGTGGGTTCGGGTCTGGCGGAGTGGGTTCGGGTCTGGCGGAGTGGGTTCGGGTCTGGCGGAGTGGTTTGTGGTCTGGCGGAGTTGGTTCGGGTCTGGCGGAGTTGGTTCGGGTCTGGTTGAGTGGTTTCGGGTCTGGCGGAGTGGGTTTGGGTCTGGCGGAGTGGGTTGGGGTCTGTCGGCGTGGGTTCGGGTGTGGCGGAGTGGGTTCGGGTCGTGCGGAGTGGGTTCGGGTCTGGCGGAGTGGGTTTGGGTCTGGCGGAGTGGGTTCGGGTCTGGCGGAGTGGGTTTGGGTCTGGCAGAGTGGGTTTGGGTCTGGCGGAGTGGGTTTTGGTCTGTCGGAGTGGGTTCGGGTCTGGCGGAGTGGGTTTTGGTCTGGCGGAGTGGGTTCGGGTGTGGCGGAGTTGGCTCGGGTCTGGCGGAGTTGGCTCGGGTCTGGCGGAGTGGGTTCGGGTCTGGCGGAGTGGGTTCGGGTCTGGCGGAGTGGGTTCGGGTGTGGCGGAGTGGGTTCGGGTCTGGCGGAGTGGGCTCGGTCTGGCGGAGTGGGTTCGGGTCTGGCGGAGTGGGTTCGGGTCTGGCGGAGTGGGTTCGGGTCTGGCGGAGTGGGTTCGGGTCTGGCGGAGTGGGTTTGGGTCTGGCGGAGTGGGTTGTGGTCTGGCGGAGTTGGTTCGGGCCTGGCGGAGTGGGTTCGGGCCTGGCGGAGTGGGCTTGGGTCTGGCGGAGTGGGTTTGGGTCTGGCGGAGTGGGTTTGGGTCTGGCGGAGTGGGTTTGGGTCTGGCTGAGTGGGATTGGGTCTGGCGGAGTGGGTTGGGGTCTGTCGGCGTGGGTTCGTGTCTGGCGGAGTGGGTTCGGGTCTGGCGGAGTGGGTTTGGGTCTGGCGGAGTGGGTTTTGGTCTGGCGGAGTGGGTTCGGGTGTGGCGGAGTGGGTTCGGGTCTGGCGGAGTTGGCTCGGGTCTGGCGGAGTGGGTTCGGGTCTGGCGGAGTGGGTTCGAGTCTGGCGGAGTGGGTTCGGGGCTGGGGGAGTGGGTTCGGGTCTGGCGGAGTGGGTTCGGGTCTGGCGGAGTTGGTTCGGGTCTGGCGGAGTGGGTTCGGGTCTGGCGGAGTGGGTTCGGGTCTGGCGGCGTGCGTTCGGGTCTGGCGGAGTGGTTTTGGGTCTGGCGGAGTGGGTTTGGGTCTGGCGGCGTGGGTTGGGGTCTGGCGGAGTGGGATGGGTCTGGCGGAGTGGGTTGGGGTCTGGCCGAGTGGGTTGGGGTCTGGCGGAGTGGGTTTGGGTCTGGCGGAGTGGGTTTGGGTCTGGCGGAGTGGGTTTGGGTCTGGCGGGGTGGGTTCGGGTCTGGCGGAGTGGGTTTGGGTCTGGCGGCGTGGGTTTTGGTCTGTCGGAGTGGGTTCGGGTCTGGCGGAGTGGGTTTTGGTCTGGCGGAGTGGGTTCGGGTGTGGCGGGGTGGGTTCGGGTCTGGCAGAGTTGGCTCGTGTCTGGCGGAGTTGGTTCGGGTCTGGCGGAGTGGGTTCGGGTCTGGCGGAGTGGGTTCGGGTCTGGCGGAGTGGGTTCGGGGCTGGCGGAGTGGGTTCGGGTGTGGCGGAGTGGGGTCGGGTGTGGCGGAGTGGGTTCGGGTCTGGCGGAGTGGGCTCGGGTCTGGCGGAGTGGGTACGGGTCTGGCGGAGTGGGTTTGGGTCTGGCGGAGTGGGTTAGGGTCTGGCGGAGTGGGTTTGGGTCTGGCGGAGTGGGTTTGGGTCTGGCGGAGTGGGTTTGGGTCTGGCTGAGTGGGATTGGGTCTGGCGGAGTGGGTTGGGGTCTGTCGGCGTGGGTTCGGGTCTGGCGGAGTGGGTTCGGGTCTGGCGGAGTGGGTTTGGGTCTGGCGGAGTGGGTTTTGGTCTGGCGGAGTGGGTTCGGGTCTAGCGGAGTGGGTTTTGGTCTGGCGGAGTGGGTTCGGGTGTGGCGGAGTGGGTTCGGGTCTGGCGGAGTTGGCTCGGGTCTGGCGGAGTGGGTTCGGGTCTGGCGGAGTGGGTTCGAGTCTGGCGGAGTGAGTTCGGGGCTGGGGGAGTGGGTTCGGGTCTGGCGGAGTGGGTTCGGGTCTGGCGGAGTTGGTTCGGGTCTGGCGGAGTGGGTTCGGGTCTGGCGGAGTGGGTTCGGGTCTGGCGGAGTGGGTTCGGTGCTGGGGGAGTGGGTTCGGGTGTGGCGGAGTGGGTTCGGGTCTGGCGGAGTGGGTTTGGGTCTGGTGGAGTGGGTTCGGGTCTGGCGGAGTGGGTTTGGGTCTGGCGGAGTGGGTTTGGGCCTGGCGGAGTGGGCTTGGGTCTGGCGGAGTGGGTTTGGGTCTGGCGGAGTGGGTTTGGGTCTGGCGGAGTGGGTTTGGGTCTGGCGGAGTGGGTTTGGGTCTGGCTGAGTGGGATTGGGTCTGGCGGAGTGGGTTGGGGTCTGTCGGCGTGGGTTCGGGTCTGGCGGAGTGGGTTCGGGTCTGGCGGAGTGGGTTTGGGGTCTTGCGGAGTGGGTTTAGGTCTGGCGGAGTGGGTGTGGGTCTGGCGGAGTGGGTCTGGGTCTTGCGGAGTGGGTTTGGGTCTGGCGGAGTGGGTTTGGGTCTGGCGGAGTGGGTTTGGGTCTGGCGGAGTGGGTTTGGGTCTGGCGGAGTGGGTTGGGGTCTGACGGAGTGGGTTCGGGTCTGGAGGATTGGGTTTGGGTCTGGCAGGGTGGGTTCGGGTCTGGCTGAGTGGGTTGGGGTCTGGCGGAGTGGGATGGGTCTGGCGGAGTGGGTTGGGGTCTGGCCGAGTGGGTTGGGGTCTGGCGGAGTGGGTTCGGGTCTGGCGGAGTGGGTTTGGGTCTGGCGGAGTGGGTTTGGGTCTGGCGGAGTGGGTTTGGGTCTGGCGGAGTGGGTTCGGGTCTGGCGGAGTGGGTTTGGTTCTGGCGGGGTGGGTTTTGGTCTGGCGGAGTGGGTTTTGGTCTGGCAGAGTGGGTTCGGGTGTGGCGGAGTGGGTTCGGGGCTGGCGGAGTTGGCTCGTGTCTGGCGGAGTTGGTTTGGGTCTGGCGGAGTGGGTTCGGGTCTGGCGGAGTGGGTTCGGGTGTGGCGAAGTGGGTTCGGGGCTGGCGGAGTGGGTTCGGGTGTGGCGGAGTGGGTTCGGGTGTGGCGGAGTGGGTTCGGGTCTGGCGGAGTGGGCTCGGGTCTGGCGGAGTGGGTTCGGGTCTGGCGGAGTGGGTTTGGGTCTGGCGGAGTGGGTTAGGGTCTGGCGGAGTGGGTTGGGGTCTGGCGGAGTGGGTTTGGGTCTGGCGGAGTGGGTAAGGGTCTGGCGGAGTGGGTTGGGGTCTGGCGGAGTGGGTTGGGGTCTGGCGGAGTGGGATGGGTCTGGCGGAGTGGGTTGGGGTCTGGCGGAGTGGGTTTGGGTCTGGCGGAGTGGGTTTGGGTCTGGCGGAGTGGGTTTGGGTCTGGCGGAGTGGGTTTGGGCCTGGCGGAGTGGGCTTGGGTCTGGCGGAGTGGGTTTGGGTCTGGCGGAGTGGGTTTGGGTCTGGCGGAGTGGGTTTTGGTCTGGCTGAGTGGGATTGGGTCTGGCGGAGTGGGTTGGGGTCTGTCGGCGTGGATTCGGGTCTGGCGGAGTGGGTTCGGGTCTGGCGGAGTTGGTTCGGGTCTGGCGGAGTGTGTTCGGGTCTGGCGGAGTGGGTTAGGGTCTGGCGGAGTGCGTTCGGGTCTGGCGGAGTGGGTTCGGGTCTGGCGGAGTGGGTTCGGGTCTGGCGGAGTTGGTTCGGGTCGGGCGGAGTGGGTTCGGGTCCGGCGGAGTGGGTTCGGGTCCGGCGGAGTGGGTTCGGGGCTGGCGGAGTGGGTTTGGGTCTGGCGGAGTGGGTTGGGGTGTGGCGGAGTGGGTTCGGGTCTGGAGGATTGGGTTTGGGTGTGGCGGAGTGGGTTCGGGTCTGGCGGAGTGGGTTAGGGTCTGGCGGAGTGCGTTCGGGTCTGGCGGAGTGGGTTTGGGTCTGGCGGAGTGGGTTTGGGTCTGGCGGAGTGGGTTGGGGTCTGGCGGAGTGGGATAGGTCTGGCGGAGTGGGTTGGGGTCTGGCCGAGTGGGTTGGGGTCTGGCGGAGTGGGTTCGGGTCTGGCGGAGTGGGTTTGGGTCTGGCGGAGTGGGTTTGGGTCTGGCGGAGTGGGTTTGGGTCTGGCGGAGTGGGTTCGGGTCTGGCGGAGTGGGTTTGGGTCTGGCGGAGTGGGTTTTAGTCTGTCGGAGTGGGTTCGGGTCTGGCGGAGTGGGTTTTGGTCTGGCGGAGTGGGTTCGGGTGTGGCGGAGTGGGTTCGGGGCTGGCGGAGTTGGCTCGTGTCTGGCGGAGTTGGTTCGGGTCTGGCGGAGTGGGTTCGGGTCTGGCGGAGTGGGTTCGGGTCTGGCGGAGTGGGTTCGGGGCTGGCGGAGTGGGTTCGGGTGTGGCGGAGTGGGTTCGGGTGTGGCGGAGTGGGTTCGGGTCTGGCGGAGTGGGCTCGGGTCTGGCGGAGTGGGTTCGGGTCTGGCGGAGTGGGTTTGGGTCTGGCGGAGTGGGTTAGGGTCTGGCGGAGTGGGTTGGGGTCTGGCGGAGTGGGTTTGGGTCTGGCGGAGTGGGTAAGGGTCTGGCGGAGTGGGTTGGGGTCTGGCGGAGTGGGTTGGGGTCTGGCGGAGTGGGATGGGTCTGGCGGAGTGGGTTGGGGTCTGGCGGAGTGGGTTTGGGTCTGGCGGACTGGGTTCGGGTCTGGCGGAGTGGGTTTGGGTCTGGCGGAGTGGGTTTGGGCCTGGCGGAGTGGGCTTGGGTCTGGCGGATTGGGTTTGGGTCTGGCTGAGTGGGATTGGGTCTGGCGGAGTGGGATTGGGTCTGTCGGAGTGGGTTGGGGTCTGTCGGCGTGGATTCGGGTCTGGCGGAGTGGGTTCGGGTCTGGCGGAGTTGGTTCGGGTCTGGCGGAGTGTGTTCGGGTCTGGCGGAGTGGGTTAGGGTCTGGCGGAGTGCATTCGGGTCTGGCGGAGTGGGTTCGGGTCTGGCGGAGTGGGTTCGGGTCTGGCGGAGTTGGTTCGGGTCGGGCGGAGTGGGTTCGGGTCCGGCGGAGTGGGTTCGGGTCCGGCGGAGTGTGTTCGGGGCTGGCGGAGTGGGTTCGGGTGTGGCGGAGTGGGTTCGGGTCTGGCGGAGTGGGTTCGGGTCTGGCGGAGTGGGTTCGGGTCTGTCGGAGTGGGTTCGGGTCTGGCGGAGTGGGTTTGGGTCTGGCGGAGTGGGTTTGGGTCTGGCGGAGTGGGTTTGGGTCTGGCGGAGTGGGTTCGGGTCTGGCGGAGTGGGTTGGGGTCTGGCGGAGTGGGTTGGGGTCTGGCGGAGTGGGTTCGGGTCTGGCGGAGTGGGTTCGGGTCTGGCGGAGTTGGTTCGGGTCGGGCGGAGTGGGTTCGGGTCCGGCGGAGTGGGTTCGGGTCCGGCGGAGTGTGTTCGGGGCTGGCGGAGTGGGTTCGGGTGTGGCGGAGTGGGTTCGGGTCTGGCGGAGTGGGTTCGGGTCTGGCGGAGTGGGTTCGGGTCTGTCGGAGTGGGTTCGGGTCTGGCGGAGTGGGTTTGGGTCTGGCGGAGTGGGTTTGGGTCTGGCGGAGTGGGTTTGGGTCTGGCGGAGTGGGTTCGGGTCTGGCGGAGTGGGTTGGGGTCTGGCGGAGTGGGTTGGGGTCTGGCGGAGTGGGTTCGGGTCTCGCGGAGTGGGTTCGGGTCTGGCGGAGTGGGTTGGGGTCTGGCGGAGTGGGTTGGGGTCTGGCGGAATGGGATGGGTCTGGCGGAGTGGGTTGGGGTCTGGCGGAGTGGGTTCGGGTCTGGCGGAGTGGGTTCGGGTCTGGCGGAGTGGGTTTGGGTCTGGCGGAGTGGGTTTGGGCCTGGCGGAGTGGGCTTGGGTCTGGCGGTGTGGGTTTGGGTCTGGCGGAGTGGGTTTGGGTCTGGCGGAGTGGGTTTGGGTCTGGCGGAGTGGGTTTGGGTCTGGCGGAGTGGGTTGGGGTCTGTCGGCGTGGATTCGGGTCTGGCGGAGTGGGTTCGGGTCTGGCGGAGTTGGTTCGGGTCTGGCGGGGTTGGTTCGGGTCTGGCGGAGTGTGTTCGGGTCTGGCGGAGTGGGTTAGGGTCTGGCGGAGTGCGTTCGGGTCTGGCGGAGTGCGTTCGGGTCTGGCGGAGTGGGTTCGGGTCTGGCGGAGTTGGTTCGGGTCGGGCGGAGTGGGTTCGGGTCTGGCGGAGTGGGTTGGGTTCTGGCGGAGTGGGTTGGGTTCTGGCGGAGTGGGTTGGGGTCTGGCGGAGTGGGTCGGGGTCTGGCGGAGTGGGTCCGGGTCTGGCTGAGTGGGTTCGGTTCTGGCTGAGTGGGTTCGGGTCTGGCGGAGTTGTTTGTGGTCTGGCGGAGTTGGTTCGGGTCTGGTGGAATGGTTTCGGGTCTGGCGGAGTGGGTTTGGGTCTGGCGGAGAGGGTTTGGGTCTGGCGGGGTGGGTTTGGGTCTGGCGGAGTGGGTTTGGGTCTGGCGGAGTGGGTTTGGGTCTGGCTGCGTTGGCTTGGGTCTGGCGGAGTGGGTTAGGGTCTGGCGGAGTGGGTTGGGGTCTGGCGGAGTGGGTTCGGGTCTGGCGGAGTGGGTTTGGGGTCTGACGGGGTGGGTTTGGGTCTGGCGGAGTGGGTTTGGGTCTGGCGGAGTGGGTTTGGGTCTGGCGGAGTGGGTTTGGGTCTGGCTGAGTGGGATTGGGTCTGGCGGAGTGGGTTAGGGTCTGGCGGAGTGGGTTGGGGTCTGGCGGAGTGGGTTGGGGTCTGGCGGAGTGGGTTTGGGGTCTGACGGGGTGGGTTTGGGTCTGGCGGAGTGAGTTGGGGTCTGGCGGAGTGGGTTTGGGTCTGGCGGAGTGGGTTTGGGTCTGGCGGAGTGGGTTTGGGTCTGGCGGAGTGGGTTCGGGTCTGGCGGAGTGGGTTTGGGTCTGGCGGCGTGGGTTTGGGTCTGGCGGAGTGGGTTGGGGTCTGGCGGAGTGGGTTCGGGTCTGGCGGAGTGGGTTTGGGTCTGGCGGAGTGGGTTTGGGTCTGGCGGAGTGGGTTTGGGTCTGGCGGAGTGGGTTTGGGTCTGGCGGAGTGGGTTTGGGGTCTGACGGAGTGGGTTCGGGTCTGTCGGCGTGGGTTCGGGTGTGGCGGAGTGGGTTGGGGTCTGGCAGAGTGGGTTGTGGTCTGGCGGATTGGGTTCGGGTCTGGCGGAGTGGGTTCGGGTCTGGCGGAGTGGGTTTGGGTCTGGCGGAGTGGGTTTGGGTCTGGCGGAGTGGGATTGGGTCTGGCGGACTGAGTTTGGGTCTGGTGGAGTGGGTTTGGATCGGGGGGAGTGGGTTTGGGTCTGGCGGAGTGGGTTGGGGTCTGTCGGAATGGGTTCGGGTCTGGCGGAGTGGGTTCGGGTCTGGCGGAGTGGGTTCGGGTCTGGCGGAGTGGGTTCGGGTCTGGCGGAGTGGGTTGGGGTCTGGCGGAGTGGGTTGGGGTCTGGCGGATTGGGTTAGGGTCTGGCGGATTGGGTTGGGGCTAGCGGATTGGGTTGGGGCTAGCGGAGTGGGTTGGGGTCTGGCGGGGTGGGTTCGGGTTGTGGCGGAGTGGGTTGGGGTCTGGCGGAGTGGGTTCGGGCCTGGCGGAGTGGGTTCGGGTCTGTCAGTGTGGGTTCGGGTCTGGCGGAGTGGGTTCGGGTGTGGCGGAGTGGGTTCGGGTCTGGCGGAGTGGGTTCGGGTCTGGCGGAGTGGGTTTGGGTTGGCGGAGTGGGTTAGGGTCTGGCGGAGTGGGTTAGGGTCTGGCGGATTGGGTTGGGGTCTGGCGGCCTGGGTTTGGGTCTGGCGGAGTGGGTTGGGGTCTGGCGGAGTGGGTTTGGGTCTGGCGGAGTGGGTTGGGGTCTGGCGGAGTGGTTTCGGGTCTGGCGGAGTGGGTTTGGGTCTGGCGGAGTGGGTTCGGGTCTGGCAGAGTGGGTTCGGGTCTGGCGGAGTGGGTTTGGGTCTGGCGGAGTGGGTTTTGGTCTGGCGGAGTGGGTTCGGGTCTGGCGGAGTGGGTTTGGGTCTGGCGGAGTGGGTTAGGGTCTGGCGGAGTGGGTTGGGGTCTGGCGGAGTGGGTTGGGGTCTGGCGGAGTGGGTTTGGGTCTGGCGGAGTGGGTTGGGGTCTGGCGGAGTGGGTTGGGGTCTGGCGGAGTGGGTTCGGGTCTGGCGGAGTGGGTTCGGGTCTGGCAGAGTGGGTTCGGGTCTGGCGGAGTGGGTTTGGGTCTGGCGGAGTGGGGTCGGGTCTGTCGGTATGGGTTCGGGTCTGGCGGAGTGGGTTCTGGTCTGGCGGAATGGGTTTGGGTCTGGCTGAGTGGGTTTGTGTCTGGCGGACTGAGTTTGGGTTTGTCGGAGTGGGTTCGGGTGTGGCGGAGTGGGTTATGGTCTGGCGGAGTGGGTTCGTGTGTGTCGGAGTGGGTTTGGGTCTGGCGGAGTGGGTTTGGGTCTGGCGGAGTGGGTTCGGGTCAGTCGGTGTGGGTTCGGGTCTGGCGGAGTGAGTTGTCGTCTGGCGGAGTGAGTTCGGGTTTGGCGGAGTGGGTTCGGGTCTGGCGGAGTGGGTTTGGGTCTGGCGGAGTGGATTGGGGTCTGGCGGAGTGGGTTCGGGTCTGGAGGAGTGGGTTAGGGTCTGGCGGAGTGGGTTCGGGTCTGGCGGAGTGGGTTCGGGTCTGGCGGAGTGGGTTCGGGTCTGGCGGAGTGGGTTCGGGTCTGGCGGAGTGGGTTCGGGTCTGGCGGAGTGGGTTCGGGTCTGGCGGAGTGGGTTCGGGTCTGGCGGCGTGGGTTCGGGTCTGGCGGAGTGGGTTGGGGTCTGGCGGAGTGGGTTGGGGTCTGGCGGAGTGGGTTTGGGTCTGGCGGAGTGGGTTTGGGTCTGGCGGAGTGGGTTATGGTCTGGCGGAGTGGGTTCGGGTTTGTCGGAGTGGGTTCGGGTCTGGCGGAGTGGGTTCGGGTCTGGCGGAGTGGGTTCGGGTCAGTCGGTGTGGGTTCGGGTCTGGCGGAGTGAGTTGTGGTCTGGCGGAGTGGGTTCGGGTTTGGCGGAGTGGGTTCGGGTCTGGCGGAGTGGGTTCGGGTCTGGCGGAGTGGGTTCGGGTCTGGCGGAGTGGTTTCGGGTCTGGCGGAGTGGGTTTCGGTCTGGCGGAGAGGGTTTGGGTCTGGTGGAGTGGGTTTAGGTCTGGCGGAGGTGGTTTGGGTCTGGCGGAGTGGGTTTGGGTCTGGCGGAGTGGGTTTGGGTCTGGCGGAGTGGGTTTGGGTCTGGCGGAGTGGGTTTGGGTCTGGCGGAGTGGGTAAGGGACTGGCGGAGTGGGTTTGTGGTATAGAGGAGTGGGTTTGGGTCTGGCGGAGTGGGTTTCTGGTGTGGAGGAGTGGGTTTGGGTCTGGCGGAGTGGGTTCGGGTGTGGCGGAGTGGGTTCGGGTCTGGCGGAGTGGGTTCGGGTCTGGAGGAGTGGGTTCGGGTCTGGCGGAGTGGGTTCGGGTCTGGCGGAGTGGGTTCGGGTCTGGCGGAGTGGGTTCGGGTCTGGCGGAGTGGGTTAGGGTCTGGCGGAGTGGTTTCGGGTCTGGCGGAGTGGGTTCGGGTCTGGCGGCGTGGGTTCGGGTCTGTCGGAGTGGGTTGGGGTCTGGCGGAGTGGGTTTGGGTCTGGCGGAGTGGGTTTGGGTCTGGCGGAGTGGGTTTGGGTCTGGCGGAGTGGGTTCGGGTCTGGCGGAGTGGGTTGGGGTCTGGCGGAGTGGGTTCGGGTTTGGCGGAGTGGGTTCGGGTCTGGCGGAGTGGGTTTGGTTCTGGCGGACTGAGTTTGGGTCTGGCGGAGTGGGTTGGGGTCTGACGGAGTGGGTTCGGGTCTGGAGGAGTGGGTTCGGGTCTGGCGGAGTGGGTTCGGGTCTGGCGGAGTGGGTTCGGGTCTGGCGGAGTGGGTTCGGGTCTGGCGGAGTGGGTTCGGGTCTGGCGGAGTGGGTTAGGGTCTGGTGGAGTGGGTTCGGGTCTGGCGGCGTGGGTTCGGGTCTGGCGGCGTGGGTTCGGGTCTGTCGGAGTGGGTTCGGGTCTGGCGGAGTGGGTTTGGGTCTGGCGGAGTGGGTTCGGGTCAGTCGGTGTGGGTTCGGGTCTGGCGGAGTGAGTTGTGGTCTGGCGGAGTGGGTTCGGGTTTGGCGGAGTGGGTTCGGGTCTGGCGGAGTGGGTTTGGGTTTGGCGGAGTGGGTTCGGGTCTGGCGGAGTGGTTTCGGATCTGCCGGAGTGGATTTGGGTCTGGTGGAGAGGGTTTGGGTCTGGCGGTGTAGGTTTGGGTCTGGCGGTGTGGGTTCGGGTCTGGCGGACTGGGTTCGGGTCTGGCGGAGTGGGTTCGGGTCTGTCGGAGTGGGTTGGGGTCTGGCTGAGTGGGTTGGGGTCTGGCGGATTGGGTTCGGGTCTGGCGGAGTGGGTTCGGGTCTGGCGGAGTGGGTTCGGGTCTGGCGGAGTGGGTTCGGGTCTGGCGGAGTGGGTTCGGGTCTGGTGGAGTGGGTTGGGGTCTGGCGGAGTGGGTTCGGGTCTGGCGGATTGGGTTCGGGTCTGGCGGAGTGGGTTCGGGTCTGGCGGAGTTGCTTCGGGTCTGGCGGAGCGGGTACGGGTCTGGCGGAGTGGGTTCGGGTCTGGCGGAGTGGGTTCGGGTCTGGCGGAGTGGGTTCCGGTGTGGCGCAGTGGGTTGGGGTCTGGCGGAGTGGGTTGGGGTCTGGCGGAGTGGGTTGGGGTCTGGCGGAGTGGGTTCGGGTCTGGCGGAGTGGGTTCGGGTCTGGCGGAGTGGGTTCGGGTCTGGCGGAGTGGGTTCGGGTCTGGCGGAGTGGGTTCGGGTTTGGCGGAGTGGGTTCGGGTCTGGCGGAGTGGGTTCGGGTCTGGCGGAGTGGGTTCGGGTCTGGCGGAGTGGGTTCGGGTCTGTCGGAGTGGGTTTGGGTCTGGCGGAGTGGGTTTGGGTCTGGCGGAGTGGGTAAGGGACTGGCGGAGTGGGTTCGGGTCTGGCGGAGTGGCTTGGGGTCTGGCGGAGTGGGTTGGGGTCTGGCGGAGTGGGTTCGGGTCTGGCGGAGTGGGTTTGGGTCTGGCGGAGTGGGTTTGGGTCTGGCGGAGTGGGTTCGGGTCTGGCGGAGTGGTTTGTGGTCTGGCGGAGTTGGTTCGGGTCTGGCGGAGTGGTTTCGGGTCTGGCGGAGTGCGTTCGGGTCTGGCGGAGTGGGTTCGGGTGTGGCGGAGTGGGTTCGGGTGTGGCGGAGTGGGTTCGGGTCTGGCGGAGTGGGTTCCGGTCTGGCGGAGTGGGTTCGGGACTGGCGGAGTGGGTTTGGGTCTGGCGGAGTGGGTTCGGGCCTGGCGGAGTGGGTTTGGGTCTGGCGGAGTGGGTTTGGGTCTGGCGGAGTGGGTTTGGGTCTGGCGGAGTGGGTTTGGGTCTGGCGGAGTGGGTTTGGGTCTGGCGGAGTGGGTTTGGGTCTGGCGGAGTGGGTAAGGGTCTGGCGGAGTGGGTTTGGGTCTGGCGGAGTGGGTTTGGGTCTGGCGGAGTGGGTTTGGGTCTGGCTGAGTGGGATTGGGTCTGGCGGAGTGGGTTGGGGTCTGTCGGAGTGGGTTCGGGGCGGGCGGAGTGGGTTGGGGTCTGGCGGAGTGGGTTCGGGTTTGGCGGAGTGGGTTCGGGTCTGGCGGAGTGGGTTTGGTTCTGGCGGGCTGAGTTTGGGTCTGGCGGAGTGGGTTGGCGTCTGACGGAGTGGGTCCGGGTCTGGAGGAGTGGGTTAGGGTCTGGCGGAGTGGGTTCGGGTCTGGCGGAGTGGGTTCGGGTCTGGCGGAGTGGGTTCGGGTCTGGCGGAGTGGGTTCGGGTCTGGCGGAGTGAGTTCGGGTGTGGCGGAGTGGGTTCGGGTGTGGCGGAGTGGGTTCGGGTCTGCCGGCGTGGGTTCGGGTCTGGCGGAGTGGGTTCGGGTCTGGCGGAGTTGGTTCGGGTCTGGCGGAGTGGGTTCGGGTCTGGCGGAGTGGGTTCGGGTCTGTCGGAGAGGGTTCGGGTCTGTCGGAGAGGGTTGGGGTCTGGCGGATTGGGTTCGGGTCTGGCGGATTGGGTTCGGGTCTGGCGGAGTTGGTTCGGGTCTGGCGGAGTGGGTTCGGGTCTGGCGGAGTGGGTTCGGGTCTGGTGGAGTGGGTTAGGGTCTGCTGGAGTGGGTTCGGGTCTGGCGGAGTGGGTTCGGGTCTGGCGGAGTGGGTTCGGGTCTGGCGGATTGGGTTCGGGTCTGGCGGAGTGGGTATGGGTCTGGCGGAGTGGGTTTGGGTCTGGCGGAGTGGGTTTGGGTCTGGCGGATGGGTTCGGGTCTGGCGGAGTGGGTTTGGGTCGGGCGGAGTGGGTATGGGTCTGGCGGAGTGGGTATGGGTCTGGCGGAGTGGGTTTGGGTCTGGCGGAGTGGGTTTGGGTCTGGCGGAGTGGGTTTGGGTCTGGCGGATGGGTTCGGGTCTGGCGGAGTGGGTTTGGGTCGGGCGGAGTGGGTATGGGTCTGGCGGAGTGGGTATGGGTCTGGCGGAGTGGGTTTGGGTCTGGCGGAGTGGGTTTGGGTCTGGCGGAGTGGGTTTGGGTCTGGCGGAGTGGGATTGGGTCTGTCGGAGTGGGTTCGGGTTTGGCGGAGTGGGTTCGGGTCTGGCGGAGTGGGTTCGGTTTGGCGGAGTGGGTTCGGGTCTGGCGGAGTGGGTTCGGGTCTGGCGGAGTGGGTTCGCGTATGGCGGATTGCGTTGGGGTCTGGCGGAGTGGGTTCGGGTCTGGCGGAGTGGGTTCGGGTCTGGCGGAGTGGGTTCGGGTCTGGCGGAGTGGGTTATGGTTTGGCGGAGTGGGTTCGGGTCTGTCGGAGTAGGTTCGGGTCTGGGAGAGTGGGTTGGGTTCTGGCGGAGTGGGTTCGGGTCTGGCGGAGTGGGTTCGGGTCTGGCGGAGTGGGTTCGGGTCTGGCGGAGTGGGTTTGGGTCTGGCGGAGTGGGTTGGGGTCTGGCGGAGTGGGTTGGGGTCTGGCGGAGTGGGTTGGGTCTGGCGGAGTGGGTTCGGGTCTGGCGGAGTGGGTTAGCGTCTGGCGGAGTGGGTTCGGGTCTGTCGGAGTGGGTTCGGGTCTGGCGGAGTGGGTTTGGGCCTGGCGGAGTGGGTTCGGATCTGGCGGAGTGGTTTCGGGTCTGGCGGAGTGGGTTTGGGTCTGGCGGAGAGGGTTTGGGTCTGGCGGAGTGGGCTTGGGTCTGTCGGAGTGGGTTTGGGTCTGGCGGACTGGGTTTGGGTCTGGCGGAGTTGGTTCGGATCTGGCGGAGAGGGTTTGGGTCTGGCGGAGTGGGTTTTGGTCTGGCGGAGTGGGTTCGGTTTGGCGGAGTGGGTTCGGGTCTGGCGGAGTGGGTTCGGGTCTGGCGGAGTGGGTTCGCGTATGGCGGATTGCGTTGGGGTCTGGCGGAGTGGGTTCGGGTCTGGCGGAGTGGGTTCGGGTCTGGCGGAGTGGGTTCGGGTCTGGCGGAGTGGGTTATGGTTTGGCGGAGTGGGTTCGGGTCTGTCGGAGTAGGTTCGGGTCTGGGAGAGTGGGTTGGGTTCTGGCGGAGTGGGTTCGGGTCTGGCGGAGTGGGTTCGGGTCTGGCGGAGTGGGTTTGGGTCTGGCGGAGTGGGTTTGGGTCTGGCGTAGTGGGTTGGGGTCTGGTGGAGTGGGTTGGGGTCTGGCGGAGTGGGTTGGGTCTGGCGGAGTGGGTTCGGGTCTGGCGGAGTGGGTTAGCGTCTGGCGGAGTGGGTTCGGGTCTGTCGGAGTGGGTTCGGGTCTGGCGGAGTGGGTTTGGGCCTGGCGGAGTGGGTTCGGATCTGGCGGAGTGGTTTCGGGTCTGGCGGAGTGGGTTTGGGTCTGGCGGAGAGGGTTTGGGTCTGGCGGAGTGGGCTTGGGTCTGTCGGAGTGGGTTTGGGTCTGGCGGACTGGGTTTGGGTCTGGCGGAGTTGGTTCGGATCTGGCGGAGAGGGTTTGGGTCTGGCGGAGTGGGTTTTGGTCTGGCGGAGTGTGTTTGGGTGTGGCGGACTGGGTTCGGGTCTTGCGGAGTGGGTTCGGGTGTGGCGGAGTGGGTTAGGGTCTGGCGGAGTGGGTTCACTTCTGTCGGAGTGGGTTCGGGTGTGGCGGAGTGGGTTTGCATCTGGCGGAGTGGGTCCGGGTCTGGCGGAGTGGGTTCGGGTCTGGCGGAGTTGGTTCGGGTCTGGCGGAGTGGGTTCGGGTCTGGCGGAGTGGGTTCGGGTCTGTCGGAGTGGGTTCGGGTCTGGCGGAGTGGGTTTGGGCCTGGCGGAGTGGGTTCGGGTCTGGCGGAGTGGTTTCGGGTCTGGCGGAGTGGGTTTGGGTCTGGCGGAGTGGGTTTGGGTCTGGCGGAGTGGGTTCGGGTCTGGCGGAGTTGGTTCGGGTCTGGCGGAGTGGGTTCGGGTCTGGCGGAGTGGGTTCGGGTCTGTCGGAGTGGGTTGGGGTCTGGCGGAGTGGGTTCGGGTCTGTCGGAGTGGGTTGGGGTCTGGCGGAGTGGGTTGGGGTCTGGCGGATTGGGTTCGGGTCTGGCGGAGTGGGTTCGGGTCTGGCGGAGTGGGTTCGGGTCTGGCGGAGTTGGTTCGGGTCTGGCGGAGTGGGTTCGGGTCTGGCGGAGTGGGTTCGGGTCTGTCGGAGTGGGTTGGGGTCTGGCGGAGTGGGTTCGGGTCTGGCGGATTGGGTTCGGGTCTGGCGGAGTGGGTTCGGGTCTGGTGGAGTTGGTTCGGGTCTGGCGGAGTGGGTTAGCGTCTGGCGGAGTGGGTTCGGGTCTGTCGGAGTGGGTTCGGGTCTGGCGGAGTGGGTTTGGGCCTGGCGGAGTGGGTTCGGGTCTGGCGGAGTGGTTTCGGGTCTGGCGGAGTGGGTTTGGGTCTGGCGGAGAGGGTTTGGGTCTGGCGGAGTGGGCTTGGGTCTGGCGGAGTGGGTTTGGGTCTGGCGGACTGGGTTTGGGTCTGGCGGAGTTGGTTCGGGTCTGGCGGAGAGGGTTTGGGTCTGGCGGAGTGGGTTTTGGTCTGGCAGAGTGTGTTTGGGTGTGGCGGACTGGGTTCGGGTCTTGCGGAGTGGGTTCGGGTGTGGCGGAGTTGGTTAGGGTCTGGCGGAGTGGGTTCACTTCTGTCGGAGTGGGTTCGGGTGTGGCGGAGTGGGTTTGCGTCTGGCGGAGTGGGTCCGGGTCTGGCGGAGTGGGTTCGGGTCTGGCGGAGTTGGTTCGGGTCTGGCGGAGTGGGTTCGGGTCTGGCGGAGTGGGTTCGGGTCTGTCGGAGTGGGTTGGGGTCTGGCGGAGTAGGTTGGGGTCTGGCGGATTGGGTTCGGGTCTGGCGGAGTGGGTTCGGGTCTGGCGGACTTGGTTCGGGTCTGGCGGAGTGGGTTCGGGTCTGGCGGAGTGGGTTCGGGTCTGGTGGAGTAGGTTAGGGTCTGGCGGAGTGGGTTTGGGTCTGGCGGAGTGGGTTCGGGTCTGGCGGATTGGGTTTGGGTCTGGCGGAGTGGGTATGGGTCTGGCGGAGTGGGTTTGGGTCTGGCGGAGTGGGTTTGGGTCTGGCGGATGGGTTCGGGTCTGGCGGAGTGGGTTTGGGTCGGGCGGAGTGGGTATGGGTCTGGCGGAGTGGGTATGGGTCTGGCGGAGTGGGTTTGGGTCTGGCGGAGTGGATTTGGGTCTGGCGGAGTGGGTTTGGGTCTGGCGGATGGGTTCGGGTCTGGCGGAGTGGGTTTGGGTCGGGCGGAGTGGGTATGGATCTGGCGGAGTGGGTATGGGTCTGGCGGAGTGGGTTTGGGTCTGGCGGAGTGGGTTTGGGTCTGGCGGAGTGGGTTTGGGTCTGGCGGAGTGGGATTGGGTCTGGCGGAGTTGGTTCTGGTCTGGCGGAGTGGGTTGTGGTCTGGCGGAGTGGGTTCGGGTCTGGCGGAGTGGGTTCCGGTCTGGCGGAGTGGGTTCGGTCTGGAGGAGTGGTTTCGGGTCTGGCGGAGTGGGTTTGTGTCTGGCGGAGAGGGTTTGGGTCTGGCGGAGTGGGTTAGGGTCTGGCAGAGTGGGTTTGGGTGTGGCGGACTGGGTTTGGGTCTGGCGGAGTGGGTTCGGGTCTGGCGGAGTGGGTTAGGGTCTGGCGGAGTGGGTTCGGGCCTGTCGGAGTGGGTTCGTGTCTGGCGGTGTGGGTTGGGGTCTGGCGGAGTGGGTTCGGGTCTGGCGGAGTGGGTTCGGGTCTGGCGGAGTTGGTTCGGGTCTGGCGGAGTGGGTTCGGATCTGGCGGAGTGGGTTCGGGTCTGGCGGAGTGGGTTTGGGTTTGGCGGAGTGGATTTGCGTCTGGCGGAGTGGGTTCGGGTCTGGCGGAGAGGGTTCGGGTATGGCGGAGTGGGTTCGGGCCTGTCGGAGTGGGTTCGTGTCTGGCGGTGTGGGTTGGGGTCTGGCGGAGTGGGTTCGGGTCTGGCGGAGTGGGTTGGGTCTGGCGGAGTTGGTTCGGGTCTGGCGGAGTGGGTTCGGATCTGGCGGAGTGGGTTCGGGTCTGGCGGAGTGGGTTTGGGTTTGGCGGAGTGGATTTGCGTCTGGCGGAGTGGGTTCGGGTCTGGCGGAGAGGGTTCGGGTATGGCGGAGTGGTTTCGGGTCTGGCAGAATGGGTTTGGGTGTGGCGGACTGGGTTTGGGTCTGGCGGAGTGGGTTCGGGTCTGGCGGAGTGGGTTCGTGTCTGGCGGAGTGGGTTGGGGTCTGGCGGAGTGGGTTCGGGTCTGGCGGAGTGGGTTCGGGTCTGGCGGAGTTGGTTCGGGTCTGGCGGAGAGGGTTTGGGTCTGGCGGAGTGGGTTCGGGTCTCGCGGAGTGGGTTGGGGTCTGGCGGATTGGGTTCGGGTCTGGCGGAGTGGGTTCGGGTCTGGCGGAGTTGGTTCGGGTCTGGCGGAGTGGGTTAGGGTCTGGCGGATGGGTTCGGGTCTGGCGGAGTGGGTTTGGGTCGGGCGGAGTGGGTATGGGTCTGGCGGAGTGGGTATGGGTCTGGCGGAGTGGGTTTGGGTCTGGCGGAGTGGGTTTGGGTCTGGCGGAGTGGGTTCGGGTCTGGCGGAGTGGGTTTGGGTCTGGCGGAGTTGGTTCGGGTCTGGCGGGGTGGGTTCGGGTCTGGCGGATTGGGTTCGGGTCTGGCGGAGTGGGTTCGGTTCTGGCGGAGTGGGTTTGGGTCTGGCGGAGTGGGTTCGGGTCTGGCGGAGTGGGTTCGGGTCTGGCGAAGTGGGTTCGGATCAGGCGGAGAGGGTTCGGGTCTGGCGGATTGGATTCGGGTCTTGCGGAGTGGGTTCGGGTCTGTCGGGGTGGGTTCGGGTCTGGCGGAGATGTTTCGGGTCTGGCGGGGTGGGTTCGGTTCTGGCGGAGTGGGTTGGGGTCTGGCGGAGTGGGTTTGGGTCTGGCGGAGTGGGTTGGGATCTGGCGGAGTGGGTTCGGGTCTGGCGGAGTGGGTTCGGGTCTGGCGGAGTGGGTTTGGGTCTGGCGGAGTGGGTTTAGGTCTGTCGATGTGGGTTCGGGTCTGGCGGAGTGGGTTGTGGTCTGGCGGAGTGGGTTCGGGTCTGGCGGAGTGGGTTCCGGTCTGGCGGAGTGGGTTCGGTCTGGAGGAGTGGGTTCGGGTCTGGCAGAGTGGGTTTGGGTCTGGCGGAGAGGGTTTGGGTCTGGCGGAGTGGGTTAGGGTCTGGCAGAGTGGGTTTGGGTGTGGCGGACTGGGTTCGGGTCTGGCGGAGTGGGTTCGGGTCTGGCGGAGTGGGTTAGGGCCTGGCGGGGTGGGTTTGGGACTGGCGGAGTGGGTTTGGGTCTGGCGGAGTGGGTTCGGGTCTGGCGGAGTGGGTTTGGGTCTGGCGTAGTGGGCTGGGGTCTGGCGGAGTGGGTTGGGGTCTGGCGGAGTGGGTTGGGTCTGGCGGAGTGGGTTCGGGTCTGGCGGAGTGGGTTAGCATCTGGCGGAGTGGGTTCGGGTCTGTCGGAGTGGGTTCGGGTCTGGCGGAGTGGGTTTGGGCCTGGCGGAGTGGGTTCGGGTCTGGCGGTCTGGCGGAGTGGGTTTGGGCCTGGCGGAGTGGGTTCGGGTCTGGCGGAGTGGTTTCGGGTCTGGCGGAGTGGGTTTGGGTCTGGCGGAGAGGGTTTAGGTCTGGCGGAGTGGGCTTGGGTCTGGCGGAGTGGGTTTGGGTCTGGCGGACTGGGTTTGGGTCTGGCGGAGTTGGTTCGGGTCTGGCGGAGAGGGTTTGGGTCTGGCGGAGTGGGTTTTGGTCTGGCGGACTGGGTTCGGGTCTTGCGGAGTGGGTTCGGGTGTGGCGGAGTGGGTTAGGGTCTGGCGGAGTGGGTTCACTTCTGTCGGAGTGGGTTCGGGTGTGGCGGAGTGGGTTTGCGTCTGGCGGAGTGGGTCCGGGTCTGGCGGAGTGGGTTCGGGTCTGGCGGAGTTGGTTCGGGTCTGGCGGAGTGGGTTCGGGTCTCGCGGAGTGGGTTGGGGTCTGTCGGAGTGGGTTGGGGTCTGGCGGAGTGGGTTGGGGTCTGGCGGATTGGGTTTGGGTCTGGCGGAGTGGGTTCGGGTCTGGCGGAGTTGGTTCGGGTCTGGCGGAGTGGGTTCGGGTCTGGCGGTGTGGGTTCGCGTCTGGCGGAGTAGGTTAGGGTCTGGCGGAGTGGGTTCGGGTCTGGCGGAGTGGGTTCGGGTCTGGCGGATTGGGTTTGGGTCTGGCGGAGTGGGTATGGGTCTGGCGGAGTGGGTTTGGGTCTGGCGGAGTGGGTTTGGGTCTGGCCGATGGGTTCGGGTCTGGTGGAGTGGGTTTGGGTCGGGCGGAGTGGGTATGGGTCTGGCGGAGTGGGTATGGGTCTGGCGGAGTGGGTTTGGGTCTGGCGGAGTGGGTTTGGGTCTGGCGGAGTGGGTTTGGGTCTGGCGGAGTGGGTTTGGGTCTGGCGGAGTGGGTTTGGGTCTGGCGGAGTTGGTTCGGGTCTGGCGGGGTGGGTTCGGGTCTGGCGGATTGGGTTCGGGTCTGGCGGATTGGGTTCGGGTCTGGCGGAGTGGGTTCGGGTCTGGCGAAGTGGGTTTGGATCTGGCGGAGAGGGTTCGGGTCTGGCGGAGTGGGTTCGGGTCTGGCGGAGTGGGTTCGGGTCTGTCGGTGTGTGTTCGGGTCTGGCGGAGTGCGTTGTGGTCTGGCGGAGATGTTTCGGGTCTGGCGGAGTGGGTTCGGTTCTGGCGGAGTGGGTTTGGGTCTGGCGGAATGGGTTTGGGTCTGGCGGAGTGGGTTCGGTTCTGGCGGAGTGGGTTCGTGTCTGGCGGAGTGGGTTTGGGTCTGGCGGAGTGGGTTTGGGTCTGGCGGAGAGGGTTTGGGTCTGGCGGAGTGGTTTAGGGTCTGGCAGAGTGGGTTTGGGTGTGGCGGAGTGGATTTGCGTCTGGCGGACTGGGTTAAGGTCTGGCGGAGTGGGTTCAGGTCTGGCGGAGTGGGTTAGGGTCTGGCAGAGTGGGTTTGGGTCTGGCGGAGTGGGTTGTGGTCTGGCGGAGTGGGTTCGGGTTTGGCGGAGTGGGTTCGGGTTTGGCGGAGTGGGTTGGGGACTGGCGTAGTGGGTTCGGGTCTGTCGGTGTGGGTTCGGGTCTGGTGGAGTGGGTTTGGGTCTGGCCGAGTGGGTTCGGGTTTGTCGGAGTGGGTTTGGGTCTGGCGGAGTGGGTTTGGGTCTGGCGGAGTGGGTTTGGGGCTCGCGGAGTGGGTTTGGGTCTGGCGGAGTGGGTTTGGGTCTGGCGGAGTGGGTTTGGGTCTGGCGGAGTGGGTTTGGGTCTGGCGGTATGGATTTGGGTCTGGTGGAGTTGGTTTGGGTCTGGTGGAGTGGGTTTGGGCCTGGCAGAGTTGGTTCGGGTCTGGCGGGGTGGGTTTGGGTCTGCTGGACTGGGTTCGGGTCTGGCGGAGTGGGTTCGTGTCTGGCGAAGTGGGTTCGGATCTGGCGGAGAGGGTTCGGGTCTGGCGGATTGGGTTCGGGTCTTGCGGAGTGGGTTCGGGTCTGTCGGTGTGGGTTCGGTTCTGGCGGAGTGGGTTCGTGTCTGGCGGAGTGGGTTTGGGTCTGGCGGAGTGGGTTGGGGTCTGGCGGAGTGGGTTCGGGTCTGGCGGAGTGGGTTTGGGTCTGGCGGAGTGGGTTTGGGTCTGGCAGAGTGGGTTCGGTCTGGCGGAGTGGTTTCGGGTCTGGCGGAGTGGGTTTGGGTCTGGCGGAGAGGGTTTGGGTCTGGCGGAGTGGTTTAGGGTCTGGCAGAGTGGGTTTGAGTGTGGCGGAGTGGATTTGCATCTGGCGGAGTGGGTTTGGGTCTGGCGGAGTGGGTTGTGGTCTGGCGGAGTGGGTTCGGGTTTGGCGGAGTGGGTTCGGGTTTGGCGGAGTGGGTTGGGGACTGGCGTAGTGGGTTCGGATCTGTCGGTGTGGGTTCGGGTCTGGCGGAGTGGGTTGTGTTCTGGCGGAGTGGGTTCGGGTCTGGCGGAGTGGGTTAGGGTCTGGCGGAGTGGGTTCGGTTTGGCGGAGTGGGTTCGGGTCTGGCGCAGTGGGTTTGGGTCTGGCGGAGTGGGTTCGGATCTGGCGGAGTGTGTTCGGGTCTGGCGGAGTGGGTTTGGGTCTGGCGGAGTGGGGTCGGGTCTGTCGGTGTGGGTTCGGGTCTGGTGGAGTGGGTTGTGGTCTGGCGGAGTGGGTTCGGGTCTGGCGGAGTGGGTTTGGGTCCGGCGGAGTGGGTTTGGGTCCGGCGGAGTGGGTTTGGGTCTGGCGGAGTGGGTTTGGGGTCTGACGGAGTGGGTTTGGGTCTGGCGGAGTTGGTTTGGGTCTGGCGGAGTGGGTTTGGGTCTGGCGGAGTGGGTTTGGGTCTGGCGGAGTGGGTTTGGGTCTGGCGGAGTGGGTTGGGGTCTGGCGGTGTGGGTTCGGGTCTGGCAGAGTGGGTTCGGGTCTGGCGGAGTGGGTTTGGGTCTGGCGGATTGGGTTGGGGTCTGGCAGAGTGGGTTTGGGTCTGGCGGTATGGATTTGGGTCTGGCGGAGTTGGTTTGGGTCTGGTGGAGTGGGTTTGGGCCTGGCAGACTTGGTTCGGGTCTGGCGGGGTGGGTTTGGGTCTGCCGGAGTGGGTTCGGGTCTGGCGGAGTGGGTTCGTGTTTGACGAAGTGGGTTCGGATCTGGGGGAGAGGGTTTGGGTCAGCCGGAGTGGGTTCGGGTCTGGCGGAGTGGGTTCGTGTCTGGCGAAGTGGGTTCGGATCTGGCGGAGAGGGTTCGTGTCTGGCGGATTGGGTTCGGGTCTTGCGGAGTGGGTTCGGGTCTGTCGGTGTGGGTTCGGGTCTGGCGGAGTGCGTTGTGGTCTGGCGGAGATGTTTCGGGTCTGGCGGAGTGGGTTCGGTTCTGGCGGAGTGGGTTCGTGTCTGGCGGAGTGGGTTTGGGTCTGGCGGAGTGGGTTGGGGTCTGGCGGAGTGGGTTCGGTCTGGCGGAGTGGTTTCGGGTCTGGCAGAGTGGGTTTGGGTGTGGCGGAGTGGATTTGCGTCTGGCGGACTGGGTTAGGGTCTGGCGGAGTGGGTTCAGGTCTGGCGGAGTGGGTTAGGGTCTGGCGGAGTGGGTTTGGGTCTGGCGGAGTGGGTTGTGGTCTGGCGGAGTGGGTTCGGGTTTGGCGGAGTGGGTTCGGGTTTGGCGGAGTGGGTTGGGTACTGGCGTAGTGGGTTCGGGTCTGTCGGTGTGGGTTCGGGTCTGGCGGAGTGGGTTGTGTTCTGGCGGAGTGGGTTCGGGTCTGGCGGAGTGGGTTAGGGTCTGGCGGAGTGGGTTCGGTTTGGCGGAGTGGGTTCGGGTCTGGCGGAGTGGGTTTGGGTCTGGCGGAGTGAGTTCGGATCTGGCGGAGTGGGTTCGGGTCTGGCGGAGTGGGTTTGGGTCTGGCGGAGTGGGGTCGGGTCTGTTGGTGTGGGTTCGGGTCTGGTGGAGTGGGTTGTGGTCTGGCGGAGTGGGTTCGGGTCTGGCGGAGTGGGTTTGGGGTCTGACGGAGTGGGTTTGGGTCTGGCGGAGTTGGTTTGGGTCTGGCGGAGTGGGTTTGGGTCTGGCGGAGTGGGTTTGAGTCTGGCGGAGTGGGTTTGGGTCTGGCGGAGTGGGTTGGGGTCTGGCGGTGTGGGTTCGGGTCTGGCAGAGTGGGTTCGGGTCTGGCGGAGAGGGTTTGGGTCTGGCGGATTGGGGTGGGGTCTGGCAGAGTGGGTTTGGGTCTGGCGGTATGGATTTGGGTCTGGCGGAGTTGGTTTGGGTCTGGTGGAGTGGGTTTGGGCCTGGCAGAGTTGGTTCGGGTCTGGCGGGGTGGGTTTGGGTCTGCCGGAGTGGGTTCGGGTCTGGCGGAGTGGGTTCGTGTCTGGCGAAGTGGGTTCGGATCTGGCGGAGAGGGTTTGGGTCTGCCGGAGTGGGTTCGGGTCTGGCGGAGTGGGTTCGTGTCTGGCGAAGTGGGTTCGGATCTGGCGGAGAGGGTTCGGGTCTGGCGGATTGGGTTCGGGTCTTGCGGAGTGGGTTCGGGTCTGTCGGTGTGGGTTCGGGTCTGGCGGAGTGCGTTGTGGTCTGGCGGAGATGTTTCGGGTCTGGCGGAGTGGGTTCGGTTCTGGCGAAGTGGGTTCGTTTCTGGCGGAGTGGGTTTGGGTCTGGCGGAGTGGGTTGGGGTCTGGCGGAGTGGGTTCGGTCTGGCGGAGTGGTTTCGGGTCTGGCGGAGTGGGTTTGGGTCTGGCGGAGAGGGTTTGGGTCTGGCGGAGTGGTTTAGGGTCTGGCAGAGTGGGTTTGGGTGTGGCGGAGTGGATTTGCGTCTGGCGGACTGGGTTAGGGTCTGGCGGAGTGGGTTCAGGTCTGGCGGAGTGGGTTAGGGTCTGGCGGAGTGGGTTTGGGTCTGGCGGAGTGGGTTGTGGTCTGGCGGAGTGGGTTCGGGTTTGGCGGAGTGGGTTCGGGTTTGGCGGAGTGGGTTGGGGACTGGCGTAGTGGGTTCGGGTCTGTCGGTGTGGGTTCGGGTCTGGCGGAGTGGGTTGAGTTCTGGCGGAGTGGGTTCGGGTCTGGCGGAGTGGGTTAGGGTCTGGCGGAGTGGGTTTGGTTTGGCGGAGTGGGTTCGGGTCTGGCGAAGTGGGTTTGGGTCTGGCGGAGTGGGTTCGGATCTGGCGGAGTGGGTTCGGGTCTGGCGGAGTGGGTTTGGGTCTGGCGGAGTGGGGTCGGGTCTGTCGGTGTGGGTTCGGGTCTGGTGGAGTGGGTTGTGGTCTGGCGGAGTGGGTTCGGGTCTGGCGGAGTTGGTTCGGGTCTGGCGGAGTGGGTTTGGGTCCGGCGGAGTGGGTTTGGGTCTGGCGGAGTGGGTTTGGGGTCTGACGGAGTGGGTTTGGGTCTGGCGGAGTTGGTTTGGGTCTGGCGGAGTGGGTTTGGGTCTGGCGGAGTGGGTTTGGGTCTGGCGGAGTGGGTTTGGGTCTGGCGGAGTGGGTTGGGGTCTGGCGGTGTGGGTTCGGGTCTGGCAGAGTGGGTTCGGGTCTGGCGGAGTGGGTTTGGGTCTGGTGGAGTGGGTTTGGGCCTGGCAGAGTTGGTTCGGGTCTGGCGGGGTGGGTTTGGGTCTGCCGGAGTGGGTTCGGGTCTGGCGGAGTGGGTTCGTGTCTGGTGAAGTGGGTTCGGATCTGGCGGAGAGGGTTTGGGTCTGCCGGAGTGGGTTCGGGTCTGGCGGAGTGGGTTCGTGTCTGGCGAAGTGGGTTCGGATCTGGCGGAGAGGGTTCGGGTCTGGCGGATTGGGTTCGGGTCTTGCGGAGTGGTTTCGGGTCTGTCGGTGTGGGTTCGGGTCTGGCGGAGTGCGTTGTGGTCTGGCGGAGATGTTTCGGGTCTGGCGGAGTGGGTTCGGTTCTGGCGGAGTGGGTTCGTGTCTGGCGGAGTGGGTTTGGGTCTGGCGGAGTGGGTTGGGGTCTGGCGGAGTGGGTTCGGTCTGGCGGAGTGGTTTCGGGTCTCGCGGAGTGGGTTTGGGTCTGGCGGAGAGGGTTTGGGTCTGGCGGAGTGGTTTAGGGTCTGGCAGAGTGGGTTTGGGTGTGGCGGAGTGGATTTGCGTCGGGCGGACTGGGTTAGGGTCTGGCGGAGTGGGTTCAGGTCTGGCGGAGTGGGTTAGGGTCTGGCGGAGTGGGTTTGGGTCTGGCGGAGTGGGTTGTGGTCTGGCGCAGTGGGTTCCGGTTTGGCGGAGTGGGTTCGGGTTTGGCGGAGTGGGTTGGGGACTGGCGTAGTGGGTTCGGGTCTGTCGGTGTGGGTTCGGGTCTGGCGGAGTGGGTTGTGTTCTGGCGGAGTGGGTTCGGGTCTGGCGGGGTGGGTTAGGGTCTGGCGGAGTGGGTTCGGTTTGGCGGAGTGGGTTCGGGTCTGGCGGAGTGGGTTTGGGTCTGGCGGAGTGGGTTCGGATCTGGCGGAGTGGGTTCGGGTCTGGCGGAGTGGGTTTGGGTCTGGCGGAGTGGGGTCGGGTCTGTCGGTGTGGGTTCGGGTCTGGTGGAGTGGGTTGTGGTCTGGCGGAGTGGGTTCGGGTCTGGCGGAGAGGGTTTGGGTCCGGCGGAGTGGGTTTGGGTCCGGCGGAGTGGGTTTGGTTCTGGCGGAGTGGGTTTGGGGTCTGACGGAGTGGGTTTGGGTCTGGCGGAGTTGGTTTGGGTCTGGCGGAGTGGGTTTGGGTCTGGCGGAGTGGGTTTGGGTCTGGCGGAGTGGGTTTGGGTCTGGCGGAGTGGGTTGGGGTCTGGCGGTGTGGGTTCGGTTCTGGCAGAGTGGGTTCGGGTCTGGCGGAGTGGGTTTGGGTCTGGCGGATTGGGTTGGGGTCTGGCGGAGTGGGTTGGGGTCTGGCGGAGTGGGTTCGGGTCTGGCGGAGTGGGTTCGGGTCTGGCGGAGTGGGTTATGGTCTGGCGGAGTGGGTTCGGGTCTGTCGGAGTGGGTTCGGGACTGGCGGAGTGGGTTGGGGTCTGGCGGAGTGGTTTCGGGTCTGGCGGAGTGGGTTCGGGTCTGGCGGAGTTGGTTCGGGTCTGGCGGAGTGGGATCGGGTCTGGGGGAGTGGGTTCGGGTCTGGCGGAGTGGGTTCGGGTCTGGCGGAGTGGGTTCGGGTCTGGCGGAGTGGGTTCGGGTCTGGCGGAGTGGGTTCGGGTCTGGCGGAGTGGGTTCCGGTCTGGCGGAGTGGGTTTGGGTCTGGCGGAGTGGGTTCGGGTCTGTCAGTGTGGGTTTGGTTCTGGCGGAGTGAGTGTGGGTCTGGCGGAGTGGGTCATGGTCTGGCGGAGTGGGTTCGGGTTTGTCGGAGTGGGTTCGGGCCTGTCGGAGTGGGTTCGGTTCTGGCGAAGTGGGTTCGTTTCTGGCGGAGTGGGTTTGGGTCTGGCGGAGTGGGTTGGGGTCTGGCGGAGTGGGTTCGGTCTGGCGGAGTGGTTTCGGGTCTGGCGGAGTGGGTTTGGGTCTGGCGGAGAGGGTTTGGGTCTGGCGGAGTGGTTTAGGGTCTGGCAGAGTGGGTTTGGGTGTGGCGGAGTGGATTTGCGTCTGGCGGACTGGGTTAGGGTCTGGCGGAGTGGGTTCAGGTCTGGCGGAGTGGGTTAGGGTCTGGCGGAGTGGGTTTGGGTCTGGCGGAGTGGGTTGTGGTCTGGCGGAGTGGCTTCGGGTTTGGCGGAGTGGGTTCGGGTTTGGCGGAGTGGGTTGGGGACTGGCGTAGTGGGTTCGGGTCTGTCGGTGTGGGTTCGGGTCTGGCGGAGTGGGTTGAGTTCTGGCGGAGTGGGTTCGGGTCTGGCGGAGTGGGTTAGGGTCTGGCGGAGTGGATTCGGTTTGGCGGAGTGGGTTCGGGTCTGGCGAAGTGGGTTTGGGTCTGGCGGAGTGGGTTCGGATCTGGCGGAGTGGGTTCGGGTCTGGCGGAGTGGGTTTGGGTCTGGCGGAGTGGGGTCGGGTCTGTCGGTGTGGGTTCGGGTCTGGTGGAGTGGGTTGTGGTCTGGCGGAGTGGGTTCGGGTCTGGCGGAGTGGGTTTGGGTCTGGCGGAGTGGGTTTGGGTCCGGCGGAGTGGGTTTGGCTCTGGCGGAGTGGGTTTGGGGTCTGACGGAGTGGGTTTGGGTCTGGCGGAGTTGGTTTGGGTCTGGCGGAGTGGGTTTGGGTCTGGCGGAGTGGGTTTGGGTCTGGCGGAGTGGGTTTGGGTCTGGCGGAGTGGGTTGGGGTCTGGCGGTGTGGGTTCGGGTCTGGCAGAGTGGGTTCGGGTCTGGCGGAGTGGGTTTGGGTCTGGTGGAGTGGGTTTGGGCCTGGCAGAGTTGGTTCGGGTCTGGCGGGGTGGGTTTGGGTCTGCCGGAGTGGGTTCGGGTCTGGCGGAGTGGGTTCGTGTCTGGTGAAGTGGGTTCGGATCTGGCGGAGAGGGTTTGGGTCTGCCGGAGTGGGTTCGGGTCTGGCGGAGTGGGTTCGTGTCTGGCGAAGTGGGTTCGGATCTGGCGGAGAGGGTTCGGGTCTGGCGGATTGGGTTCGGGTCTTGCGGAATGGGTTCGGGTCTGTCGGTGTGGGTTCGGGTCTGGCGGAGTGCGTTGTGGTCTGGCGGAGATGTTTCGGGTCTGGCGGAGTGGGTTAGGGTCTGGCGGAGTGGGTTCGGTTTGGCGGAGTGGGTTCGGGTCTGGCGGAGTGGGTTTGGGTCTGGCGGAGTGGGTTCGGATCTGGCGGAGTGGGTTCGGGTCTGGCGGAGTGGGTTTGGGTCTGGCGGAGTGGGGTCGGGTCTGTCGGTGTGGGTTCGGGTCTGGTGGAGTGGGTTGTGGTCTGGCGGAGTGGGTTCGGGTCTGGCGGAGAGTGTTTGGGTCTGGCGGAGTGGGTTTGGGTCCGGCGGAGTGGGTTTGGGTCTGGCGGAGTGGGTTTGGGTCTGGCGGAGTGGGTTCGGGTCTGGCGGAGTGGGTTATGGTCTGGCGGAGTGGGTTCGGGTCTGTCAGAGTGGGTTCGGGACTGGCGGAGTGGGTTGGGGTCTGGCGGAGTGGTTTCGGGTCTGGCGGAGTGGGTTCGGGTCTGGCGGAGTTGGTTCGGGTCTGGCGGAGTGGGATCGGGTCTGGGGGAGTGGGTTCGGGTCTGGCGGAGTGGGTTCGGGTCTGGCGGAGTGGGTTCGGGTCTGGCGGAGTGGGTTCGGGTTTGGCGGAGTGGGTTCGGGTCTGGCGGAGTGGGTTCCGGTCTGGCGGAGTGGGTTTGGGTCTGGCGGAGTGGGTTCGGGTCTGTCAGTGTGGGTTTGGTTCTGGCGGAGTGAGTTTGGGTCTGGCGGAGTGGGTCATGGTCTGGCGGAGTGGGTTCGGGTTTGTCGGAGTGGGTTCTGGTTTGGCGGAATGGGTTCGGGTCTGGCGGAGTGGGTTTGGGTCTGGCGGAGTGAGTTGTGGTCTGGCGGAGTGGGTTCAGGTTTGGCGGAGTGGGTTCGGGTCTGGCGGAGTGGGTTTGGGTCTGTCGGTGTGGGTTCGGGTTTGGCGGAGTGGGTTGGGGACTGGCGTAGTGGGTTCGGGTCTGTCGGTGTGGGTTCGGGTCTGGCAGAGTGGGTTGTGTTCTGGCGGAGTGGGTTCGGGTCTGGCGGAGTGGGTTAGGGTCTGGCGGAGTGGGTTCGGTTTGGCGGAGTGGGTTCGGGTCTGGCGGAGTGGGTTTGGGTCTGGCGGAGTGGGTTCGGATCTGGCGGAGTGGGTTCGGGTCTGGCGGAGTGGGTTTGGGTCTGGCGGAGTGGGGTCGGGTCTGTCGGTGTGGGTTCGGGTCTGGTGGAGTGGGTTGTGGTCTGGCGGAGTGGGTTCGGGTCTGGCAGAGAGGGTTTGGGTCTGGCGGAGTGGGTTTGGGTCCGGCGGAGTGGGTTTGGGTCTGGCGGAGTGGGTTTGGGGTCTGACGGAGTGGGTTTGGGTCTGGCGGAGTTGGTTTGGGTCTGGCGGAGTGGGTTTGGGTCTGGCGGAGTGGGTTTGGGTCTGGCGGAGTGGGTTTGGGTCTGGCGGAGTGGGTTGGGGTCTGGCGGTGTGGGTTCGGTTCTGGCAGAGTGGGTTTGGGTCTGGCGGAGTGGGTTCGGGGCTGGCGGAGTGGGTTCGGGTCTGGCGGAGTGGGTTCGGGTCTGGCGGAGTGGGTTCGGGTCTGGCGGAGTGGGTTCCGGTCTGGCGGAGTGGGTTTGGGTCTGGCGGAGTGGGTTCGGGTCTGTCAGTGTGGGTTTGGTTCTGGCGGAGTGAGTTTGGGTCTGGCGGAGTGGGTCATGGTCTGGCGGAGTGGGTTCGGGTTTGTCGGAGTGGGTTCGGGTTTGGCGGAATGGGTTCGGGTCTGGCGGAGTGGGTTTGGGTCTGGCGGAGTGAGTTGTGGTCTGGCGGAGTGGGTTCAGGTTTGGCGGAGTGGGTTCGGGTCTGGCGGAGTGGGTTCGGGTCTGGCGGAGTGGGTTTGGGTCTGGCGGAGTGGTTTTGGGTCTGGCGGAGTGGGTTTGGGTCTGGCGGAGTGGGTTTGGGTCTGGTGGAGTGGGTTTGGGTCTGGCGGAGTGGGTTTGGTTGTGGCGGAGTGGGTTCGGGTCTGGCGGAGTGGGTTTGGGTTTGGCGGTATGGATTTGGGTCTGGCGGAGTTGGTTTGGGTCTGGCGGAGTGGGTGTGGGTTTGGCAGAGTTGGTTCGGGTCTGGCGGGGTGGGTTTGGGTCTGGCGGAGTGGGTTCGGATTTGGCGGAGAGGGTTCGGGTCTGGCGGATTGGGTTCGGGTCTTGCGGAGTGGGTTCGGGTCTGTCGGTGTGGGTTCGGGTCTGGCGGAGTGCGTTGTGGTCTGGCGGAGATGTTTCGGGTCTGGCGGAGTGGGTTCGGTTCTGGCGGAGTGGGTTCGGGTCTGGCGGAGTGGGTTTGGGTCTGGCGGAGTGGGTTGGGGTCTGGCGGAGTGGGTTCGGGTCTGCCGGAGTGGGTTCGGGTCTGGCGGAGTGGGTTTGGGTCTGGCGGAGTGGGTTCAGGTCTGTCGGTGTGGGTTTGGGTCTGGCGGAGTGGGTTGTGGTCTGGCGGAGTGGGTTTGGGTCTGGCGGAGTGGGTTTGGGTCTGGCGGAGTGGGTTCGGTCTGGCGGAGTGGTTTCGGGTCTGGCGGAGTGGATTTGGGTCTGGCGGAGAGGGTTTGGGTCTGGCGGAGAGGGTTAGGGTCTGGCGGAGTGGGTTTGGGTGTGGCGGACTGGGTTTGGGTCTGGCAGAGTGGGTTCGGGTCTGGCGGAGTGGGTTAGGGCCTGGCGGAGTGGGTTCGGGCCTGTCGGAGTGGGTTCGGGTCTGGCGGAGTGGGTTGGGGTCTGGCGGAGTGGGTTCGGGTCTGGCGGAGTGGGTTCGGGTCTGGCGGAGTGGGTTTGGGTCTGGCGGAGTGGGTTCGGATCTGGCGGAGTGGGTTCGGGTCTGGCGGAGTGGGTTTGGGTCTGGCGGAGTGGGGTCGGGTTTGTCGGTGTGGGTTCGGGTCTGGTGGAGTGGGTTGTGGTCTGGCGGAGTGGGTTCGGGTCTGGCGGAGAGGGTTTGGGTCTGGCGGAGTGGGTTTGGGTCCGGCGGAGTGGGTTTGGGTCTGGCGGAGTGGGTTTGGGGTCTGACGGAGTGGGTTTGGGTCTGGCGGAGTTGGTTTGGGTCTGGCGGAGTGGGTTTGGGTCTGGCGGAGTGGGTTTGGGTCTGGCGGAGTGGGTTTGGGTCTGGCGGAGTGGGTTGGGGTCTGGCGGTGTGGGTTCGGTTCTGGCAGAGTGGGTTCGGGTCTGGCGGAGTGGGTTTGGGTCTGGCGGATTGGGTTGGGGTCTGGCGGAGTGGGTTGGGGTCTGGCGGAGTGGGTTCGGGTCTGGCGGAGTGGGTTCGGGTCTGGCGGAGTGGGTTATGGTCTGGCGGAGTGGGTTCGGGTCTGTCAGAGTGGGTTCGGGACTGGCGGAGTGGGTTGGGGTCTGGCGGAGTGGTTTCGGGTCTGGCGGAGTGGGTTCGGGTCTGGCGGAGTTGGTTCGGGTCTGGCGGAGTGGGATCGGGTCTGGGGGAGTGGGTTCGGGTCTGGCGGAGTGGGTTCGGGTCTGGCGGAGTGGGTTCGGGTCTGGCGGAGTGGGTTCGGGTCTGGCGGAGTGGGTTCGGGTCGGGCGGAGTGGGTTCCGGTCTGGCGGAGTGGGTTTGCGTCTGGCGGAGTGGGTTCGGGTCTGTCAGTGTGGGTTTGGTTCTGGCGGAGTGAGTTTGGGTCTGGCGGAGTGGGTCATGGTCTGGCGGAGTGGGTTCGGGTTTGTCGGAGTGGGTTCGGGTTTGGCGGAATGGGTTCGGGTCTGGCGGAGTGGGTTTGGGTCTGGCGGAGTGAGTTGTGGTCTGGCGGAGTGGGTTCAGGTTTGGCGGAGTGGGTTCGGGTCTGGCGGAGTGGGTTTGGGTCTGGCGGAGTGGGTTTGGGTCTGGCGGAGTGGTTTTGGGTCTGGCGGAGTGGGTTTGGGTCTGGCGGAGTGGGGTCGGGTCTGTCGGTGTGGGTTCGGGTCTGGTGGAGTGGGTTCGGGTTTGGCGGAGTGGGTTGGGGACTGGCGTAGTGGGTTCGGGTCTGTCGGTGTGGGTTCGGGTCTGGCGGAGTGGGTTGTGTTCTGGCGGAGTGGGTTCGGGTCTGGCGGAGTGGGTTAGGGTCTGGCGGAGTGGGTTCGGTTTGGCGGAGTGGGTTCGGGTCTGGCGGAGTGGGTTCGGGTCTGGCGGAGTGGGTTCGGGTCTGGCGGAGTGGGTTCGGGTCTGGCGGAGTGGGTTCGGGTCTGGCGGAGTGGGTTCGGGTCGGGCGGAGTGGGTTCCGGTCTGGCGGAGTGGGTTTGCGTCTGGCGGAGTGGGTTCGGGTCTGTCAGTGTGGGTTTGGTTCTGGCGGAGTGAGTTTGGGTCTGGCGGAGTGGGTCATGGTCTGGCGGAGTGGGTTCGGGTTTGTCGGAGTGGGTTCGGGTTTGGCGGAATGGGTTCGGGTCTGGCGGAGTGGGTTTGGGTCTGGCGGAGTGAGTTGTGGTCTGGCGGAGTGGGTTCAGGTTTGGCGGAGTGGGTTCGGGTCTGGCGGAGTGGGTTTGGGTCTGGCGGAGTGGGTTTGGGTCTGGCGGAGTGGTTTTGGGTCTGGCGGAGTGGGTTTGGGTCTGGCGGAGTGGGGTCGGGTCTGTCGGTGTGGGTTCGGGTCTGATGGAGTGGGTTCGGGTCTGATGGAGTGGGTTCGGGTTTGGCGTAGTGGGTTCGGGTCTGTCGTAGTGGGTTCGGGTCTGTCGGTGTGGGTTCGGGTCTGGCGGAGTGGGTTCGGGTCTGGCGGAGTGGGTTAGGGTCTGGCGGAGTGGGTTCGGTTTGGCGGAGTGGGTTCGGGTCTGGCGGAGTGGGTTCGGGTCTGGCGGAGTGGGTTCGGGTCTGGCGGAGTGGGTTCGGGTCTGGCGGAGTGGGTTCGGGTCTGGCGGAGTGGGTTCGGGTCGGGCGGAGTGGGTTCCGGTCTGGCGGAGTGGGTTTGCGTCTGGCGGAGTGGGTTCGGGTCTGTCAGTGTGGGTTTGGTTCTGGCGGAGTGAGTTTGGGTCTGGCGGAGTGGGTCATGGTCTGGCGGAGTGGGTTCGGGTTTGTCGGAGTGGGTTCGGGTTTGGCGGAATGGGTTCGGGTCTGGCGGAGTGGGTTTGGGTCTGGCGGAGTGAGTTGTGGTCTGGCGGAGTGGGTTCAGGTTTGGCGGAGTGGTTTCGGGTCTGGCGGAGTGGGTTCGGGTCTGGCGGAGTTGGTTCGGGTCTGGCGGAGTGGGATCGGGTCTGGGGGAGTGTGTTCGGGTCTGGCGGAGTGGGTTCGGGTCTGGCGGAGTGGGTTCGGGTCTGGCGGAGTGGGTTCGGGTCTGGCGGAGTGGGTTCGGGTCTGGCGGAGTGGGTTCCGGTCTGGCGGAGTGGGTTTGGGTCTGGCGGAGTGGGTTCGGGTCTGTCAGTGTGGGTTTGGTTCTGGCGGAGTGAGTTTGGGTCTGGCGGAGTGGGTCATGGTCTGGCGGAGTGGGTTCGGGTTTGTCGGAGTGGGTTCGGGTTTGGCGGAATGGGTTCGGGTCTGGCGGAGTGGGTTTGGGTCTGGCGGAGTGAGTTGTGGTCTGGCGGAGTGGGTTCAGGTTTGGCGGAGTGGGTTCGGGTCTGGCGGAGTGGGTTTGGGTCTGGCGGAGTGGGTTTGGGTCTGGCGGAGTGGTTTTGGGTCTGGCGGAGTGGGTTTGGGTCTGGCGGAGAGGGTTTGGGTCTGGTGGAGTGGGTTTGGGTCTGGCGGAGTGGGTTTGGTTGTGGCGGACTGGGTTCGGGTTTGGCGGAGTGGGTTCGGGTCTGGCGGAGTGGGTTGGGGTCTAGCGGAGTGGGTTTGGGGTCTGGCGGAGTGGGCTTGGGTCTGGCGGAGTGGGTTTGGGTCTGGCGGAGTGGGTTTGGGGTCTGGCGGAGTGGGTTTGGATCTGGCGGAGTGGGTTCGGGTCTGGCGGATTTGGTTTCGGCCTGGCGGAGTGGTTTTGGGTCTGGCGGAGTGGGTTTGGGTCTGGCGGAGTGGGTTTGGGTCTGGCGGTATGGGTTTGGGTCTGGCGGAGTTGGTTTGGGTCTGGCGGAGTGGGTTTGGGTTTGGCAGAGTTGGTTCGGGTCTGGCGGGGTGGGTTTGGGTCTGGCGGAGTGGGTTCGGGCCTGGCGGAGTGGGTTCGGGTCTGGCGAAGTGGGTTCGGATTTGGCGGAGAGGGTTCGGGTCTGGCGGATTGGGTTCGGGTCTTGCGGAGTGGGTTCGGGTCTGTCGGTGTGGGTTCGGGTCTGGCGGAGTGGGTTCGGGTCTGGCGGAGTGGGTTTGGGTCTGGCGGAGTGGGTTTGGGTCTGGCGGAGTGGTTTCGGGTCTGGCGGAGTGGGTTTGGGTCTGGCGGAGAGGGTTTGGGTCTGGTGGAGTGGGTTTGGGTCTGGCGGAGTGGGTTTGGTTGTGGCGGACTGGGTTCGGGTTTGGCGGAGTGGGTTGGGGTCTGGCGGAGTGGGTTGGGGTCTGGCGGAGTGGGTTTGGGGTCTGGCGGAGTGGGTTTGGATCTGGCGGAGTGGGTTTGGGTCTGGCGGAGTGGGTTTGGGGTCTGGCGGAGTGCGTTTGGATCTGCGGAGTGGTTTCGGGTCTGGCGGAGTGGGTTTGGGTCTGGCGGAGAGGGTTTGGGTCTGGCGGAGTGGTTTAGGGTCTGGCAGAGTGGGTTTGGGTGTGGCGGAGTGGATTTGCGTCTGGCGGACTGGGTTAGGGTCTGGCGGAGTGGGTTCAGGTCTGGCGGAGTGGGTTCAGGTCTGGCGGAGTGGGTTAGGGTCTGGCGGAGTGGGTTTGGGTCTGGCGGAGTGGGTTGTGGTCTGGCGGAGTGGGTTCGGGTTTGACGGAGTGGGTTCGGGTTTGGCGGCGTGGGTTGGGGACTGGCGTAGTGGGTTCGGGTCTGTCGGTGTGGGTTCGGGTCTGGCGGAGTGGGTTTGGGTCTGGCGGAGTGGGTTCAGGTCCGTTGGTGTGGGTTCGGGTCTGGCGGAGTGGGTTGTGGTCTGGCGGAGTGGGTTTGGGTCTGGCGGAGTGGGTTTGGGTCTGGCGGAGTGGGTTCGGTCTGGCGGAGTGGTTTCGGGTCTGGCGGAGTGGATTTGGGTCTGGCGGAGAGGATTTGGGTCTGGCGGAGTGGGTTAGGGTCTGGCAGAGTGGGTTTGGGTGTGGCGGACTGGGTTTGGGTCTGGCGGAGTGGGTTCGGGTCTGTCAGAGTGGGTTCGGGACTGGCGGAGTGGGTTCAGGTCTGGCGGAGTGGGTTGGGGTCTGGCGGAGTGGGTTCGGGTCTGGCGGAGTGGGTTCGGGTCTGGCGGAGTGGGTTTGGGTCTGGCGGAGTGGGTTTGGGTCTGGCGGAGTGGTTTCGGGTCTGGCGGAGTGGGTTTGGGTCTGGCGGAGAGGGTTTGGGTCTGGTGGAGTGGGTTTGGGTCTGGCGGAGTGGGTTTGGTTGTGGCGGACTGGGTTCGGGTTTGGCGGAGTGGGTTCGGGTCTGGCGGAGTGGGTTGGGGTCTAGCGGAGTGGGTTTGGGGTCTGGCGGAGTGGGTTTGGATCTGGCGGAGTGGGTTTGGGTCTGGCGGAGTGGGTTTGGGGTCTGGCGGAGTGGGTTTGGATCTGCGGAGTGGTTTCGGGTCTGGCGGAGTGGGTTTGGGTCTGGCGGAGAGGGTTTGGGTCTGGCGGAGTGGTTTAGGGTCTGGCAGAGTGGGTTTGGGTGTGGCGGAGTGGATTTGCGTCTGGCGGACTGGGTTAGGGTCTGGCGGAGTGGGTTCAGGTCTGGCGGAGTGGGTTAGGGTCTGGCGGAGTGGGTTTGGGTCTGGCGGAGTGGGTTGTGGTCTGGCGGAGTGGGTTCGGGTTTGACGGAGTGGGTTCGGGTTTGGCGGCGTGGGTTGGGGACTGGCGTAGTGGGTTCGGGTCTGTCGGTGTGGGTTCGGGTCTGGCGGAGTGGGTTGTGTTCTGGCGGAGTGGGTTCGGGTCTGGCGGAGTGGGTTAGGGTCTGGCGGAGTGGGTTCGGTTTGGCGGAGTGGGTTCGGGTCTGGCGGAGTGGGTTTGGGTCTGGCGGAGTGGGTTCGGATCTGGCGGAGTGGGTTCGGGTCTGGCGGAGTGGGTTTGGGTCTGGCGGAGTGGGGTCGGGTCTGTCGGTGTGGGTTCGGGTCTGGTGGAGTGGGTTGTGGTCTGGCGGAGTGGGTTCGGGTCTGGCGGAGAGGGTTTGGGTCTGGCGGAGTGGGTTTGGGTCCGGCGGAGTGGGTTTGGGTCTGGCGGAGTGGGTTTGGGGTCTGACGGAGTGGGTTTGGGTCTGGCGGAGTTGGTTTGGGTCTGGCGGAGTGGGTTTGGGTCTGGCGGAGTGGGTTTGGGTCTGGCGGAGTGGGTTTGGGTCTGGCGGAGTGGGTTGGGGTCTGGCGGTGTGGGTTCGGTTCTGGCAGAGTGGGTTCGGGTCTGGCGGAGTGGGTTTGGGTCGGGCGGATTGGGTTGGGGTCTGGCGGAGTGGGTTGGGGTCTGGCGGAGTGGGTTCGGGTCTGGCGGAGTGGGTTCGGGTCTGGCGGAGTGGGTTATGGTCTGGCGGAGTGGGTTCGGGTCTGTCAGAGTGGGTTCGGGACTGGCGGAGTGGGTTGGGGTCTGGCGGAGTGGGTTCGGGTCTGGCGGAGTGGGTTCGGGTCTGGCGGAGTTGGTTCGGGTCTGGCGGAGTGGGATCGGGTCTGGGGGAGTGGGTTCGGGTCTGGCGGAGTGGGTTCGGGTCTGGCGGAGTGGGTTCGGGTCTGGCGGAGTGGGTTCGGGTCTGGCGGAGTGGGTTCGGGTCTGGCGGAGTGGGTTCCGGTCTGGCGGAGTGGGTTTGGGTCTGGCTGAGTGGGTTCGGGTCTGTCAGTGTGGGTTTGGTTCTGGCGGAGTGAGTTTGGGTCTGGCGGAGTGGGTCATGGTCTGGCGGAGTGGTTTCGGGTTTTTCGGAGTGGGTTCGGGTTTGGCGGAATGGGTTCGGGTCTGGCGGAGTGGGTTTGGGTCTGGCGGAGTGAGTTGTGGTCTGGCGGAGTGGGTTCAGGTTTGGCGGAGTGGGTTCGGGTCTGGTGGAGTGGGTTTGGGTCTGGCGGAGAGGGTTTGGGTCTGGCGGAGTGGGTTTGGTTGTGGCCGTCTGGGTTCGGGTTTGGCGGAGTGGGTTCGGGTCTGGCGGAGTGGGTTGGGGTCTAGCGGAGTGGGTTTGGGGTCTGGCGGAGTAGGTTTGGGGCTGGCGGAGTGGGTTTGGGTCTGGCGGAGTGGGTTTGGGGTCTGGCGGAGTGGGTTTGGGTCTGGCGGAGTGGGTTCGGTCTGGCGGAGTGGTTTCGGGTCTGGCGGAGTGGATTTGGGTCTGGCGGAGAGGGTTTGGGTCTGGCGAAGTGGGTTAGGGTCTGGCAGAGTGGGTTTGGGTGTGGCGGACTGGGTTTGGGTCTGGCAGAGTGGGTTTGGGTCTGGCGGAGTGGGTTAGGGCCTGGCGGAGTGGGTTCGGGCCTGTCGGAGTGGGTTCGGGTCTGGCGGAGTGGGTTCGGGCCTGGCGGAGTGGGTTCGGGTCTGGCGAAGTGGGTTCGGATTTGGCGGAGAGGGTTCGGGTCTGGCGGATTGGGTTCGGGTCTTGCGGAGTGGGTTCGGGTCTGTCGGTGTGGGTTCGGGTCTGGCGGAGTGCGTTGTGGTCTGGCGGAGATGTTTCGGGTCTGGCGGAGTGGGTTCGGTTCTGGCGGAGTGGGTTGGGGTCTGGCGGAGTGGGTTTGGGTCTGGCGGAGTGGGTTGGGGTCTGGCGGAGTGGGTTCAGGTCTGGCGGAGTGGGTTCGGGTCTGGCGGAGTGGGTTTGGGTCTGGCGGAGTGGGTTCAGGTCTGTCGGTGTGGGTTCGCGTCTGGCGGAGTGGGTTGTGGTCTGGCGGAGTGGGTTTGGGTCTGGCGGAGTGGGTTTGGGTCTGGCGGAGTGGGTTCGGTCTGGCGGAGTGGTTTCGGGTCTGGCGGAGTGGATTTGGGTCTGGCGGAGAGGGTTTGGGTCTGGCGGAGTGGGTTAGGGTCTGGCAGAGTGGGTTTGGGTGTGGCGGACTGGGTTCGGGTCTGGCGGAGTGGGTTCGGGTCTGGCGGAGTGGGTTAGGGTCTGGCGGAGTGGGTTCGGGCCTGTCGGAGTGGGTTCGGGTCTGGCGGAGTGGGTTGGGGTCTGGCAGAGTGGGTTCGGGTCTAGCGGAGTGGGTTCGGGTCTGGCGGAGTTGGTTCGGGTCTGGCGGAGTGGGTTCGGGTCTGGCGGAGTGGGTTCGGGTCTGGCGGAGTGGGTTTGGGTTTGGCGGAGTGGATTTGCGCCTGGCGGAGTGGGTTCGGGTCTGGCGGAGTGGGTTCGCATCTAGCGGAGTGGGTTTGGGTCTCGCGGAGTGGGTTTGGGTCTGGCGGAGTGGGTTGGGGTCTGGCGGAGTGGGTTCGGGTCACGCGGAGTGGGTTGGGGTCTGGCGGAGTGGGTTGGCGTCTGGCGGAGTGGGTTTGGTTCTGGCGGATTGGGGTTGGGTCTGGCGGAGTGGGTTTGGGTCTGGCGGAGTGGTTTTGGGTCTGGCGGAGTGGGTTTTGGTCTGGCGGAGTGGGTTTGGGTCTGGCGGAGTGGGTTTGGGTCTGGCGGAGTGGGTTTGGGTCTGGCGGAGTGGGTTTGGGTCTGCCGGAGTGGGTTTGGGTCTGGCGGAGTGGGTTTGGGTCTGGCGGTGGGTTTGGGTCTGGCGGAGCGGGTTAGGGTCTGGCGGAGCGGGTTTGGGTCTGTCGGAGCGGGTTGGGGTCTGGCGGATTGGGTTCGGGTCTGGAGGGGTGGGTTCGGGTCTGGCGGAGTGGGTTCGGATCTGGCGGAGTGGGTTCAGGTCTGCCGGAGTGGGTTCGGGTCTGGCGGAGTGGGTTTGGGTCTGGCGGAGAAGTTTGGGTCTGGCGGAGTGGGTTTGGGTCTGGCGGAGTGGGTTTGGTTCTGGCGGAGTGGGTTTGGGTCTGGCGGAGTGGGTTTTGTGTGTGGCGGAGTGGGTGTGGGTCTGGCGGAGTGGGTTTGGGTCTGGCGGAGTGGGTTTGGGTCTGGCGGAGTGGGTTTGGGTCTGGCGGAGTCGGTTGGGGTCTGGCGGATTGGGTTCGGGTCTGGCGGAGTGGGTTCGGGTCTGGCGGAGTGGGTTCGGGTCTGGCGGAGTGGGTTTTGGTCTGGCGGAGTGGGTTCGTGTCCGGCGGAGTGGGTACGGGTCTGGCGGAGTGGGCTTGAGTCTGGCGGAGTCGGTTTGGGTCTGGCGGAGTGGGTTGGGGTCTGGCGGAGTGGGTCTGGGTCTGGCGGAGTGGGCTTGGGTCTGGCGGAGTCGGTTTGGGTCAGGCGGAGTGGGTTTGGGTCTGGCGGAGTTGGTTTGGGTCTGGCGGAGTGGGTTTGGGTCTGGCGGAGTGGGTTTGGGTCTGGCGGAGTGGGTTTGGGTCTGGCGGAGTGGGTTTGGGTCTGGCAGAGTGGTTTGGGTCTGGCCGAGTGGATTCGGGTCTGGCGTAGTGGGTTCGGGTTTGGCGGAGTGGGTTCGGTTCTGGCGGAGTGTATTGGGGTCTGGCGGAGTGGGTTCGGGTCTGGCGGAGTGGGTTCGGGTCTGGCGGAGTGGGTTTGGGTTTGGCGGAGTGGGTTTGGGTCTGGCGGAGTGGGTTGTTGTCTGGCGGAATGGGTTGTGGTCTGGCGGAGTGGGTTCGGATCTGCCGGAGTGGGTTTGGGTCTGGCGGAGAGGGTTTGGGTCTGGCGGAGTGGGTTTGGGTCTGCGGAGTGGGTTTGGGTCTGGCGGAATGGGTTTGGGTCTGGCGGAGTGGGTTTGGGTCTGGCGGAGTGGGTTTGGGTCTGGCGGAGTGGGTTTTGGTCTGGCGGAGCGGGTTTTGGTCTGGCTATGTGGGTTTGGGTCTGGCGGAGTGGGTTTGGGTCTGGCGGAGTGGGTTTGCATTTGGCGGAGTGGGTTTGGGGTCTGGCGGAGGGGTTTGGGTTCTGGCGGAGTGGGTTTGGGGTCTGGCGGAGTGAGGTTGGGTCTGGAGCAGTGGGTTTGGGTCTGGTGGAGTGGGTTTGGGTCTGGCGGAGTGGGCTTGGTTCTGGCGGAGTGGGTTTTGGTCTGGCGGAGTGGGTTTTGGTCTGGCGGAGTGGGTTTGGGTCTGGCGGAGTGGGTTTGGGTTTGGCGGAGTGGGTTTGGGGCTGGCGGAGTGGGTTTGGGGCTGGCGGAGTGGGTTTGGGTCTGGCGGTGTGGGTTGGGGTCTGGCGGAGTGTGTTCGTGTCTGGCGGAGTGGGTTTGGGTCTGGCGGAGTGGGTTTGGGTCTGGCGTAGTGGGTTTGGGGCTGGCGGAGTGGGTTTGGGGTCTGGCGGTGTGGGTTTGTTTCTGGTGGAGTGGGTTTGGGTCTGGCGGAGTAAGTTTGGGTCTGGCGGAGTGGGCTTGGGTCTGGCGGAGTGGTTTTGGGTCTGGCGGAGTGGGTTTGGGTCTGGCGGAGTGGGTTTGGGTTTGGGTCCAGAGGAGTGGGTTTGGGTCTGGCGGAGTGGGTTTGGGTCTCGCGGAGTGGGTTTGGGTCTGGTGGAGTGGGATTGTGTTTGGGTCCAGCGGAGTGGGTTTGGGTTTGGGTCTGGCGGAGTGGGTTCGGATCTAGCGGAGTGGGTTTGGGTCTAGCGGAGTGGGTTTGGGTCTAGCGGAGTGGGTTTGTATATAGCGGAGTGGGTTTGGGTCTAGCGGAGTGGGTTTGGGTCTAGCGGAGTGGGTTTGGGTCTATCGGAGTGGGTTTGGGTCTAGCGGAGTGGGTTTGGGTCTAGCGGAGTGGGTTTGAGTCTAGCGGAGTGGGTTTGGGTCTAGCGGAGTGGGTTTGGGTCTAGCGGACTGGGTTTGGGTCTAGCGGAGTGGGTTTGTGTCTAGCGGAGTGGCTTTTGGTCTTGCGGAGTGGGTTTGGGTCTAGCGGAGTGGGTTTGGGTCTTGCGGAGTGGGTTTGGGTCTAGCGGAGTGGGTTTGGGTCTTGCGGAGTGGGTTTGGGTCTAGCGGAGTGGGTTTGGGTTTAGCGGAGTGGGTTTGGGTTTGGGTCTAGCTGAGTGGGTTTGGGTCTAGCGGAGTGGGTTTGGGTCTAGCGGAGTGGGTTTGGGTCTCGCGGAGTAGGTTTGGGTCTAGCGGAGTGGGCTTAGGTCTAGCGGAGTGGGTTTGGGTCTGGTGGAGTGGGTTTGGGTCTAGCGGAGTGTGTTTGGGTCTAGCAGAGTGGGTTTGGGTCTAGTGGAGTGGGTTTGGGTTTGGGTCTAGCGGAGTGGGTTTGGGTTTGGGTCTAGCGGAGTGGGTTTGCGTTTGGGTCTAGCGGAGTGGGTTTGGGTTTGGGTCTAGCGGAGTGGGTTTGGGTCTAGCGGAGTGGGTTTGGGTCTAGCGGAGTGGGTTTGGGTCTAGCGGAGTGGGTTTGGGTCTAGCGGAGTGTGTTTGGGTCTAGCAGAGTGGGTTTGGGTCTAGTGGAGTGGGTTTGGGTTTGGGTCTAGCGGAGTGGGTTTGGGTTTGGGTCTAGCGGAGTGGGTTTGGGTTTGGGTCTAGCGGAGTGGGTTTGGGTTTGGGTCTAGCGGAGTGGGTTTGGGTCTAGCGGAGTGGGTTTGGGTCTAGCGGAGTGGGTTTGGGTCTAGCGGAGTGGGTTTGGGTCTAGCGGAGTGGGTTTGGGTCTAGCGGAGTGGGTTTTTGTATAGCGGAGTGGGTTTGGGTCTAGCGGAGTGGGTTTGGGTCTAGCGGAGTGGGTTTGGGACTAGCGGAGTGGGTTTGGGTCTAGCGGAGTGGGTTTGGGTCTAGCGGAGTGGGTTTGGGTCTAGCGGAGTGGGTTTGGGTCTAGCGGAGTGGGTTTGGGTCTAGCGGAGTGGGTTTGGGTCTAGCGGAGTGGGTTTGGGTCTTGCGGAGTGGGTTTGGGTCTAGCGTAGTGGGTTTGGGTCTTGCGGAGTGGGTTTGGGTCTAGCGGAGTGGGTTTGGGTCTAGCGGAGTGGGTTTGGGTCTAGCTGAGTGGGTTTGGGTCTAGCGGAGTTGGTTTGGGTCTTGCGGAGTGGGTTTGGGTCTAGCGGAGTGGGTTTGGGTCTTGCGGAGTGGGTTTGGGTCTAGCGGAGTGGGTTTGTGTCTAGCGGAGTGGGTTTGTGTCTAGCGGAGTGGGTTTGCGTTTGGGTCTAGCGGAGTGTGTTTGCATTTGGGTCTAGCGGAGTGGGTTTGTGTTTGGGTCTAGCGGAGTGGGTTTGGGTCTAGCGGAGTGGATTTGTGTCTAGCGGAGTGGGTTTGTGTCTAGCGGAGTGGGTTTGTGTCTAGCGGAGTGGGTTTGCATTTGGGTCTAGCGGAGTGTGTTTGCATTTGGGTCTAGCGGAGTGGGTTTGTGTTTGGGTCTAGCGGAGTGGGTTTGGGTCTAGCGGAGTGGGTTTGTGTCTAGCGGAGTGGGTTTGGGTCTAGCGGAGTGGGTTTGGGTCTAGCGGAGTGGGGTTGGGTCTAGCGGAGTGGGGTTGGGTCTAGCGGAGTGGGTTTGGGTCTAGCGGAGTGGGTTTGGGTCTAGCGGAGTGGGTTTGGGTCTAGCGGAGTGGGTTTGTGTCTAGCGGAGTGGGTTTTGGTCTAGCGGAGTGGGTTTGGGTCTAGCGGAGTGGGTTTCGGTCTTGCGGAGTGGGTTTGGGTCTAGCGGAGTGGGTTTGGGTCTAGCGGAGTGTGTTTGGGTCTAGCAGAGTGGGTTTGGGTCTAGCGGAGTGGGTTGGGGTTTGGGTCTAGCAGAGTGGGTTTGGGTTTGGGTCTAGCGGAGTGGGTTTGGGTTTGGGTCTAGCGGAGTGGGTTTGGGTTTGGGTCTAGCGGAGTGCGTTTGAGTCTAGCGGAGTGGGTTTGGGTCTAGCGGAGTGGGTTTGGGTCCAGCGGAGTGGGTTTGGGTCTAGCGGAGTGGGTTTGGGTCTAGCGGAGTTGGTTTGGGTCTTGCGGAGTGGGTTTGGGTCTAGCGGAGTGGGTTTGGGTCTTGCGGAGTGGGTTTGGGTCTAGCGGAGTGGGTTTGGGTCTTGCGGAGTGGGTTTGGGTCTAGCGGAGTGGGTTTGGGTCTAGCGGAGTGGGTTTGGGTCTAGCTGAGTGGGTTTGGGTCTAGCGGAGTTGGTTTGGGTCTTGCGGAGTGGGTTTGGGTCTAGCGGAGTGGGTTTGGGTCTTGCGGAGTGGGTTTGGGTCTAGCGGAGTGGGTTTGGGTCTAGCGGAGTGGGTTTGGGTCTAGCTGAGTGGGTTTGGGTCTAGCGGAGTTGGTTTGGGTCTTGCGGAGTGGGTTTGGGTCTAGCGGAGTGGGTTTGGGTCTTGCGGAGTGGGTTTGGGTCTAGCGGAGTGGGTTTGTGTCTAGCGGAGTGGGTTTGTGTCTAGCGGAGTGGGTTTGCGTTTGGGTCTAGCGGAGTGTGTTTGCATTTGGGTCTAGCGGAGTGGGTTTGTGTTTGGGTCTAGCGGAGTGGGTTTGGGTCTAGCGGAGTGGGTTTGTGTCTAGCGGAGTGGGTTTGGGTCTAGCGGAGTGGGTTTGGGTCTAGCGGAGTGGGGTTGGGTCTAGCGGAGTGGGGTTGGGTCTAGCGGAGTGGGTTTGGGTCTAGCGGAGTGGGTTTGGGTCTAGCGGAGTGGGTTTGGGTCTAGCGGAGTGGGTTTGTGTCTAGCGGAGTGGGTTTTGGTCTAGCGGAGTGGGTTTGGGTCTAGCGGAGTGGGTTTCGGTCTTGCGGAGTGGGTTTGGGTCTAGCGGAGTGGGTTTGGGTCTAGCGGAGTGTGTTTGGGTCTAGCAGAGTGGGTTTGGGTCTAGCGGAGTGGGTTGGGGTTTGGGTCTAGCAGAGTGGGTTTGGGTTTGGGTCTAGCGGAGTGGGTTTGGGTTTGGGTCTAGCGGAGTGGGTTTGGGTTTGGGTCTAGCGGAGTGCGTTTGAGTCTAGCGGAGTGGGTTTGGGTCTAGCGGAGTGGGTTTGGGTCCAGCGGAGTGGGTTTGGGTCTAGCGGAGTGGGTTTGTGTCTAGCGGAGTGGGTTTTGGTCTAGCGGAGTGGGTTTGGGTCTAGCGGAGTGGGTTTGGGTCTTGCAGAGTGGGTTTGGGTCTAGCGGAGTGGGTTTGGGTCTAGCAGAGTGGGTTTGGGTTTGGGTCTATCTGTGTTGGTTTGGGTCTAGCGGAGTTGGTTTGGGTTTAGCGGAGTGGGTTTGGGTCTAGCGGATTTGTTTGGGTCTAGCCGAGTGGGTTTGGGTCTAGCGGAGTGGGTTTGGGTCTAGCGGAGTGGGTTTGGGTCTAGCCGAGTGGGTTTGGGTCTAGCCGAGTGGGTTTGGGTCTAGCGGAGTGGGTTTGGGTCTAGCGGAGTGGGTTTGTGTCTAGCGGAGTGTGTTTGTGTCTAGCGGAGTGGGTTTGCGTTTGGGCCTAGTGGAGTGTGTTTGCATTTGGGTCTAGCGGAGTGGGTTTGTGTTTGGGTCTAGCGGAGTGGGTTTGGGTCTAGCGGAGTGGGTTTGGGTCTAGCGGAGTGGGTTTGGGTCTAGCGGAGTGGGTTTTTGTATAGCGGAGTGGGTTTGGGTCTAGCGGAGTGGGTTTGGGTCTAGCGGAGTGGGTTTGGGTCTAGCGGAGTGGGTTTGGGTCTAGCGGAGTGGGTTTGGGTCTAGCGGAGTGGGTTTGGGTCTAGCGGAGTGGGTTTGGGTCTAGCGGAGTGGGTTTGGGTCTAGCGGAGTGGGTTTGGGTCTAGCGGAGTGGGTTTGGGTCTAGCGGAGTGGGTTTGGGTCTAGCGGTGTGGGTTTGGGTCTAGCGGAGTTGGTTTGGGTCTAGCGGAGTGGGTTTGTGTCTAGCGGAGTGGGTTTTGGTCTAGCGGAGTGGGTTTGGGTCTAGCGGAGTGGGTTTGGGTCTTGCGGAGTGGGTTTGGGTCTAGCGGAGTGGGTTTGGGTCTTGCGGAGTGGGTTTGGGTCTAGCGGAGTGTGTTTGGGTCTAGCGGAGTGGGTTTGGGTCTAGCGGAGTGGGTTTGGGTTTGGGTCTAGCTGAGTGGGTTTGGGTCTAGCGGAGTTGGTTTGGGTTTAGCGGAGTGGGTTTGGGTCTAGCAGATTTGTTTGGGTCTAGCGGAGTGGGGTTGGGTCTAGCGGAGTGGGTTTGGGTCTAGCGGAGTGGGTTTGGGTCTAGCGGAGTGGGTTTGGTTCTAGCGGAGTGGGTTTGGGTCTAGCAGAGTTGGTTTGGGTCTAGTGGATTGGGTTTGGGTCTAGCGGAGTGGGTTTGGGTTTGGGTTTAGCGGAGTGGGTTTGGGTGTAGCGGAGTGGGTTTGGGTGTAGCGGAGTGGGTTTGGGTGTAGCGGAGTGGGTTTGGGTTTGGGTCTAGTGGAGTGGGTTTGGGTATAGCAGAGTGGGTTTGGGTCTAGCGGAGTGGGTTTGGGTCTAGCGGAGTGGGTTTGGGTCTAGCAGAGTGGGTTTGGGTCTAGCGGAGTGGGTTTGGATCTAGCGGAGTGGGTTTGCAAATTAATTGCAAATTTAAAAGGCGGAGGAGGATAGCCAAATTACTACAGCTGGTAAATGGAGCCGCCCCACGTCACCGTAACAACACCCCATCACTGTAAAATGTCTGTACTCTAATGCAATAGTTTTGTACATATGTTGTAGTTCCTGCATTTTCATTAAATGGTCGTGAGGGTACTGTGTGGTTTGTGGGATTGATGTAAAGTATAAGGTGTACAGTGTAATTAATGTGCTTCGAGGGCCTATTTTAGCGATTAAGGGGGCTTTTGGGGTACATAATTTCACCTTCTCACCAGGAGTGTTTACAGCTCTTGAGGCTAGAGGATTGCCCACTAACTTTGTCAATCGATACGGTGTGTACAAGCCTGGACGTATCGTAGGGGCATTTAAGTTATTGGGGCAAATCCTCCAAAATTATGGAAGAACTCGGTTAAGGACATGGATATTTAAAAAGAAGACCGCTAACGGAAAAAAACCCCATTCAACAAAAAGGCTCAGTTTCAAGTTTCAAACCTGTCTGGCCTGTGGACTTGGGCATCACACAACGGTGTGGGCAGAATAGGCTGAGACGGAGATAAGGAGATTATCTTGGATAAACAAAGGAAGGAACCAAGCCTCAGCAGACGGTGGTAAACAGGCCAGCAACAAGCACAATCACCATCAGGGATGACCCATCCATCGAGACAATAGGAGCCCATTGAGTTCTCTTATCGTATCTGGTTCATTGGACAACACTAAATCCAGAATTGCCTTTTCTCTGGTCGGCTCTATTACAAGCTGCTCTGAGAATCCATCTCGGATGTATTCAACAAACTGTCTTTCTTGGGGATCATATTTTCCCAGTCTACCTGCATATTGAAATCCCCCATCACCACAGTGGCATTACCTTTGTTACATGCCAGTTTTAACTCCTGCTGCAACTTACACCCTACGTCCCGTCCCGGCTACTATTTGGGGTCTGTAAAAAACACCAATTAGTCTCTTCTTGCCTTTACAATTCCTCAACTCAATCCACAGTGACTCTACCTTGCCAGTGCCTATGTCTTCCCTCGCAAGGGACTGAATTCCATCCCTCACCAGCAGAGCTACCCTCTCCCCTCTGCCCACCTGCCTGTCCTTTCTATAGGATGTATAACCCTGAATATTAATTTCCCAGGCCCGATCCTCCTGCAGCCACGTCTCAGTAATCCCCACAATGTCATATCTACCAACCTCTAACTGAGCCTCAAGCTCATCTACTTTACTTCTTATACTTCACGCAGTCATATACAATAATTTTAATTCCTTAAGCATCTCACCTTTCACATTGATCCGTATTACACTTGGCCATACTCTGCTATTCCTTTGTGAGCTTCCTTTCCCGTTAATTCTGGGGTCATTAATCATCCCTTTACTCTCTTTCCCTTTAACTCCATTGTCGACTATCTCATTTAACACCCCACCCTCCTTATTCAGTTTAAAACCACCCGTGTAACAGTAGCAAACCTTCCTGCCAGAATGCTGGTCCCCCACCAGTTAAGATGCAATCCATCCCTTTTGTACAGTTCCCCCTTACTCCAAAACTGATCCCAGTGATATAAGATCCCCTGCACCAGTTACTCAGCCACACATTCAGGTCCCGTATCTCCCTGTTCCTGCTCTCGCGACCTTCAGAACGCGAAAAGCCACAAACATTCAGCACACAAAAAGCGACAAAATTTCAGGATGCATAAAGCGCCAAAATTACAGGACGTGATAAGTGAGAACATTTCAGCACAAGAAAAGCGACGACAATTCAGCGCACGAAAAGCAACAAACCTTCAGGATGTGAAAAGCGATGAAAATTCAGCACGCAAAAAATGACGAAAATTCAGCACATGAAAAGTGCCGAAAATTCAAAACGAATAAAAGGGATGAAATTCAGGATACGAAAAGCGACAAACGTTCAGGATGCATGAAGCAACGAAATTTCAGGACATGAAAAGTGACAAAATTTCGGCACACGAAAAGTGACGAACCTTCAGGACATGAAGTGCGACGTAAATTCCGGACATGAAAAGCAACGCAATTTCAGGAAGTGAAAAGTGACGAAATTTCACTACACAAAAAGCGATGAAAATTCAGCATGCGAAAAGCGACAAAAATTCAGCACGCGGAAAGTGACAAAAATTCAGCACGCGGAAAGTGACGAAGTAGGCGACGAAAATTCAAAACGTAAATTCAACACATTAAAAGTGACAAAATTACAGGTCTCATAATGCTAGCTAGATAGCTACATATAGGGGAGGGTGCCTGGAAATAGGGGGCTGGAGGGGGGGGGGGTTGAGGGAAGGGCACCTGTAAATGTGGATTTAGTGTAGGGTATGTAAATGGGGGGGGGAATTTAGGGGAGGGTACCTTTAAATGGTACCCATTTAAGAGGTCACCTTTAAATGGTGCAGTAGGGAAGGCATCTGTAAATTTAGGGTAGATTTAGGGGAGAGCACCTGTAAAAGAGCAATACACAATGAGCAACAACAACTGAAGCTTTACAACAACAACTGGTGTGTTGTTACACCAATCCACATTATAATCTCATCTAATTCTTTCCCCCTCATTAATTTATTCTCCCGTGTACCGAGGTACAGTGAAAAGCTTCAGTCGCGTGCTAACCAGTTAGCAGAAAGACACAACATGATCACAATTGAGCCAGGTAGATGGCTACATCCTGTATAACTAGGTAGCTAGCTAGATGGCTATATACTGGATAGCTAGGTAGATTGCAAGACTGATCTATATACTGGATAGCTCGGTAGATTGCAAGACTGATCTATATACTGGATAGCTAGGTTGCTAGATGGAGTGATCTACATACTGGACAGCTAGGTTGCTACCAAGACTGAGCTACAAACTGGATAACGAGGTAGCTAGCTACATGGCTACAGACTGGATAGCTAGCTACATACTGGTGTTTCATAGTTACAAACTGAATTGGAAGAACAACACCTCAAATTTCGCAGCTTACACCCCAGCGGTATGAACATTGTCTGCTCTAACCTCAAGTAACCCTTGCTTTCCCTCTCTCTGTTCCTCCTCCACTTTATTGTTCTACTAGTTTCCCTGTGTGTATCTCTTCCATGACGACCAATAGACCATTGTGGGCTCCACCTTTCCTGGGCCTTCGTTTCGGGCTCTGATTTGTTCTATACCTTCCTATACCTCTCGTTTCCCTTTCACCTGCCTCTCAGTCTGAAGATGGGTCTCAACCCAAAACGTCACCTTTTCTCCAGATATGCTGCCTGCCCCGCTGGGTTACTCCAGCGTTTTGTGTCTATCTTCGGTGTAAACCAGCATCTGCCGTTCCTTCCTTGGTGCAGATTCGGTGGATGGAATGGCCAGTCTCGGCGCTGCATCTCGAAATTAAACAACAAATCAACATTGATTTTATTCAGCTCATTTATTTACATTGTATACATAAATTGGTTTGGCATAACAGTTTAAATTTTCTCTCGTGACATCGACGGTCACTCGAAACAAGTATGACTGTCCTCACCATAGGGTGGTCCACATGTAGGTCTGCAGACGTCTGTAAAGGCCGATCCGCGATCCACACACCTTGGTGCAACGTGGGCAGTGGAGACTGGCGACGGCTGGTAGTTGTCAAGCCTCCTTCTCTCTCTCCTTACGATGCTGTCGCTTTGTCTCTGTGACACGGCGCTGTTCCATTTCGTCAAGTACAGCTCATTCCTGCATGGATTTCCTCCAGGAGTGCATGTCTAGTGCAATGCACTTCCAGTTGCTTGATGTGATGTGATGTGGAATTTCTTCAGACTGTGCTTTCCTTGAAGCTTTTCTTTGGCCCAGCAGGGGCTCGCCAACCTTCCTTCAGTTGAGAGTACAGGATTTGTTTAGGGAGACGTGTGTTGGACTTGGCCAGTCCATTGAAGTTGGGGCTGCATTATTGTGGTGGTGATGCTGGTCATGTTGGCTACCTCCAAAACGCTGATGTTGGTGCGTTTAGCCTCACAGCAGATCCTCGTAAGGATCTTCAATGATATTGTTCCAGGGTTCTCAGGTGCCTGCTGTAGGTGGTCCATGACTCAACTCCATACAATGGGGTGGAAAGGACAACGGCTCTGTAGACCAGCAGTTTTGTTTGAGCCTTTAGGTCTCGGTCTTCAAAGACTCTTCTCCTGAGTCTGGCGTAGGCTCCACTGGCACAACTCAGGCGATGTTTGACCTCAGAGTCGATATCAGCTTTTGAGGAAAGAATGCTGCCAAGGTAGGGGAAATGGTCAACGTTTTGAAGCGTGGTGTCATCCACTTTTAAATGGCTGTTTGGGTGGAGGTTGATGTGGGACCTGGGCCTTGACCCATGGCTCTGTCTGCCTTGGCAAAGGCATTCAGGATGCCCTGGAGGTCTACTGCAGAGTGTACTGCAATGGCGCAGTTGTCCGCGTGCAGAAGCTCCATGATGGCGGTGTTACTGACTTTGAGTGTGGTCTTCAACCTATTAATAGTGATAATGTGCGGGCATCGTTGGTCAGAGCGGACTCGGTGGGCCTGATTCCGCGCTGTATCTCTAAACTGAACTAAATTATTCTGAAGAAGGGTCTCGACCCGAAACGTTGCCTATCTCCTTCGCTCCTTTGATGCTGCTGCACCCGCTGAGTTTCTCCAGCTTTTTGTGTAACCCTACATTATTAACAGTGTGGATGTAATTGCAGATGCTGGTTTAAACCAGAGATTGACACAAAATGCTGGAGTAACTCAGCGGGAGACGCAGCATCTCTGGCGAGAGGGAATGGGTGGCGTTTCGGGTCATGAAAAGCTACAAAAATTCAAGACGTGAAAAGCCACAAAAATTCAAGACATGAAAAGCCACAAAAATTCAAGACATAAAAGGCAACTGCAAAACTTGAAAAGCCACAAAATTCAAGACGTGAAAAGCTACGAAAATTCATGACGTGAAAAGGTATGAAAAATCAAGACATGAAAAGCCAGGAAAATTCAACACATGGAAAGCCAGGAAAATTCAAGAGATAAAAAGCCATGAAAATTCAAGACATGAAAAGGCACGAAAATTTAAGACATGAAAAAAACCCCACAAAAATTCAAGACTTGAAAAACCATGAAATTTCAAGGCGTCGAAAGCCACGAAAATTCAAGACATGAAATGCAATGATAATTCAAGACGTGAAAAGCCACGAATATTCAAGGCGTCAAAAGCCACGAAAATTCAAGACATGAAATGCAATGATAATTCAAGACGTGAAAAGCCACGAAAAATCAAGACATGAAATGCCACAAAAATTCAAGACATGGAAATTCAAGGCGTGAAAAGCCATGAAAATTCAAGGCGTGAAAACCCTTGAAAATTCAAGACTTCAAGCTGGTGTGACTTAGGCGGGGGAGGGATGGAGAGAGAGCGAGCACAGGTGTACTTGAAGTTCAAGAAAGCAATATTCATACTTGACCAAGAAGGAATGGGTGACGTTTCAGGTCAAGACCCTTCTTCCTTGACAGAATTGATGGGCAGTGGAACCTTAAGGGCCTGTCCTACCAGCATCCGACTCCATGCGATGAGCGCGATCAAACTAGAAGCGGGGTCCGCACAGAGGTTGGGTGATCCCTGCACAGGGCCGTTCCCACCAGCATGCGCCTGCATGCGTTAAGCGCAACCAAACCGGCAGTGAGGGCAGCGCGTGAGTGGCGCAACGCGGCGCAAAGTGAGGCGAACTTCTGAAAGGCAGCGAAGTCTGAAAGGTAAAGGGCCTGTCACACTAGCGCGCGATTAGACGCGACAAGCGCGACCTACCGTGGTCGCTTTAGTCGTCCGGCCTCGCGTGACCCTGTCCCACTGCGATCGCCGGAGTCTCGTGGAGTTGCGCGGACTCGTGTGTAGCTGGTGTCGACATCGCGCGTAGTGTCCAAAAACCGACACTGCTTAAAAATTACGCGCGGCAAAATCCTGTCGCGCGGAACGTGATGACGTTTTGACGTTGTGCGTCTTCAGCGTGGCGTTGCGTGATGACGTCACTGCCCGACGTCGTGCAACGCGCATGCTCATGCGCATCGTCACGTGATGAAAAATAACGTCCTTCCTTCGGACGTCGCGCGTGTTATCGCGCGCTAGTGTGACAGGCCCTTCACTCGCACCGGGATCGCCTGACCCCCACGCGACCCCCGCGTCCGAATTTATCGCGCTTATCGCGTCTAATCGCGCGCTAGTGTGACAGGCCCTTAAGTTTGCCAGGACAGAGAGGAGCACACAGGGAGGGGCACCGAGGCACACACAGAGAGGGCCACGGAGCCACACACATAGAGGTTCACGGAGGCACGATGTCGAGACAGTGTGTAATGCGTCGAAGCGACTGTGAGCCGACAAGCCATTGCAGCGCGGAATTTTTGAACATGGTCAGTTTTTCGGAGCCCCGTGCGATGTCGGGACGAACTCCACACGGCTCTGGCGTTCGAAGTGGGATCGGCCCCACGACGCCGGACGGCTCAAGCGACCACGTTAGGTCGCGCTCATCGCATAGAGTTGCATGCTGGTGGGACAGGCCCTTTAGGGTCCAGCTTCTCATCTCACTGAAGGAGGCAGTACGAGTAGATAGGGTGCGTGGTGTTGAAAGACAGCCGGGTTCGGTAGTGACCACTCCGACATTCACAATAACACGGTGAACTCGGGTGCTTTATTCTATTTACAGCAGAAAAAATGTCCAGCATGCGCTGCCCTCCATCAGAGTGCATGTGTGAAGATGCTGGCGATCTGTGGCTGAATGAGTTTGCTGACGACACCAAGATTGGAGTATGGTGTACAATTTTGGTCGCCTAATTATAGGAAGGATGTCAACAAAATAGAGAGAGTACAGAGGAGATTTACTAGAATGTTGCCTGGGTTCCAGCAACTAAGTTACAGAGAAAGGTTGAACAAGTTAGGTCTTTATTCTTTGGAGCGCAGAAGGTTAAGGGGGGACTTGATTGAGGTCTTTAAAATGATGAAAGGTTGATGAAAGAATGATGAAATGATGAAAACAGAGTTGACATGGATAAGCTTTTCCCATTGAGGGTAGGGAAGATTCAAACAAGAGGGCATGACATGAGAATTAAGGGACAGAAGTTTAGGGGTAACATGAGGGGGAACTTCTTTACTCAGAGAGTGGTGGCTGTGTGGAATGATCTTGTGGATAGGTATATGGACGGGAAGGGAATGGAGGGGTATGGTCTGAGTGCAGGTAGATGGGACTAGGGGAAAATAAATGGTCGGCGCGGACTGGAAGGGCCGAGAAGGCCTGTTTCCGTGCTGTAATTGTTATATGGTTATATGGTTATTGGAGGAGTTGCAGACAGTGAGGAAGCTGTCGGAAGATCAGCTGTCGGATGAAGATCAGATGCAGAAATGTGCAGAGAAATGGTAGGTAGATACAAATGCTGGAGAAACTCATCTATGGAGTGAAGGAAATAGGCAACGTTTCGGGTGGAAACCCTTCTTCAGACTGATGTAGAGTGGGAGGGGGGGTGGGAAGAACAAAGGAAGAGGAGGAGTCAGAGGGCTGAGGGGGAGCTGAGAAGGGAAGGAGACAGTAAGGGCTACCTGAAATTGAAGAAGTCAATGTTCATGCCGCTGGGGTACAAACGACCCAAGAGGTGTTGCTCCTCCAATTTCCGGTGGTCCTCACTCTGGCCATGGAGGAGGCCCAGGACAGAAAGGTTGGATTCGGAATGGGAGAGCGAGTTGAAGTGCTGAGCCACCGAGAGATCAGGTTGGTTATTGGGGACCGAGCGGAGGTGTTCGGTGAGGCGATCGCCAAGCCTACATTTGGTCTCACCAATGTAGATCAGCTGACATCTAGAGCAGTGGATGCAATAGATGAGGTTGGAGGAGGTGCAGGTGTTCCTCTGTCACACCTGGAACAACTGCTTGGACAGAGTTTAAACCGAGCTTGTGTGAGGTGTTGCACTTTGGGAGGTTGAAGTCACAAGGAAAGTGTGTAGATTTTCAGTTTAGTTTAGAGATTCAGCGTGGAAACTATCCTACACACACTTGGGACAATTTACATTTATACGAAGCCAATTAAACTTCAAACTGTACCTCTTTGGTGTGGAAGACAATAGACAATAGGTGCAGGAGTAGGCCATCTGGCCCTTCGAGCCAGCACCGCCATTCAATGTGATCATGGTTGATCATCCCCAATCAGTACCCTGTTCCTGTCTTCTCCCCATATCCCCTGACTCCGCTATTTTTAAGAGCACTATCTAGCTCTCTCATGAAAGCATCCAGAGAACCTGCCTCCACCTGAGGCAAAGAATTTCACAGACTCACCACTCTCTGTGAGAAAAAGTGTTTCCTCGTCTCAGTTCTAAATGGCTTGCTCTTTATTCTTAAACTGTGGCCCCTGGTTCTCGACTCCCCCAACATCGGGAACACGTTTCCTGCCTCTAGCGGTCCAAGCCCTTAATCTTATATGTTTCAATGATATACCCTCTCATCCTTCTAAACTCCAGTGTACAAGCCCAGCTGCTCCATTCTCTCAGCATATGACAGTCCAGCCGTCCCGGGAATTAACCTTGTAAACCTACGCTGCACTCCCTCAATAGCAAGAATGTCCTTCCTCAAATTAGGGACACAATACTTCAGGTGTCGTCTCACTAGGGCTCTGTACAACTGCAGAAGGACCCCTTTGCTCCGAAATTCAATTCCTATTGTTATAAAGGCCAACATGCCATTCGCTTTCTTCACTGCCTGCTGTACCTGCATGCCTACTTTCATAGACTGATGTACAAGGACCCCCAGATCCCGTTGTACTTCCCCTTTTCCCAACTTGACACTATTTACATAGTAATCTGCTTTCATGTTTTTGCTACCAACATGGATAACCTCACATTTATCCGTGTTAACTTCATCTGCCATGCATCTGCTCACTGCCCCAACCTGTCCAAGTCACCCTGCATTCTCATAGCATCCTCCTCACAGTTCACACTGCCACCCAGCTTTGTGTCATCTGCAAATTTGCTAATGTTACTTTAAATCCCTTCAACCAAATCATTGATGTATATTGTAAATAGCTGCGGTCCAAGCACCGAGCCTTGCGGCACCCCACTAGTCGTTGCCCGCCATTCTGGAAGGGACACATTAATCCCTACTCTTTGTTTCCTGTCTGCCAACCACTTCTCTATCCATGTCAGCACTCTACCCCCAATACCATGTGCCCTAATTTTGCCCACTTGAGGAAACTGAAGATCTCATGGAAAACACACACAGGTCACAACAAGAACTTACAAACTCCGTACAGATAGGCACCCATATTTGGGATCGAACCTGGGTCTCTGGCAATCTTGGGATTGTCTCAACAGCTTAGTCATGTGATCTTCATAGGAGGTGTGGTGATCACAGGCTTCTTTCTGCAGTTCATATTTGCCTTAACAGTGCTGACGGTGCAGATTTCTCCCTGGTGGCTCAACTTTGAGCTTGAAGAAGTAATGATAGCAGAATATCCTGGTGGCCAGTCTTTGCCAGTGTGTGTGTGCATGTCTTTGAACTTGTCAGCATCCTGGAAAACCAAACATCCTAACTGATACACTTTGGTGCATAATGTGTAGTCATCAGATATTAATTCCAAAACAGATTTTAAAATATCAATTGTTTATTTAATACAAGACAATTCCAGGATAAAGTGTCAACAACTTCTTCAGGATAGAAATTAGATATTTCTTCACTCAGAATATTTTTCAAGGGTTGAAAAAAAATCAGTTGTTAATTGCTTTCAAGCAAGATCAACATATAATTGATTCCAAGAAGTAATAAACCATATCACAGTAAGAGAGGAAACTGCATTTAAAGTGCGGGTCAGGCATGATTTGCCTGAAAGGTCCAGACCCAAAATGTTGCCCGTCAAGATTGAAGGTTGCAGCTTCCATCCACAGGCATCAGTGTCAACATTTGTGGCAATGAAGACAGTGACTATTATGGGCTTCCCCCACACTGAAATCAGGAGCAGGCGAGCAGCACCCAGTGGCTGCTGCAAAACCACAAATGGAAAATGTAATACATTGTTGGAGATAATCAGCAAGCCAGGCAGCAGCATCTGTGGAGGGAGAAACTGGGTGAATATTTCAGGTTAATATTATTTCCTCAAAGCTGGGGAAAGTTGTCAGATGGAGACAGACAACAAGAAGGGTGAGGGAGATGGTGTGAATGGCCTGAGTCCCAGATCAATATTCCTGTCAGTGATCCACTGCAGAGCCCACTCCTCACTGACACCGATTCCTGGGGGGGGGGGGGGGGGGGAGGGTTGTGATGGTGTGAGGAGGAGATGGAGGAGCAGCAGCATCTTCCCCGCTCCCAGACCCTGGAGAGTGAGAGAGAGCGCGAGGACCCGCTATTTATAGCCCCGCCCCCCCCCCCCGGGCTTTTGGCGGCAAAGATTAGAACCGAGGGGCGGGGCCGAGCGCGGAGAGCGGCGCAGGCGCAGGCGCAGGCGCACTGCCCGAGAGAGCCGGTGGGGGGGAGGGGAGGGGAGGCGCGCACACGCGCTGACGTTGACGTTGACGGAAGCCCCGCCCACGGCCGGGTCTATAAATAGCGGGAGCGGGCGCGAGGACGAGGCGGCAGTTAATGACGTGGACAAAGGGGAACGGCCACCGCTGGAATGTGGCGGCGGCGACGACGACGACGACGACGACGACGACGACGACGACGACGACGACGACGACGACGACGACGACGACGACGACGACGACGACGACGACGACGACGACGACGACGACGACGACGACGACGACGACGACGACGACGACGACGACGACGACGACGACGACGACGACGACGACGACGACGACGACGACGACGACGACGACGACGACGACGACGACGACGACGACGACGACGACGACGACGACGACGACGACGACGACGACGACGACGACGACGACGACGACGACGACGACGACGACGACGACGACGACGACGACGACGACGACGACGACGACGACGACGACGACGACGACGACGACGACGACGACGACGACGACGACGACGACGACGACGACGACGACGACGACGACGACGACGACGACGACGACGACGACGACGACGACGACGACGACGACGACGACGACGACGACGACGACGACGACGACGACGACGACGACGACGACGACGACGACGACGACGACGACGACGACGACGACGACGACGACGACGACGACGACGACGACGACGACGACGACGACGACGACGACGACGACGACGACGACGACGACAGAGCCCAGGCCGCGCGCGGGGCAGAGCAGAGTTGCACTCAGGGCGGCTGTGTTCCCCATTCCTTTCATTAGTAGCAGAATTACATTAGTGTGAAGAAAGGAGGGCTGTAGAGGCCCATGGCTGCAGGGAATGGTGGGTGGGGGGCGGCTGTAGGTGAAGACAAGGCGGTTCCAAGAGAGAGGCGTCGAGTGAAAGGCCCGAAATGTCAGGAGACGAAGGAAGTAAAGTTGGGAGAACTAGAATTGTTGAAGAATTCGTCGTGGTGTTTAAAGTTAAAGGAACAAATCAAGGAGATGCAGGATTTAGTAGCAATGTTACAACATTTTGAGATTTTAAAAATCAAGTCTGCAATTTATCCCGTCAGATAAAGCATAAAAAGAAGTTTAATTTGACACCTAACTCACTTTCATATCCTCAGTATAAAAAAAGTTATGGCCATTTTCAAACTGGGAAATTAGTATCTTGTTCCCCATTGCCTTTCCATTGACTTAACACAAAAGTTGTGATGGAGGACAGTCAAAAGCCCATAACTTTCTTAAAAATTAAGAGAACTGAAAGAAATTTACAGTTATTATAGATTGAAGCATTCTGAAACTAATATGCAACAATCTTACTTGGATGACCTGAAATTAAAGCATATGATTAGCTAGTTACCCAATTGTAGCTAATTACAAAATTCAATTACTAGATCTAAACATCTATCCATTTCTTAAGAAAATATTAACATTTTTTTTAAAGCCTAAGTGTCCAAACAACATTCACACAAGAATTCACAATATAATGTGATTTTTTAATCTAATTGTTATGAATTTATAGGCCAAATTGAAGGAATTTAGTGTTTAATGCCCATAAATTAATGGGCATTTTAAACATTTGCGAGTGGGATTTTCTGGAACGCGATGTATTGGAACGTTGCGGTTGTGTTGAATTTAAACCCAATATCGTCAGGAAAAATTCTGCCAGCTCATATGGGGACTAAATCACCGTTTCGCAACATGAAATATTGATTAAAGTCCCCTAAACAAGCAGGTTTATATGAAAAAATAAACAGCTTTCACTTACCTGTTCCCTACGTAAAATCGGTCCCCGTTGTTGGCATTCACGGCATTAGGAGCTAATTTTACTGCAGAGCTGAAATAGTCGGGCAATTTTTTAAAAAAAATTACTTACCGGTAGTCGGTACGAATCTCCAGAAATAGCTCGCACTCCGACAAAATATAATTCCGGTGGCAAGGGAAAAACCGCATTTTAACCCCGCCCCCCCACCTTGAAGGCGCCAAAGTCACGCACACGGCCAGCGGCAGAACTGCAGCACCGCTAAAGGTAAGTTTTGTAACATACCTAGATTTAGAGCAGTGAATCCATTAAAAATTACCGCTGCTTTGGAGAGCCAGATTGGCAGGGATTTTCAGGCCAAGATTGTGTATAATGGGATGATAAGAGTTTCTTGCAAAGACAGAAAACAGTTTAATGATGCTAGGGGTGTGGGGAAATTGGTTGTCAAGGTGGAGAGTTTGCTCCCTAGAGGAAGACAGCAGGGAATAAAGGGAGTGGTGTATGGGATATATGTTGGCTTGTCTGAGAAGGAGATCTTAGAAAACGTTAAGGGGGCCCAGGTAACTGATGTTGTGAGATTTAAGAGTAGGAATGGAGTCGGGGACCCGCCGGTCCTGCTTACGTTCAAAGATGGAGTACTGCCACAGAGAGTGTTTCTTGGGAGTATGGCGTATCAAGTGAGGGAGTACATGAAACCACCATTGCGCTGTTATAACTGTCAGAGGTTTGGACATGTTGCTGGGTCTTGTCAGGGTAAAAGAAAGTGTGCAAAGTGTGGTGGCGATCATGCAATACAAAATTGCAAGGCAGAGGATCCTAAGTGCCCTAACTGTGATGGGGATCATGCAGCAGGGTTTCATGGTTGTGAGCGCTTTATTCAGGCGAAGCGAGTGCAGGAAGTGAAGGAGCAGAATAACGTGTCATATGCAGAGGCAGCTCAAAGGGTGGCTGGAGAACGCGGAGATGTGAGCGCTGGGACTAGAGTGGTGCTAGGAAGCCAGATCACTGTGCCAAACTTGCCGTCGGCTTTTCCATCTGACATGTTGATTTTTAATAAGGAGTCATTTCTGTCTTTTGTTTATGATGTGCTGATAGGAGCTAAGAAAGCAGCTAACCGGTCAGATATCCTCAGGTTAGTGGCGGGGGCAGCTGAAAGGTTCCTCGGTGTAAAGCAGTCGCCAGAAAAGTTGCATCAGTACATGACGGAGAGTCAGTGTATGGAGAGGTCACAGTTATCAAGAGCTAGCAGTATGGAGTATGTCAGTAAGGTGGATGATGATGATCCTCATTAACATCATAATGTTTTATATACTTCAATGAAACGCCCGGAGTCTGATTGGAAATGGTCAAGAGTTAAAGAGATTTGTTGATGAATTTAAAGAAGCACCAGAATTAATATGTATCCAAGAGACATGGTTAAAGCCCTGTCTAGATTTTGTAATCCCAGGTTATGAATGTGTGCGATTAGATAGATCTGATAGATCAGGTGGGGGTTGTGCAACTTTTGTTAAGACTGGGTTGCAGTATAGGAAAGTTGACATTAATTCTAATCTTGAGGTTTTGGCTGTGGAGGTTTGGAGCAGTCAGAATTCTATTACTGTGATAAATTATTATAACCCCTGTCAACCCTTGATATTGTCAGATTTTGATGAGATAATGGAGAAGGTAAGGTGTCCTGTTATATGGTTTGGAGATTTTAATGCGCATAATCCTTTATGGGGTAGTGATCATAGGGATACAAATGGTGTTATTGTTGAAGAATTTCTAGATAAGTATAAGTTGGTATTGTTAAATGATGGAAGGCCGTCTAGGTATAATATTGTGAGAAACACTTGCAGCCACATAGATTTATCACTTGCTTCATCAAACTTGGCAAGAATTGCTGAATGGGATGTAATGGATAGATATACACTGGGTAGTGATCATTATCCAATTTTATGTAGGTTTGGTAGGGATTTGAGGAGAGAAGTGAAAAAGAAAGACCCTAGATATAACTTTTCTCAGGCCAAATGGGATAAATTCCAAGAGAAGGCTCAAAGTTTAGTTGGAGCGGTTAATAGTGAGGGTTCTGTAGATAGTTGGAATACTTCCATTAGTCTCATGATTCACAAGGCAGCTTGTTGTACTATTCCTGTGAAGCAGGGACCTAGTATGTCTGTTCCTTGGTTGAATAAAAAATGTGATGAAGCTGTAAGGAATAGGAATATAGCCTATCGAAAATTAAGAAAGTATCCAATTTTGGTCAATGCAATGGAGTACAAGCGGCTAAGGGCAGCAGCAAGAGGAGTTGTAAAGGATGCAAAGTGGAATAGTTGGAGGAAGTTTTGTGGTACGCTAGGCCCTGAAACTCCAGTAAGGCATTTGTGGTCAGCTGTGCGTAGAATGTCAGGAGTATATAAAAGAAGTTTGTTACCAGTGTTGCAGAAGGGTGAGGTGGTAGCAGTCTCCAATAAGGAAAAAGCAGACGTGTGTTGACAGTTTTCAAGCAGTGCATAGATCAGAGAGCATGGGAGTGGAGAGGTGTAGAAAGAGAACCGAGCTGATGGCAGTTAATCAGTGGAAGCTGGAGAGGAGTTTAGTAAATAATAATACCTTTAATCTGTTTTTTACTATAAAAGAGTTGAAGGATTCAATTATGTCCGGGGCAAATACCACCTCGGGGAGGGATAGGTTGTGGTATGAGTTATTTAAACATCTGGATGATATTGTACTTGATGAAATCTTAGCTTTGTTTAATACTGTGTGGGCAGAGGGTTATTTACCAAAGGAATGGAAACATGCAGTCGTGGTCCCTATTTTAAAACCGGGCAAAGAGGCATCTGACCCTAGTTCATATCGCCCCATAGCGCTCACAGCAGTGCTCTGTAAAATGATGGAGAGGATGGTAACCAACAGACTAGTTTATGTTTTAGAGGACTATTTGTTGATGTACAGAATGGCTTTGGGAATGGAAGGTCTACAATGAAGTCTGTATCAGTTTTGGATCAGGATATTAAAAGGGCATTTACATAGAAACATAGAAAATAGGTGCAGGAGTAGGCCATTCGGCCCTTCGAGCCTGCACCGCCATTCAATGTGATCATGGCTGATCATCCAACTCAGTATCCCGTACCTGCCTTCTCTCCATACCCCCTGATCCCTTTAGCCACAAGTGCCACATCTAACGCCCTCTTAAATATAGCCAATGAACTGGCCTCAACTACCTTCTGTGGCAGAGAATTCCAGAGACTCACCACTCTCTGTGTAAAGAATGTTTTCCTCATTTCGGTCCTAAAGGAATTCCCCCTTATCCTTAGACTGTGACCCCTTGTTCTGGACTCCCCCAACATCGGGAACAATCTTCCAGCATCTAGCTTGTCCAACCCCTTAAGAATTTTGTACGTTTCTATAAGATCCCCCCTCAATCTTCTAAATTCCATCGAGTACAAACCGAGTCTATCCAATCTTTCCTCATATGAAAGTCCTGACATCCCAGGAATTTAGAAGCAAGGAAACAGTAGTGAGTGTATTCCTTGATATTGAGAAGGCATATGATTCTTTGTGGAAGGAGGGATTAATGATTAACATTTTTGACTTGGGAGTCGGGGGACGAATGTTCAACTGGATTAAGGATTTTTTATTGAATAGAACAATACAAGTAATGGTTGGTAGTGTCAGAGACTGTAGAAATAGAGAATGGAACCCCGCAGGGAAGTGTTATCAGTCCAGTTTTATTTAATATCATGATAAACGACATATTTAGTAAATTAGAGAGAGGATTTGGTCTGTCTTTGTTTGCAGATGACGGGGCCATCTGGTAAAGAGGTCGTAATGTAGAGTTTGTTTTAAAACAGATTCAAAGAGTGTTAGTGTCTGTAGAGGAATGGGGGAACACATGGGGCTTTAAAATCGCTGCCTCGAAGACTAAATATATGGTATTTGGTTTTAAAAGAAAGTTACCTAAGTTAGGGCTGTATATGTATGGGTCTCTATTGGCGAAGGTAAAGGTTTTTAAGTTTTGGGGTGTTTGGTTTGAAGAGCGTATGACTTGGGCTGTGCATGTAGGTAAACTTGTGTTGAAATGTGAAAAAGTTCTGAATGTTATGAGAAGTCTGGTTGGGTGTGAGTGGGGGCCAACAGGGAGACAATGATGCTAATTTATCAGGCCATGAGCAGATCTTCTCTTGACTATGGGTGTTTTGTGTATGGGTCTGCGGCTAAACTGTTCTGGTTAGGCTAGATGTGTTGCAGGCAAAGGCTTTGAGGCTTTGCTGTGGAGCCTTCAGAACTTCCCCAGACCCTGCCCTGATTGTTGAAATGGGTGAAATGCCCTTATGGTTAAGGCGCATTAAGCTAGGGTTACATTACTGGGCTAAACTTTGTGGATGTAATGATACCTTCCCAGCAAGGTGTTTGTTGCAAGAGGTTGATGATGGTAACAAATATAACACATTTTTTGTCATTATAAATCAGTGGGCTAGGAAGCTGGGTTTGGAACAAGGGGGTATTATAGAGCATGCAATATGGCTACCTGTGCCCTATTGGGTTCTTCCTGAACTGTTTATTGAGCTTGCTTTTCTTCAGGAAAAATATAAGGGCGAGGTGACTCCAAGAATAGTGGAATATCTTAATTCAATCAGTGAGAGCACTTTGATTGTTTTACAGATGGATCTAAAGATCCAGTTAGTGGGAGAGCTGGGTTTGGAGTGTATGTGGAGCAGCTTGGGTTGAAGTTTGGCCGACGCATTTCTGATGGAAGCCCTGTTCTCACGACTGAATTAATGGCAATTCAATGGGCTCTATGGTGGATTGAGGAAGCCAGTTTTAGAGAAGTCATTATCTGTTCTGATTCCGCAACTGCTCTTGAAACTTTAAGAGTAGGGAAATCTAAAGCTTGTCCTGACATTCTAAATGAAATCTTGAGTGTGTTTTCTAGAATTGGGTTTGCGTGTAACATCAATTTTTGCTGGGTTCCCGGGCATGCTGGGGTGAGGAGGAATGAGCAGGTGAACCTCATAGCAAAGGAGAGTTAGATATCCATGTATCATTGGGGAGAGTGGAACTGAGAGAAATAATTAAAGAGGGTTTAACAAAAGAATGGCAGAGAGGATGGGAAAAGGAAGTCAGGGGTAGACACTACCTTTCTATACAATCTTAAGTTAGGAAAATATGTTTCTGTACATCTCTGTCCCGTAGGGACTCGGTTAAACTGTGTAGATTGAGGTTGGGACACTGTGGGTTAAATTACTATTTGTGCATTGTAGGGAAACATGTTAGTGGCTTGTGTGAATGTGGGAGTAATGAGACAGTTAAGCACGTTTTCCTAGAATGTAAAAAGTATAGGGTAGAAAGAAATATATTGTTTGTTAGACTGAGATGACTTGGAGTTGAGGCTTCTGTTTTATCTTTGTTTGGACACAGTGAGAAACATCAACTGATATCCAGGGCTGTTCTTCAATTCCTGCATGTTGCAGGACTATATGTAAGAATCTAGTTCAAACTTTGACCTGTGGAGGGCAGTAATACGCTTGGCAGCGTCTACACTGCCAGAGCCCGACGAGAAGAAGAAGAAGACGAGGCGGCGGTTGGTTGCGAAGATGATGGAGCAGCAAGATGTGCATGTGTGATTGTCGACGCCATTTTACCGGGAAGCCGCGACCCAAGATGGCGTCTCCATCTACATCTTCATCTTACTGCTCGGCTATTAATTGCTCTAATTGTCAATGGCGCGACTCTCGTCGCAGCGGCCTCTGCAGTCCGTCAGTCTTTATAAGACTTTACCTTCCATCACAGTGAGGAGGAGATTCACTGTGATGGATGTTTGTGTAAATTGTGTTGTGTCTTGGTTCTTTTCTTGTTTGCATGACTGCAGAAACTAAATTTCGTTTGAACCTCAATGAGGTTCAAATGACAATAAACGGTATTGTATTGTATGTAGATGACCCGTCCTGTCTTTCTTTAGGTTCCCCAATAAAAAGGAAAGGTGAGAAAATATTATTATTTTCTGTCGTTATTATTCTGAACTGGAAATGATATTTACTGTTCTCCCATCAACGGTCATTGGGAAACTAGGTTTCATTCGAAAGTTATTTGAATTATTTGTAATGGATCTTTACTTACCACAACAATAAAGTCAATAATTTTAACGCTTCTGAACCGAGGCGGCGGTTGGTTGGAGGCGGGCGCGAGGGTTGGTTTCAGTGACGTGGCCTTTAGTCGAAGCAACGTTTTGTTGTCAGCTTTGGTTGGTTGAGGAGAGTCGTGGGGTTTAGTCGAGGCGAGTCGATGTCTGGGTGTGAGGAGCAGTTTGGTCGTGAGGTTTCGTCAAGGCAACGCTTCAGTGATCGAGGGGTTTAGTCGGTGTGTAAGTGAGGTGAGGAGAAGTGGGTGTGTGAGCTCAGGAGGAGCTGCTGAAGGAGACCGTCAGTGGAGACCATGTGTGGGACACGGGCAGGGCTCAGAGTGAGAGAGACTCCAGGGAGCTTTGACATGGAGAGCGGGCTGGCAGAAGATGCCGCATAAATAAATAAATAAATGTCCTCTCCCTCCGGGGCCTGGGAACGGGGAAGGTGCTGCTGCCCCTTTAATCTCAGACCATCACAGTCCCAGAGATTGGTGTCAGTGAGGAGTGGATGCGTTCCCTGGGCTCTGGAGTGGATCACTGACATTAATATTGATCTGGGACTGAGGCCATTCAGACCATCTCCCTCATCCTTCTGCTATTGAGACAGCCTAGGTTCGCAATGTTAATTCCCGGGATGGTGGGACTGTCATATGCTGAGAGAATGGAGCGGCTGGGCTTGTATACACTGGAATTTAGAAGGATGAGAGGGAATCTTATTGAAACATAAGATTATTAAGGGTTTGGCAACGCTAGAGGTAGGAAACATGTTCCCGAGTTTGGGGGGTCCAAAACAAGGGGCCATAGTTTAAGAATAAGGGGTAAGCCAGAGATGAACACTTTTTCACACAGAGAATTGTGAGTCTGTGGAATTCTCTGCCTCCGAGGGCGGTGGAAGCCGCTTGTCTGGAAACGTTCAGGAAAGAGCTAGATAGGGCTCTTGAAGATAGTGGAATCAGGGGATATGTGGAGAAGGCAGGAACGGGGTACTGATTGTGGATGTGAATGATCAGCCATGATCATATTGAATGGCTGTGTAGGCTTGAAGGGCCGTATGGCCTACTCCTGCATCTATTGTCTATTTTCTATTGTCTATTACATTAAAAACGGAGGAATGGAAAGAAGGATTCTGATCTATCTCACTTACCACAGATGAGTGAAACTGAAAGATTGTTCATTGCAATTTCTTACCTGGAAATATACACATACTCATCCATTATATTCTTCATGCTGGTCGATTATTCTTTAAATCTGAAAAATAATTTTAAGGATGTTTGCTGTCATCTTCAAGTAGACATGATCAATTGAATAATAGCATGAATACTCTGAAGGAAATAGTTATAATGAAAACATTGCAAAGTGATTTATCCGCAGATATTTTGCACGGGTAAGTTTAATAAAGTTGGCCATAACAGAAGATGAGCATGTTTTACTTTTCACAGGATTGAATGTACCAAAGCCAGTATTCAAGACAAATTGGAGCCGAAGGCATCAAACCCAAGTATGTGAATCTAGCAATTCAGATGAGGATTGGACACCTAAACATCTGACAAAAAATCCAAAATGTTATTGAAATTTGTTTGAAATATTAAATACAGTTTTTCAAATATAGTTGATTTGAATCAATTTGGCCGTTAGCCTGTGGAATCTGTTGTAAGAGGGATTTTATACTGATCTTTGGAGTGGTGGGATTTAATACATTTTTCCCAATGTGTTATTTATGAAGTGCAAATTTACTTTTCCTAATTTTTACTTTTGTGATATGCTGCTTCCATTTTTCTCAAATACATTAGATGTATCCAGAATTGCCAAACTATTGAGATAGTCTGTATTTTTCCAAAGCAGCACTGATGTGGCACGTTTTTTCCCCTAAGAAGTCAGAATCTTTAGGCCTCCTTTTAAGAATGAAAATGGCAAGAATACCGAAAGAAAGCCTGTCGCAAAGGTAAGAACAGAAATGATTCCCAGGATAAAGGACATGAGAATACGCTTTTATGAATTAACAGAGTGGCTTTACATTAGCATTTAATTTTCTACCAGATTGAAATGACTGCTTTTTAGAAAAATCTTCATCACTGCTGTTGGAGTCCGGAGCCAATGTGGCAACTTCACGCTCACATTGGTTCTGCATGCAGCCTATCACCGCTGGCGACTCGCCAGCAGCCTCACAAAAAGGTCCTGCCACAAGAGCGCAATAACGACTATAAGGTCAGAGGCAGTAATTGGCCTTATCTACACACTGGTTATGATTGTTGAGAATGTATGTAAAAGGGGCTTCTGGAATAAACGTGACACACGGTGTCTGGCTCAGCTAAGTATCGGTTGTTCTTTGCTTTCTGTCCTGGGATTCAGTCGATCCTACACTAACATTCACATATATATTTATATTGTTGAGCGAGGGTCAATTGTTCCCATATTTTCCTACATTTGCTGACAATATCAAACTTCCTTTTGGAGTAGAGTATGAAAGGTGAGAGATCACTGAAATATTGCACACTAGGCAGTGACTGCTTTTATTAGTAATTTAGTTGATTATCCCAGTTAATAATACGATGGAAGAAATGATCGTAATCATACTTTAGTACCCAAGTATGTTTTGCAACATATGAGAAATTTCATTTGCCATGAAGTCATAGCAATAAAAAGCAACAGAACACAGAAAATACATTTTAACATAAACATCCATCACAGTGACTCCTCCACATTCCTCACTCTGATAGTAGGTGAAAAAATGTTCAATCTCTTCCCTTCTTTGTTCTCCCGCCTTCGGGGGGCCACGAGCCTTCCGTTGATGGGGCGATCTTGGCTCCCGTAGCCAGTGGTTGGGCCCTCCGCATCGGGGTGATCAAGCTCCTGCATTGGGGGGGGAATCTCAGCTCCCCCGCGCCGGGTGATCTGACCCCGGGTCGGGGCTGGTCGAAACCTTCTGCGACTGGACCTTCCCGACATTGGTCTCTACCCGAGACTGTGAGCTCCTCGATGGTGAAATCTGCAGGCTGCATTTGGAGCGTCGATCCCAGGCAAGGGATCGGCTCCGATGGCAAGTACTTCGCCCCGTGGTGTTAGGCCGCAGAGCGACTGGAGATATGATCCGGAAAACAATTGCATCTCCGGCAAGGTAGGAGATTGAAAAAATGTTTCCCCCCACCTCCTTCCCCACCTCCTTCCCCACCTCCACCTAAAACAAACAGGGAACATTAACACATACTTTTAAAACTCACTAAAAATAACGAAAAAAGATGAAAAGACAGGCAGACTGTTGGTGAGGCTACTATCGTACGTGGAAATAATCAAGAAGTGAAAACAATTTATTTGTGTCCTTATGATTTACAGTTTGCACCAAATTGTCTCATTACAGGTCATAAAAGATTTGGGAGGAGCGACTGAGGAAATGAAGTAAGACAGTGTTGGTTAAAAGAATCAAACGAGCAACAGGTAATTCTGTTTGTAAAAGTGAAACTCAAAATGAGTGACTCCTGTACATTACAGTAAATAATTAAGATGAGATAATGACGGAAGAAAGGGAGCTCCGTGATGACGATTACCTTTGTTTGTCCAAAGTAACCAATCTATTTCTTCAGAGCAACCATATTTCATTGGGAGCATTGTAGTGATGGCACGGTGCATTGGTAGCCAAGGCAATGGTGGAACAATCCAATGCAAGAGTACAGGATTGATTTAGCTCATTAACTAATTTTTCTTTTAACATTAATCAATAACAACAACACCCTGATTTGTTCTTATTTTGTATTTTCCGTTTTAGTTTGTGAAGCCTGCGAGACATTTTTCATTGAAGAATGTTCTTTGCATGACCCACCAGTCTTTATGAAGGACCTTGTCGTTAATTCCAATCACTCAGAGCAATCTTGTAAACCTACACTGCACTGCCTCAATCACAAGTATGTCCTTCCTCAAATTAGGAGACCAAAACTGTACACAATGTTCCAGATGTGGTCTCACCAGAGCCCTATACAACTGCAGAAGAACCTGTTTACTCCTATACTGAAATCCTCTTGTTATGAAGGCCAACATTCCATTAGCTTTCTTCACTGCCTGCTGTACCTGCATGCTTACTTTCATGGACTGACAAATAAGGACCCCCAGATCCCCTTGTACTTCCCCTTTTCCCAATTTAGATAGTAATCTGCCTCCTGTTTTTGATACGAAAGTGGATAACCCCACATTTATCCGCATTAAACTTCATCTGCCATGCATCTGCCCACTCCTCCAACCTGTCCAAGTCACCTTGTATTCTCATAGCATCATCCTCACAGTTCACACTGCCACCCAGCTTTGTGTCATCTACAAATTTGCTAATGTTACTTTGAATTCCTTCATCCAAATCACTGATGTATATTGGAAATAGCTGTGGTCCCAGCACCGAGCCTTGCGGTACCCCACTAGTCACCGTTAATCCCTATTCTTTGTTTCCTGTCTGCCAACCAAATTTCTATCCATGTCAGCACTCTACCCCCAATACCATGTGCTCTAATTTTGCCCACTAATAGTAAGATTAAACGAGAACTTACCGGTTCAAAGTTAGATCCTTATTTTACGATGAGGGATTACGTGAAGAAGCCCCGCCAGGCGCATGCGCGTCATACTTCAAAGCAGCGGCGTGAAAACACAGAAACCGATAGCCGAAGTAACATAGTAAGGCTTTAGAAGACTAGAACTCCCAGATGATCCTTTCAATTATGAGGGCCGGGAGCGGAAGGCACGTAATCCCTCATCGTAACTCCTCATAAAATAAGGATCAAACTTCGAACTGATAAGTTCTCGTTTAATTTTACTATTTTACTTCGGAGTCACGTGAGTGACTATGTGAAGATTTCAAAGCTCTGTGATTCTGCCAAACCCTGGCACTGTCAGGACAGGTTTATCATAATTTTGGAAAGTTGATTCCTTAGACCATCCTGCGGGCCTTGCTGCGGATGTTGATGCCGCCCTGGTGGAGTGACATTTAAACAGATGAGTGTCTACTCCAGCAGAATCCAAAACCTGTTTTACCATCTAGAAATAGTTTATACTGACACTTTTCTGAGTTTTTTTGTGACTGATGAGCATTGCTGTCTCAGACCCCCTGAGACTCTAAGTTACCTCGATATATTGACTCGGGTGCTTAACGACACATAACCTTTGGTCAACAGGGTATGCTTTAAACCCTGTACGGAACCCAACACAGCATGCCCAACCCTGGCACTGTAAGAACAAGTTTATCATAAAACGTAGAAAATGTCGATTCCTTAAACCATCCTGCGGCCCCGAGGATTTGGTCTAGCGGCACGTCCTGCGCCTTCGCTGCGGATGTTGATGCCGCCCTCGACAATTGGCCTGGAAGGTCTCCTTCTCCCAATATTGGGGTTGTTGTTGGGCTGCACTGGTGGGTAATATCTTCGCCCCATCGGCCTTCCGTCTGCTGGGCACTGCCCTGGGATCCGACCCCCTGCGCATTGAACCTGACTGTTTAGATGATGTTCTGAGAGCAGGGATGAATGGTTTCATAAGCCCAATTGTCTTTGCCTCATCGTCAATGTCCCTAATGTTCTTGATGAGGTCGTTGCTGAACAAGTAATCCGGTGCTTGAATGTTGCTAGCGCTACACAGGCCTGCAAACGTCGGGTTTAAGGCTGGTCGAATGGCGATCTTCCTCATGCAGTTCACCTTGAAGTAGGCTTTGGAAAGTAGTGCTAGCATATCTTGTTGGGTTTTTGACATTGGCTCCCCTTGACCATCTTCCCGAACGCAGTTATGCCTGCTGTCACCAACTTGAGGACACGCTGAAAGTGCACTGCCTGTCCTCGCATCATTGCACTCATGGGTGCCCATATTGCCGAGTTTACGGTGGGCACCCTGAGTGAAGCACAATCGACAGGTGTTTTATATCGTGCTGTGGTCCTGGAACTGGTGAGAAGCCAAGGAGTTCATATTGGCAGGCTAGATTGTCATCGATAGCCTCACCAGTCCCTTCCGGAATAGCAAAGTTTCGTTCTAAATCCGGGACACCCGGAGCGTGGCTCTTGTGCTCTGGTGTGTGCACATAAGCAGGGACACCAGCTTCAGGGTCAGACTCCTCCTGCCCTGGCTCTCCCCGAGTCCTGCTCAAGGGAGACCTCATCCAGACCTAAACAAGGTACTGGAGAGAAAGATTCCCATTATGGACAGGCACCATATTCTGCATTTGGAACTCACTGGGGAATCACTGGGGCCTTGGACCACTGGCTGATTAGGGTGTGGAGTATTTGCTCCATATGTTCGAGTCTCCTCCACATTTTCTTGCGATCCGGAGGGGAGTCCTCTTCTTCCTCAGACCCGTCAGATAAAACGTGCCTGCGACACTGGAGGAGCTGGAGGCTGTTCAATCACCGGGGGAACGGCTGTTGGTATCAGAGCCCGCGTTACCGCACTTAGCTCCCGACTGGATCGCTGAGATGGAACCGCATCGCTGCGCGCCCCGCGCTTCCTGCGAACAGACTCTCTCCCAGCACTTTCCATAACCACTAGTTTCCACTCCAACTGCACTACACGGAAAACTGCCACCAATTTACCAATAACAGTAGCTACTTCCCGTATGGAGGGATATTGTTTTTCAACGAGACTGGTACAGACCTCTCTGATCTCCACTGCCTTGGCTGTAGGCAAAGTCACTGACATATCAACTGAATCAATGACAATCCCAAATGAACAATTTTTTTAGGATGGCTCCAACTTGGATTTGGTTGGATGGACCAGGAACCCTAACCTTTGGTTGATGAAACCGATTCCTCAGCTGTCTCTTGAGTGTTGCTTATGATTAAAATATCATCTAGATAAGCCATTACCATGCGATTCTGGGCCCAAAGTAGTGCCAGCACTGGTTTCCACAATTTCTTGAATAGCCTAGAACTGAGGTTAACTCATTGGTAATGCTTTAAATTGCCGCAGCTGTCCCATCCAACTAAATTTCAAGTATCTCCAATACTGATGATGAATTGGTACTGAATAATATGCATCTTTCAGATCTATAGTTGCCATATAACAGCCTTGCGATAACAGCCGTTTCGCAGTATTGAAGGTGTCTATTTTAAAAATGCCTATACTGAACATAGGAATTTAACTGATTTAGGTCCAGAATGCCTCTACATCCCCATCTTTTCTCTTTCTGGGGAATATATTGGACACAAATTGTTGAGGATGGTTTATCGTTCTCTCAATTCCCCTTTTTTAGGACAAACCGTAATTTCTTCTTTTATCTGCTGAGTTTGTGCAGAAACCCCCAATACTTTATTAGGCATATTCTGTACAGGCGGATCAATTCCTGACATAAACTGTATTCGAGCTTGGGACAGTGTGTAGTATAAACTGATGAGATGTTATGCAGCAACCTTCATCTTAACCAATTGCAACCGACCCCCTACCGGAGGTCCCAGAACTTATCCTGGACAGAATGAATCACCTGTGCCTCTGCAGTCGGCCTTTACTCCTTCTGCCCATATTGGGGTTGTAACTGGGATACACAGGTGAGTAATACTGTCATCCCACGTGGCCCACTCTGCTTGGCCCTGTCGCTGGATCCGTCACCTTTCACGCTGAAACAACCTGCAAGGTGGCATCCTGGCAGAAGGAACGTATGTCTTCCTGAGATGGATTGTTTTGGCATGTTCCTCCAGGTCCTTGACTTGTTTGAGGAGGTCCACCCCAAAGAAATAATCTGGGCTTGGATATTGGTGGACCTACATAGAGCGGCAAACTTCGGGTTCGACGTAGGCGTTACAGAACAAGGCCAGCATATCTTGATGAATACCAGACATCGGTGCCCCCTGGACCTTCTCCGAATGCCTGCTGCCAACGACTTGAGGGTGCGTTGAAATCTCACTTCTTGTCTCCGCATCGTTGCACTCATTTGTGCCCTTGCCGAGTTCACGGTGGACATTTCGAGTGAAGCACAGTTTACAGGTGTTTTATAACTTGTGGCAGTCTCCATGAACGTATCCTGGAGCTGGTGAGAAGCCATGGAATTTACATTAGCGGCTAGAGGTTTCGCGATAGCATCACCAATCCCTTCTGGGTTTAGCAAAGTTTAACGCTACGTCCGGGACACCTGGACGCTGGTGTGTGCACATAAGCAGTGACAGCAGCTTCAGGGTCAGATTTCTCCTGCCCTGCTTCTCCCGACTTCTCCTCTCATCCAGCCCTAAACAAGGTGCTGGGGAGGATGATTCCCACTGTTATCCGTAACGATGTTTTCTTCTTTGTTGCATGGACTTCTGCGAGAGGCTGTGTGGGAATCCTCGGGCATTTGACCCCAATTGAAATTTTTTCCCATCGTGGCTCTTTAAATTTGGAGTATTTTCCCCCATTTGGTTGAGCCATCCCCATACCTTTAAATTAAAAGGAGGGAGTCTTCCATATCATCAGACTCATGAGACAAATGAGCCTGAGAGTACTTTAGTTTGGTATTTCTGAGTGCCTTGAAGCACTGGAAATTGATAGAGGCAGTTGGAAAATAAAGTTAGTGTTTGATTTTATTTAATTTAATTTAATTTTATTTTATTTTATTTTTGCTGCCAGTAGAACAGTAGCGGGTATTGGAGCCGGCATTAGCGCAGCCATTATCTCCGAACTCGATCTAAAAAGCGGTAATCGCAGGAGCCGGCTTTAAAACAGCCTTTATCTCCCGACCCGATCTATAAGCGGTAACCGTGCGTTCCGATCCATTACCGCAATTTATATTATCTATATATATTAGCAACTATAGCTGGCTCTGCGAGCCAGACTTACAGATTTTAAAAATACTCGCAGGAAAGGTTTAACATTGACTTACCTGCGGGTTACTTCTTACCGCTGGTGGAGCTGCGCTCTCCAGCCTGTCGGTGTGACATGCGTCGACGTAATGACGCGCATGCGCCTGGTGGGGCTTCTTCACATAGTCACTCACTGAAGTAAAATCTCCTATGTGGGACCATATCAAATGCTTTCTGACATTCCAGGTACACTACATCCACTGGCTGTCCATTGTCCATTTTCCAAGTTACATCCTCAAAAAATTCCAGAAGATTAGTAAAGCATGATTTCCCCTTCGTAAATCCAAGCTGACTCGGACCGATCCTGTTACTGCTATCCACATGTGCCGCTATTTCATCTTTCATAATTGACCAGCATCTTTCCCACCACCGATGTCGGGCTAACTGGTCTATAATTCCCTGTTTTCTCTCTCCCGCCTTAAAAAGTGGAATAAAATTAGCTACCCTCCAATCCAGAGGAACTAAATCTAAGAGGATCCTGAATCTAAGAACATTGGAAAACGATCACTAATGCGTCCATGATTTCTAGACCCATTTCCTTAAGTGCCCTGGGATGCAGACCATCAAGCCCTGGGGATTTATCAGCCTTCAGACCCATCAGTCTACCCAACACCATTTCCTGCCTAATCTGGATTTCCTTCAGTTCCTCCATCATCCCAGATCCTTTGGCCACTAGTGCATTAGGAAGATTATTTGTGTCCTCCTTAGTGAAGACAGATCCAAAGAACCTGTTCAACACATCTGCCCATAATAAATTCACCCTTTTCAGTCTTCAAGGGTCCAACTTTGGTCTTAACTATTTTTTCCTCTTCACACACCTAAAGAAGCTTTTACTATCCTCCTTTATATTCTTGGCTACCTTACCTTCGTACCTCATCTTTTCTCCACGTATTGTCTTTTTAGTTATCTTCTGTTGCTCTTTAAACATTACCCAATCCTCTTGCTTCCAGCCTATCTTTGCTACGTTGTACTTCTCTTTTATTTTTATACTGTCCCTGACGCCTCTTACTCCCCTTAGAATCTTTCGTCCTCTTTGGAATGAACTGATCCTGTACCTTCTGTATTATTCCTAGAAATACCTGCCATTGTTGTTCCACTGTCATCCCTGCTATGGTATATTTCCAGTCAACTTTGGCCAGCTTCTCCCTCATGGCTCCATAGTGCCCCTTATTCAACTGTAACACTGACACCTCCAATTTACCCTTCTCCCCCTCCAATTATAGAATAAGCTTGACAATATTATGATCTCTACCTCCTAATGGTTCCTTCACCTCAAGTTCCTTTATCAAATCTGGTTCATTATATAACATTAAATCCAGAATTGCCTTCTCCAACCTGAACCAACCTGATCTCCTAGTTGCTGGACAGTTTAATTCTCCTTCCCATTCCCACACAGACCTTTCTGTCTTCAGTCTCCTACATTGTCAGAGTGAGTGAAGGTAAACTCAAATTGGAGGAACATTAATTCATATTTTGCTTGGCAGCTTACAGCCCAGTGGTACGAATCTTGATTTCTCCCACATCAGGTCGCCCCGGCATTCCCTCTCTCTCTCTGTATCCCTCCCCCACCCACGTCGCACCAGCTTCTCGTTTTCACCCTACAAACAGCTTACAATGGCCTGTTTCCTTTATCATTGTCACTTTTTTACATATCTTTCATTCATTGTACTTTTAAACAACTTTTACATCACCGTCTATATCTCTTGCTTCCCTTATCTCTAACCAGCCTGAAGAAAGGTCTCAACCCGAAACGTCACCCATTCCTTCTCTCCAGAGATGTTTGCTCTCCCACTGAGTTACTCCAGCTTTTTGTGTCTATCTTCAGTTTAAGCCAGCATCTGTACTTCCTTCTTACACAACAAACAACCTGTTAGTCTGTTTTGGTTGCGCTGGTACTTAAGCTAATTAGAAACTCCTGCTCCATAATAAATCATTTTTTAAAGACAATTTACACACAGAAGAGAACTCCAAATCATGGCCTGGTGTTTTGCACAGTGAAGAGAATTTCATCAACCTTGAGGGGTACAAACCACAGCCATTACCCCCTCGATCTCCAAATGTTGTACCTAGTGTGTTACTTTCAGAAATCCTAGACATCGCACAACAGGGATATGAAACCAGGGTGGACATACACAATTTCTATCTCATATCTCAGACTATTATCTAAATGGTGGCCGATTAGGAAAAGGGGAGATGCAGCGCACCTGGGTGTCATGGTACACCAGTCATTGAAAGTAGGCATGCAGGTGCAGCAGGCAGTGAAGAAAGTGAATGGTATGTTAGCTTTCATAGCAAAAGGATTTGAGTATAGGAGCAGGGAGGTTCTACTTCAGTTGTATAGGGTCTTGGTGAGACTGCACCTGGGGTATTGACGAAAGACTGGATAGACTCGGTTTATACTCTCGAGAATTTAGGAGATTGACAGGGGATCTTATAGAAACTTACAAAATTCTTAAGGGGTTGGACAGGCTAGATGCAGGAAGATTTCTCCCGATGATGGGGAGGTCCAGGACATGGGGTCACAGCTTAAGGATAAGGGGGAAATCCTTTAGGACCGAGATGAGAAGGACTTTTTTCACACAGAGAGTGGTGGGTCTCTGGAACTCTCTGCCACAGAGGGTAGTTGAGGCCAGTTCATTGGCTATATTTAAGAGGGAGTTAGATGTGGCCCTTGTGGCTAAGGGGATCAGGGGGTATGGAGAGAAGGCAGGTACGGGATACTGAGTTGGATGATCAGCCATGATCATATTGAATGGCGGTGCAGGCTCGAAGGACCGAATGGCTTACTCCTGCACCTAATTTCTATGTTTCTATATTTTAAGCAGATGGGCTGAAAGGCCTGTTGCCTTGCTGTATAACTATGATCTCAATTCCCACATAGGGTTGCCAACTGTCCCGTATTAGCCAGGACATCCCGGATGTTGGGCTATATTGGTTTGTCCCATGAGGGACCGCCCTTGTACCATATTTGACTGCTATTACTCAGGTCGAGGGGACTGTCAGGTTGGAACGCCGCGTCCAGCCCCGCATCACCCAGCCCAATGTAGTGCAGCCCCTGGAGTGCAGCAGCAGCACCTCGCCCGTGGCCCCGTCGGTCGGCAGCTTTGTTTGTGCAAATCGGGCCATTCGGCCCACTGACCTGTGCCACGTATCCTACGCCATGGTTAATGGTGGCAGGAGGAGTGAATGATTAGATTTCCTTCTTGGGGTTCCTTTTACCAATCTGTTACAAGAACAGCTGCGTCTAGCATTTATATATGCCTGAAGTAATCGAACTCCGCAATTGAATCTACAATGTTGGACACGTTCTTCTTCCTAACGTGTCTAATCTGATGTGCAACTATTTGGGCGGCACGGTGGCGCAGCCAGCGGTGGAGTTGCTGCCTTACAGCGCCAGAGACCCGGGGTCAATCCTGACCGGGGGTGCTGCCTGTACCCTCTCGCTGTGACAGCGTGGGTTTTCTCTGGATGCTCCGGTTTCCTCCCACACTCCACAGACCTGCAGGTTTTCTAGGTTAATTGGCTTTGGAAAATGTGTAAATTGTCCCTAGTGTGTAGGGTAGTGCTAACCTACGGGGTGATCGCTGGTCTCGGTGGGCCTAAGGGCCTGTTTCTGCATTATATCCCTAAAGTTGAAATCAGCTTGTCTGAACTCATCTCATTCCCTTCCCCACCGAACCCTTTGTTAAAGTTAAAGATTGATAACTTGAGGTATAGAACATAGAACAGTACAACACAGTAACAGGCCCTTCAGCCCACAATGCCTATGCTAAGTGTAACACCACTGCCAACTCTTACCAGCCTTGCAGCTGCGGCTCGCCTGCAGTCCGTCTTGCCTTCCATCACAGTGAGGAGGTGCCTGGTGGACCCACTGTGGTTGATGTTGAACTGTGTTGAGTGTGTGTTTTGTTATTTTATTCTATGTTATGACTGCAATGTTAAACCATTTTGTTGTACTGTAAATGTGCAATGACAATAAAATTGAATGGAATCTAATTTAAAAATTATCATTATCCCTCCATTCCCTGCTTATCCATTAGAAACAGGAATGGTGCCGGAGGATTGGCGTACTGCGCATGTTGTTCCATTGTTTAAAACGGGGTCTAAGAGTAAGCCTAGCAATTATAGACCTGTTAGTTTGACATCAGTGGTGGGCAAATTAATGGAAAGGATACTTGGAGATAATATATATAAGCATCTGGATAAACAGAGTCTGACTGGGAACAGTCAACATGGATTTGTGCCTGGAAGGTCATGTTTGACTAATCTTCTTGAATTTTTTGAAGCGGTTACTAGGGAAATTGCTGAGGGTAAAGTGGTGGATGTTGCCTATATGGATTTCAGTAATGCCTTTGACAAGGTTCCACATGGAAGGTTGGTTAAGTTGGTTCAATTGTTGGGTATTAATAGTGGAGTAGCAAGATGGATTCAACAGTGGATGGCTGTTTGTCAGGTTGGAGGGCGGTGACTAGCGGGGTGCCTCTGGGATCTGTGTTGGGTCCACTGTCGTTTGTCATATACATCAATGATCTGGATGATGGTGTGGTAAATTGGATTAGTAAGTATGCAGATGATACTAAGATAGGTGATGTTGTGGATAATGAAGTAGATTTTCAAGTCTACAGAGATATTTAAGTCATTTGGAAGAGTGTGCTGAAAGATGGCAGATGGAGTTTAATGCTGATAAGTGTGAGGTGCTACATCTTGGAAGGACAAATCAAAATAGGACGTACATGGTAAATGGTAGCGAATTGAGGAATGCAGTTGAACTGAGGGATCTAGTTCCTAGTCCCTCTAGTTCTGAGGGAAACTGCATAGTTTCCTGAAGGTGGAATCTCATGTAGATAGGGCGTTGAAGAAAGCTTTTGGTGTGCTGGCTTTTATAAATCAGAGCATAGAGTATAGAAGTTGGGATGTAATGTTAAAATTGTACAAGGCATTGGTGAGGCCAATTCTGGAGTATGGTGTACAATTCTGGAGTATTTTGGTCGCCAAATTATAGGAAGGATGTCAACAAAATAGAGAGAGTACAGGGGCGATTTACGAGAATGTGGCCTGGGTTTCAGCACCTAAGTTACAGTGAAAGGTTGAACAAGTTAGGTCTTTATTCTATGGAGCGCAGAAGGTTAAGGCGGGACTTGATAGAGGTCATTAAAATGATGAGAGGGATAGACAGAGTTGACGTGGATAATCTTTTTCCATTGAGAGTTGGGAAGATTCAAACAAGAGGACATGGTTTGAGAATTAAGGGACAGAGATTTAGGGGAAACATGAGGAGGAACTTCTTTACTCAGAGAGTGGTGGCTGTGCGGAATGAGCTTCCAGTGGAGGTGGTGGAGGCAGGTTCAATTTTATCATTTAAACATATATTGGATAGGTATATGGACAGGAAACGAAAGGAGGGTTATGGTCTGAGTGCAGGTAGATGGGACTAGGGGAGAATAAGTGTTCGGCACAGACTAGAAGGGCCGTGATGTCCTGTTTCCGTGCTGTAATTGTTATATGGTTATCCAAAAACCTGTTAAATGCCACTGTTGTATCTGCCTCCACCACCCCTTGCAACACACTCAAGGTGCACTCTAGCCTCTTATAACTTGCTCCACACATCTTTAAACTTTGCCCCACTCTTGTTAAAGCTATGCCCTCTAGTATTCTAGATCAGTCCTGGGAAAAAGGTGCTGGCACGGTGGCGCAGCAGTAGAGTTCCTGGCTTACACTGCTTGCAGTGCCAGAGACCCGGGTTCCATCCTGACTACAGGTGCTGTCAGTACAGATTTGTACGTTTTCCCCTCGAAGGTAGCTTTTTTTCCCCGAGATCTTCATTTTCCTCGCACAATCCAAAGACATGGAGGTTTGTAGGTTAATTTGGTATAAACGTAAATTGTCCCTAGTGTTTGTGGGGTAGTTTAATGCGCGGGTATCGCTGGTTGACGTGGACTTGGTGGGCTGAAGGGCCTGATTCTCTAAACTAAACTGAAAAAGGTTCTGACTGTCTGGTTAAGATATGAGCACATGGGCTCACTGGTCTGAGGGCTATAGAAAGAATCTTGCACTTTGCTGACTTTCACAAGCAATGTTAAACTGAGACCAAATACTTTGTTTTAGAGAGATGGCGTGAAAACAGGCCCTTTCCCCCACCGAGTCCACACCAACAAACGATCACCCATACACTAGTCCTATACCCTTCACACGAGGGGCAATTTACAGACGTCAATTAACCTACAAACCAGCACATCTCTAGAATGTGGGAGGAAACCAGAGCACCCGAAGGAAAACCACGCGGGTCACAGGGAGAACGTACACACACTACAAGCACGTGTAGTCAGGATCAAACCCGGGTCTCTGGCACTGTAAGGCAGCAACTCTTAGTCTATCGCTGCCCTACCATGCCCATCAATTCACTTGATACTAAGGAAGTTGTATGTTAGCCCTCTGCAAACTTTCAAACCCAATGAGATGTTCCTTCTCCATTTGGCACATCATGTCCTCTCCGTCATTCAATCATATCTGGATTGGTATGGCTTAGAACATCAGAACAACCCTCTGCCACTGCCACTGATTACTCAGGGACTACAAAGGGAAAATGCATTCCAGTAATCCCTTTGTGTGCTTTATATCTGTCTGTTAAGGTGTTCAGATTTGTCAAATATTGAATTGCATTCTAACAGTGGAGTCTTTAGGTTTATAGAGTTAATTGTGAAACTGATAAAGCAGAAGTATTTTTGTGCCAGGAACAAACTACACACGCTTTGACTGGACAATTCTCATTTGGTAAATGTCCAAAATATTCTGCTGCTTTTTAAGTATTTTTCCCCAACAAGGTAGGGTGGTGCCTCACAGCGCCTGAGACCCAGGTGCTGTCTGATCAGAGTTTGTATGTTCTCCCCGTGACCCACGTGGGTTTTCTACGGGTGCTCCGGTTTCCTCCCACACTCAAGTCGTGCAGGTTTGTAGGTTAATTGGCTTTGGTAAAAAGTGCCCAGTGTGTAGGATGGTGCAGGTGTAGAGGTGAATGCTGGCCGGCGTGGACTCGGTGGGCCAAAGGGCCCGTTGCCACACTTGAGATTTAATATTGTTTGCCTTTTATTTCTTGACAGATCTAATTAGATTAAGCCAACCCCTTATCCCCTGTGTTGATCAAATGAAGGGGTGTAATTGCCTTAGACTTTCCCCCACCTGCCCTTCACTTCTGGGGTAATAGAATCAAGCTCGTAACTTTTGGAAACATCTTCCTTTAGTTTAGTTTCTACAAGTGGGGTGTAATTCAATGCAGATTTAACTTTCTCCTGTCCATCACTCGGGTTTCATCAACATATTTCATTTCTTGAACTGTCAACAGTTTCATGTTGACAGCAAAGCTGGAGCTTGTGTGCATTGGCAATGTAGCTCTTTCATATAAGTAAGACACCAGCCTGACCATGAAGGAACAGAGTGCTGGAGTAACTCAGCGGGACCCTTCTTCAAGACCAGACATCAACGAGTGCTGGACTCACCATGATGTAGAAACATAGAAAATAGGTGCAGGAGTAGGCCATTCAGCCCTTCGAGCCAGCACCGCCTTCCAATATGATCTTGGCTGATCATCCAAAATCAATACCCCATTCCTGCTATCTCCCTATATCCCTTGATTCTGTTAGCCCTAAGAGCCACATCCAACTCTCTCTTGAAAACATCCAGTGAATTGGCCTCCACTGCCTTCTGTGGCAGAGAATTCCACAGATTTTCTGCGTGAAAAAGATTTCCCTCTTCTGAGTCCTAAATGGCCTAACCCGTTATTCCTAAACTGTGACCCCTGGTTCTGGACTCTCCCAACATGGGGAACATTGTTCCTGCATCTAGCCTTCACACCTTTAAGAATGTTATTTGTTTCTATAAGATCCCCTCTTATCCTTCTCAATTCCAGCAAATACAAGCCCAGTCGACCCATTCTTTCATCATATGTCAGTCCCACCATCCCGGGAATTACCCTGGTTAACCTACGCTGCACTCCCTCAATAGTAAGAATGTCCTTCCTCAAATTAGTAAAGGTACAGAAGTGTGAATACGCACACCTCCAGATTCAGGGACAGTTTCTTTCCATCTGTTATCAGGCAACTGAATCATCCTACCACAACTAGATAGCAGTGCTGAACTACTATCTACCTCATTGGTGATCCTCGGACTATCCTTGATCGGACTTTGCTGGCTTTATCTTGCACTAAACGTTATTTCCTTACCAAGTATCTATACACTGTAAATGGTTTGATTGTAATCATGTCTTGTCTTTCTGCTGACTTTTTAACACGTGACAAAACAAAGGGACACGTAACACGCTTTTCTCTGTGCACGTGACAATAAACTCAACTGAACCGAGTTCCTTGTATCTAACATTTGAGTCCAGTTGGTTATAACCACTGTGACCTGTGGTCATATGGTGAAGTGGTTTATTCCCTTCTGGGCTCTGCCTTCCATTCGTAAGATCACAAGTTTGTAAACCATCATAATCAGAGGTGACCTCATAATGTGCCTGGCCGGCGACCTCACAGTGAACTGTATCCGTAACCATGAGAGACGGGCTCCATTTCATCTGTCAACTTGGCAAACTGGCTCCATTCCATCTGTCAGCTTGAAGTGGGTGCACCATACATTGAAAGACCTGGTAGCTACTCGTGGTTGAAACTCTACCTTCACGGTGTAGATCCAAAACCCAAGAACTCGAGAATGCCGATGAAAAAACAGAGCGTCAAGCAGACTTTCAAGAGCAGTTCAAAGGTAGATCTGAATCTACCTTAGTTAGACCAATAGACCAAGATAAAAGGTTGAGTGACTCAGCGGGTCTTATTCTTAAACTGTGACCCCTGGTTCTGGACTCCCCGACATCAGGAACATAGGGACTTAGGGCTCTTCTGCCAACTCTGAGCTTTTCTTTATGGGAGAGAATCCTATTCATCCAATGACAATCCTGTCTCCAGTCGCATTCCCCCTCACCTCTTCTCTCTCCCCCATGCCCTGCCTTCTACCCTCTCTGGACCTTTTCATATCCACTGGTGGTGCAACAACTGTCTTGGCTTCTCTACTCCACTGGCCCACTCAAACCAGAAGGGTCCCAATGTGAAACGACGAATGTCAGGAAGCATCACTGGACATCATGGATAGGTGACGTTTCACAGAGTGCTGGACTCACTCAGCGGGTCAGGCAGCATCTCTGGAGAACATGGATAGGTGACATTTCACAGGACAGTGAAGCTAGTTGGAGAACTAGGGTGGGGGAGGGATGGAGAGAGAGGGAAGGGAAGGGTTTATTTGAAGTTGGAGAAATCAATATTCATATGGCTGAGTTGTAATCTGCATGTCCCGCTGACTTTCTCCAGCATTTTGTGTCTTTCTTCAGTGTAAACCACCCTTTGCTGTTCCTGCACATTAGGTCATTTTCCTAGTATACCCTCAGAAAATTCCATAAGATTAGTCAAGCATGATTTCCTCTTCAAAAATCCATGCGGACTCGGACCGATCCTGTTACAGCTATCCAAATGCCGCTATTACATCTTTTATAATTGATTCCAGCGTCTTCCCCACCACCAAGGTCAGGCTAACTGGTCTATAATTCCCTGTTTTCTCTTTCCCGCCTTTCTTAAAAAGTTGGATAACCTTAGCAACCCTCCAATCCACAGGAACTGATCTTGAATCTGTAGAACATTGGGAAATGATCACCAATGCGTCCATGATTTCTAGACCCACTTCCTTCAGTACCCAGGGACGCAGACCATCAGGCCCTGGGGATTTATCAGCCTTCAGTCCCATCAGTCTACCCAATATCATTTCCTGCCTAATATGGATTTCCTTCCGTCACCCCAGATCCTCTGGCCACGTACATCAGGAATTTTGTTTATCCTCTTCCTGGACAACAAGTTTTGGTACCCTAATTTGAGGAAGGAAATTATTGCTATTCGGGGAGTGCAGCGTAGGTTAACAAGGTTAATTCCCAGGATGGCGGGACTGTCATATGCTGAGAGAATGGAGTGGCATGCCTTCTATACTCTGTATTTTAGAAGGATGAGAGGGTATCTTATCGAAACATAAAGGACTATTAAGGGTTTGGACACGCTGGAGGCAGGAAACATGTTCCCGTGTTGGGGGAGCCCAGAACCAGGGACCTTGTTTAAGAATAAGGGGTAAGCCATTTAGAACAGAGATGAGCAAACACTTCTTCACACAGCGAGATGAATTCTTTCAAATTCTCTGCCTCAGAGCACGATGGAGGCCGGTTCTCTGGCTACTTTCAAGAGAGAGCTAGATAGGGCTCTTAAAGATAGCAGAGCCAGGGGATATGGGGAGAAGGCAGGAATGGGGTTCTGATTGGAGATGATCAGCCATGATCACATTGAATGGTGGTGCTGGCCTTCTCCTGCACCTACTGTCTTTTGTCTATTGGCTCATCCCCAGATTGCGAATGGGTTCTCTTCCCGGGAGCTCTTTGTAACCCGAACGGTTTGCAAATGGGAAATTCAATTAAGGACCAATTTCCCACTTGGTAGAAGATGCATCCAGTCCCATAGCAACTGCCAAATCCATCCGCTGGACTCCCAAATGCTCTATTGGATGGACGGGCCGTGCAGTGGGGAGGATCTGCATCTAAATGTAGAGCAGGCAAAATATATAGAAAGGAACTGCAGATGTTGATTTACACCAAAGACACAAAATGCTGGAGTAACTTTGCGGGACTGGCGGCATCTCTGATTAGAAGGAATGGGTGACTTTTCAGGCCTATCTTCAGTGTAAACCAGCATCTGCAGTTCTTATATCACCCTCTCTATCTCTCGTTTGCCTCACCCCTGACTCTCAGTCTGAAGAATGGCCTTGACCCGTAACGTCACCTTCTCCAGCATTTTGTGACTGACTATCTTAAATGTAGAGCAAGATGGGGACAAATGGCTGGAAGAGAGACCAGAATAAGATGCAATGTCAAATTCCCATCTACAGTCGATCATTTCTTCTCATTATGGTTATGTTTAGCTTGTGCACAGTCTGTATTGAAGAGCTTTATGTTTAGATTTATTATTGCCACGTGTACTGAGATACAGTGAAAACATTGTTTTCAAAAGTTTCAAAAGCCTCATTGTCACCTGTACCAATTAAGGTAGAGTGATATGCGAATTACTAATCAGCCGTACTAAAAAAGCTACATGATACACAACTACATACACGTAAACATAAACATCCACCACAGCGGATTCCCCACATTCCTCTCTATGATGGAAGGCAATAAAGTTTAACCCTCTTCCCTCATTTCTCTCCTACAGTCGGAGCAGTTGAACGATGTGTCGGGCCAATCGGAGCTCCCGCAGCTGGCGGTCGAAGCGCCCGTGTCGGGGCAATCAAATCTCCCGCGTCGGCGCGATGGAAGCTCCCGTGTCGGGCCGATCGAAGGTCCTGCGGCTTGTAGTTGTGGATGTCTGTCTGTGACCAGAGACCGCGGGCTCCGTGATGCTAAGCCCCGTAGGCTGCGGTGGTGGAGAACTCAAAATCGGTCTGCGTCAAGAGGTAGCCAACGCGATGATAGGCCGCAGTGTGGACAGCAACATGATGCAGAAAAATGCCACATCTTCGTCGAGGTAAGAGATTAGGGAAAACATCCCCAACCCCCATAAAACAAACTAATCAACACTAAAAACATACATTTAACACATACCAAAAAAAACAAAGGAAGAGACAGACAGACTGTTGGCTGTTGCTGGCGCCACCCAGTGGTTGAATTTTGCATGCTATACAAACAGATCAGATAATCCGATACATAAATACAATCAAGTCAAACTGAAGTAAAATGGGTAGAGCAAAGGGGAAGATACAGAGTGCAGAATATATTGAATCCATTTCATTCGGCAAGTATGTATACATACAAGGAATTTGCATTGGCACTTTGCTCGCTAGTAACAACACAATATACAATAGACAATTAAAAATAAAACATTATAATTGAAACGTGAAGAATGAAATAAAATACCAGAGCACAAGGAGGCTTCAGACTTTTGGCTGTTGAGTAGAGCTACTGCTCATGGAAAAATGCTGCTTTATGTCTGGCTGTGGCAGCTTTGTTCTCAGCATTGTAGCGCACCAGTTCCATGGACAAAGTCCAATGTTCGCAGTGGGGTAGAGGTGAAACGGACAGTAACCTTGCTTATGGAAGGACTGTTCAGAAGCCTGATAACAGATCTGCATCCCTGGATACTGAAGGAAGTGGCTGTAGAAATCATGGACGCATTGGTGATCATTTTCCAATGTTCTGTAGATTCAGGATCAGTTCCTGTGGATTGGAGGGTAGCTAATGTTATCCCACTTTTTAAGAAAGGCAGGAAAGAGAAAACGGGGAATTATAGACCAGTTAGCCTGACCTTGGTGGTGGGGAAGGTACTGGAGTCAATTATAAAAGATGTAATAGCGGCATTTGGATAGCAGTAACAGGATCGGTCCGAGTCAGCATGGATTTTTGAAGAGGAAATAATGCTTGACTAATCTTATAGAATTTTCTGAGGATACACTAGGAAAATGAGCAAGGGAGAGCCAGTGGATGTAGTGTACCTGGACTTTCAGAATGTTGATTTGTTAAGGTCCCACATAGGAGATTAGTGGACAAAATTAGGGCACATGGTATTGGGGGTAGAGTGCTGACATGGGTGGAAAATTGGTTGGCAGACAAGAAGCAAAGAGTCGGGATTAAGGGGTTCCTTTCAGAATGGCAGGCAGTGACTAGTGGGGTACCGCAAGGCTCGGTGCTGGGTCCTGCAGCTATTTACAATATACTTCAATGATTCAGATGAAGGGATTCAAAGTAACATTAGCAAATTTGCAGATGACACAAAGCTGGGCGGCAATGTGAACTGTGAGGAGGTTGCTATAAAAATGCAGGGTGACTTGGACACGTTGGGTGAGTGGGCAGATGCATGACAGATACTGATTAATGTGGAAAAAAGTGAGGTTATTCACTGGCAGCAAAAACAGGAAGGCAGATTATTATCTAAATGGTGTCAAGTTGGGAAAAGGGGAAGTACAACAGGATCAGAGGGTCCTTGTTCATCAGTCAATGAAAGTTCCATAGACAAAGTCCAATTTCCGCAATGGGGTAGAGGTGAATCGGACAGTAACCTTGCTTATGGAAGGACTGTTCCGAAGCCTGATAACAGAGGGGAAGAAGTTGTTCCTGAGTCTGGCAGTGAGCGCTTTCAAGCTTCTGTATCTTCTGCCAAATGTGAGCAGGTAGAAGGAGGAATGACTGATGTAGGACGTCTTTGATTATGTTGGCTATTTTTCGGAGGCAATGCGAAATGTAGATGTAGTCAATGGTGGGATGAGCTGTCTGTGTGACAGACTGGGCTACATCTACATTTCTCTGCAATTTCTCGCTGTTTTGGGAAGAGCTGTTTCCAAACCAAGCTGTGATGCAACCTTAATCTGAAGAAGGGTCTGGACCTGACACCTCACCTATACCTTTTCTGCAGAGGTGCTGCTTGACCTGCATTTCCTTCCTATGCAGTATGCTTCCTCTCAACTTTCTGTGGACTTTTGATCCTTTTGCTTTTGTTGGTAGTATTTAGGGGAGAGGGAAAATGGCTGATAGTGGTGTTCCTTCACTGCAGTCAGCCAGTAGGACTAAGATATTCCATGTCTTGTTTCTCTTCTTCCTCTCTCACATTTTACTGACAATGTAAGTCATACCAATGGCATCTGACCTAGCAAATGCCATCTCCTTTCCATAGCCTTTAAATTTAGGGTGGGATTGTTGCACAAGTTAGTTGTGAGTTATTATGATAATCAGATGATTCATAACTGGAAGGCCAGGAACTTTTAAATCTACATTTAATTTAAAATTTAAATTTTAAATTCCTCCCACTCTCCAAAGACGTACAGGATTGGAGGACAATTGACTTGAGTAAAAAAATGTAAATAGTTCCTTGTGTGTTGGAACGCACTTGTGCGCAGGGATCACTGGTCGACACGGACTCGGTGGGCAGAAGAGCCTGTTTCCGTGCTGTATCCCAAAACTAAAACTAAACTAAAGTTGTACAGCACGGAAACAAACCTTTCAGCCCAATGACCCTTGTCTTGGTGCTTTGCCTGCATATGACCTTGGCCCTCTAAACCCTTCCTTATCTGTACATCCGTCAAACTGTCTTATAAAAGTCATCATTGCATCTTAGCATCGTCTTCTGCAGCTTCCTCTGGAAGACTTATGTTGATTGTTCAAAATAGACATCCTTGAATGAACACTGGAAGAACATGATGAATTTTGGAATCAAATGTGTCTCATGTCAAGTCTTAACACATCCGTGTCAGAATGCTGACTCTTCAGCTGTTGATTTCAAGTTATTCATTATAAACTAGTGTAGGATTTGACTAATTCTCCAAGGATCAATATTGACTTGGTCAGATTTAAATTATTAACACTACCGACATGACATATATGAATTGTTGGCAATGTTTAGTTAGGATGTGCGAAAGTGTCACGCTAATTGTCCAGTTAGTACAAGTTAACTGAGTTGCATCTTGTTAGTTAAGTGAAATTACGGTCACTTAGCCACCCTGTATAACAGTGGGGTAAATAGGATTAAGAGGACTCAAGAGTCCTGACCCAACGTCACTCGCTGGAGTTTAGAAGGATGAGGGGGCAGCTCATTGAAACTCACCGAATAGTGATAGGCCTGGATAGAGTGCATGTGGAGAGGATGTTTCCACCAGTGGGAGAGTCTAGGATCAGAAGCCATAGCCTCACAATAAAAAGACGTACCATTAGAAACATGAAGAGGAATTTCAAGATTCAAAAGAGTTCATTGTCATGTGTCCCAGATAGAACGATGAAATTCTTGCATTGCTTCAGCATAACAAAATATAGTAGGCATGAATAATACAGAACAGATCAGTGTGTCCGTATACCATTATATAAATATATACACACATGAATAAGTAAACAGATAAAGTGCAAATAAACAGATAATGAGCTATGAATGTTCAGAGTTGTATATGAGCTGAGGTTAATAGCCCGATGGCCGTGGGGAAGTAGCTATTCCTGAACCTGGACATTGCAGTCTTCAGGCTCCTGTATCTTCTACCTGAAGGTAGCGGGGAGATGAGTGTGTGGCCAGGATGATGTGATTCCTTGATGATGCTGCCAGCCTTTTTGAGGCAGCGACTACGATAGATCCCCTCGATGGTAGGGAGGTCAGAGCCGATGATGGACTGGGCAGTGTTTACTACTTTTGTAGTCTTTTCCGTTCCTGGGCACTCAAGTTGCCGAACCAAGCCACAAAGTGCAACTGGTCAGCATGCTCTCTACTGTGCTCCCGTAGAAGTTAGAGAGAGTCCTTTAGTTTGTGGCGAATCTGGGGAATTAATTCATATTTGGATATTTTTAAGGTGGTGATTGATAGGTTCTTGTTTGATACGGCTGTTAGGTGTTATGGGAAGAAGGCAGGAGAATGGGGTTGAGAAGGAAAGATAGATCAGCCATGATTGAATGGTGGAGTAGACCTGATGGGCTGATGGCCAAATTCTGATCCTATAACATATGAGAGGTCGCCTATCCATGTTCTCCGGAGATGCTGCCTGACCCCCTAAATTACTCCAGTACTCTATGCCTTGTTCTTTAAACCAGTATCTGCCGTTCCTTATAACCTCCAGTATTTTGTTCAGCTCTTTCTATCGTTGATGCTTGACCCGACTAAAATGTGTACTGGTGAAGTCCAGACTTCAGGCTACTCACTAATTGATCCAATTGTTTCCTTTAATCCTTTTTTGGGGAATTTTGACACCTCAATCGTTTTCTGATTAACATCCTTTATTGCGGCAAACTTGATTGGGAAGAAATTCATCTTTGTTGTTGGAATATACAACTGGAGGTGACCAGGATTAATATCAGGAAGCTTTTATTAAATGAAAACAATGTGCTGGTGTGGCCTTCTTGTGCACTTAGCATGCCCTCTGGTGATTACAGAGTAGTAGCTGTCAAATACGGGACAAGGGCGGACCCGTATAGGACAAACCAATTTAGCCCAACATACAGGATATCCTGGTAAATACGGGACAGTTGGCAATCCCAAGCACCACCCTACACACACTAGAGACAGTTTGTTTCCCTCTTTACACCAAGCCAACTAACCAACAAACCTGCACGTCTTTGGAGTGTGGGAGGAAACTGGAACACCCGGAGAAAACCCACGTGGGTCATCGGGAGAACGTACAAACTCCATACAGACAGCACCCGTGGTCAGGATCAAACCCGAGTCTCTGGCGCTGCGAGGCAGCAACTCTACCACTGCGCCAGTACCCTCTGTACTGGGACATAGTCCTAGTATGTAGGATGGTGCTAGTGTACGGGGGGGGGGGGATGTACGCGCTGGTGCGGGCTCGGTGGGCTGAAGGGCCTGTTCCACAATGTATCCCTAAACTAAACTAAACGGAGGTCCGTCCACGTTTGATCCACCAGTGATATCTGTCCTTGATCGGTGTGGGCAATGCTGTATGACTGTGACCCATTTGCTTATGGTGAGAAAAAGCTAAAGCATGAAGGCCTTGTGAAATAAATCTCACGTTTATGTTCTTGCTCTGGTTTGCTGATGCTGGGAGAACTAGAGGGGAAAATGTGGTGGGTACGAGACATGGGTGAAATATTCCAGGTACATGGTTGGTGGGTCACCGTCATCTATCCCATTCCCACAGCACCTGGACTGAAACCCAACCAGGCTTATCAACCAATTAATTGTTGGGCAAATAAAACAAGCCTGAATTAGCAAAGAGACTGAAAGGATGATGTTTGAATCATGTTTCATTTGGCGATGCAGCATGGAGACAGGCCCTGCAGCTTAAAGAGTCCATGTTGACCATCGATCACCTATTCTCACTAGTTCTATGTTATCCCACTTTCTCATCCACTCCCGACACACTGGGGCCAATTAACCTACAAACCCGCAAGTCTCCGTGATGTGGGTGGAGCACTTGGGCACAGGGAGAACATGCAAACTCCACGCAGAGAGCAGCTGAGGTCAAAATCGAACCCGGGGTCTCTGGCCCTGCAAGGCAGCGGCTTTAGTGGCTGTGCCACTGTGCTGCCCCAAGTTGCCAGTGTCTCCACACCTATGTGAGTTGTCGCATTTGTGTCTGCTCCTGTATTGTGCAGACCTGCTCATCTGTGTCTGTTTTTAATAACCCGTAGGTGTGTGGATCAGGTGACGTTTCAGGTCGAGACTCTTCGACAAGTCGAGACAATGGCAACATCATTTTCAGCCTGGGAGAGGAAGGGGATATGCAGAGAGATTTCCTCTCTGTCCCGTCAGCTATTGTGGCACAACAGCTGACGTGCATGGATGCTGTAAGTAAACAAGGATTTCAAGAGTCAAGACTGTTCTCATTGTCAAGTGTGCTGAAACGGAACAATGATATTCCTTCTTGCAGCAGAACAACAGCTCTGTAAACACAATACTCAACAGATCGCAGAAGCAAACAAACAAAAAGAAGTTTGATAAAGTGTACAAAATCACATGAGATATAGATCGGGTAGACACACAGAGCCTCTTGCCCAGAGCATGGGAATGTGGAACCAGCGGACATAGGTTTAAAGTGAAGGCTTAAAGAGGAATCTGGGGGGTAACGTTTTCATACAAAGGTGGGTACATGGAACGAGCTGCTAGAGGACGTAGTTGAGTCTGGTACTATTGGAACATTTAAGAAACAATTAGACAGGTCTTGCGATGGTGTGCACAGCCTAAAGTTGTAGATCAAGTGGCATGAAAAAACACTACATCTATTTGTTTGTGCACGTCAGGTTGTTTGCATTAGTTGAAACAGGGTGGACCACGTGAAGGTTGCAATCGCCCATCCCATTAGACAGGTACATGGATAGGGCAGATTAAGAGGGATATGGGCTAAATGCAGGCAGGTGGGACTAACGTAGATGGGTGGTGTGGTTCAGTTGGGCCGAAGGGCCTGTTTCCATGCTGTATGACTCTAAATAAAAGAAAATCATTATTTGGAATCAAGAACCAGAGGACTCAGATTTCAGGTCGGAAGGGAAAGTTTTAATAGGAATCTGGGGGAAATTTTTTTTTTACACAGAGGGTGGTGGGTCAATGGAATAAACTACCAGAGGAGGTAGTTGAGGTAGGTACAATAACATTTAAAACAACATTTGAACAAGTACATGGATAGGAAAGGTTTAATGGAATATGGACCAAATTTGGGCAGATGAGGCTTGCATAGATGGGGCATCTTGGTCAGCATGGGCAAGTTAGGCCAAAGGGTCTGTTTCCGTGCTGAATGACTCCAGTACAAAACAAAAGCCTTGAGTCCCAGTGCACCAACTGTTTGAGGTTTGCTGTGAGTTGTGCTCAGAAGCCGGATGGTTGCAGTGAAGGAGCTGTTCCTGAAGCTGGAGGTCACGGTTTTCAGGCTCCTGTACCTTCTTCCCCACGGTAGGATTGAAATGGGAGCGTGGCCAGGGTGGTGTGTGTGTGTCTCTGATGACCATTTTGTTTGGATCCGTGATATGAATTTGGGACCGTTAGTTCAGTTTAGTTTATTGTCACGCACGTGTTTATTGTTTATTGTCAGATGCAGTGAAAAGCTTTTGTTGCATGCTATCCAGTCAGCGGAAAGACCACACATCATTACAACCAAACCATTTTCAGTAGTTTAAGAAGATCATAGTTAAAGTAAGAAATGTTGCTGTAGGAGTGGAGATTTAAGAGTGTGGAGCGATTGTAAGATGAGTTTGTAGATCTGCTTCTGCGGCTAGCACGCAAATAGTCACCCGAGTTGGACGCCATCTTGGAAGAAGTGCCTGATTACTCCAAATGCCACGTATTAGTAATGAGTGAGCACTTAGTGATTTGGAAGAGGGAATTAGGAGACCTGGGTGTCCTTGTACACCGGTCACTGAAAGTTGGCGTGCCGGTATAGCAGGCAGTGAAGAAAGCTAATGGAATGTTGTCCTTCTTAACAAGAGGTTTTCAGTACAGGAGTAGAGAGGGCAGTGGAGGCCAAATCACTGGATGGATTTAAGAGAGAGTTAGATAGAGCTCTAGGGGCTAGTGGAATCAAGGGATATGGGGAGAAGGCAGGCACGGGTTATTGGTAGGGGACGATCAGCCATGATCGCAATGAATGGCGGTGCTGGCTCGAGGGGCCGAATTGCCTCCTCCTGCACCTATTTTCTATGTTTCTATGTTAGGATGGAACCTGGGTCTCTGGCGCTGTGAGGCAGCATCTCTACCGCCCCTTACTTACTTAGTTGTGTTTAATTCCAGGAGCTGTTCAAGAAGGTTGTCCCAGATCACTGCCTGGGCGGCGTCTGGTCAAAACGGGACAAGAAAGGGAATGAGCACCTCGCACCCACCGTCCGGGCCACCATCACTCAGTTCAACACCGTCACCAGGTGTGTCGTCAGCACCATACTGAGGGACCGGCAGCTGAAGCCCCAGCAACGAGGCAAAATCATGGAGAAGTGGATCGACGTTGCCCAGGTAACCACATGGCTTCCCCGTTCTGCCTCTGTCAGCGGTAGAGTCGCTGCCTCACAGCGCCAGAGACCCGGGTTCCATCCTGACCACAGGTGCTGTCTGTTTGTATATTCTCCCCGTCACCTGCGTAGGTTTTCTCTCGGTGCTCCGGTTTCCTCCCACACTCCAAAGACGTGCAGGTTTGGAGGCGAATTGGTTTCGGTAAAATTACAAATTGTCCCTAATGTGTTGGATAGTGTTAGTGTACGGGGTAATCGATGGTCAGCATGGACCCAGTGGGCCGAAGGGCCTGTTCCCATGCTGGATCTCTGAATGAAACCTCTGCATCCTGGCTTGTAAGCTTGACATATGCTACAAATTATTTCCATTAGACGCAAGTAAACAACACTGCTTCACTCCGGGTGCTTTTTGAACATTGCTGTGTTCTGTTAAAGATGCTGTGGTTGCTTTGATTAGGAAGGACCTGCAGATGATGGTTTAAACCAAAGATAGGCACAAAAAGCTGGCGTAACTCTGCGGGTCAGGCAGCATCTCTGGAGAAAAGGAATGGGTGACTTTTCTGGTTGAGAAACTATCTTCAGACCCACTTTGCTTTGTTCCCTTGCTTCACTTAATTGTACAAGCTATCTGGCATCCACATATCTGGATTTCATTAACCTGCTTCCACGATTATCGAGCAGTTTTTAAAATGGTCCATCGGCCCACCTTGTCCATGCCGATCGACTAGTTCACAATAGTTCTACGTTATCCCGCTTTCTCATCCATTCTCTACACACGGGACAATATACAGAGGCCAATATACAGAACCTACAAACTAGTTTAGTTTACTTCAGAGATACAGGCCCTTCGGCCCACCAAATCCGTTCCAACAAGCTATCCCCGCACATTAACACTATCCGACATCAGTGACAATGTTTACATTTATACCAAGCCAATAAGCTACAAACCTGAATGTCCTGGGAGTGTGGGAGGAAACAGAAGCTCTCGGAGAAAACCTCACGCAGGTCACGGGGAGAACATACAAACTCCACACAGACAAGCACCCATAGTCAGGATCGAACCGGGGTCTCTGACACCGTAAGCACTGTAAGCTCTACCACTGTTCCACCCCTGACCTGCTCTGGCTATAAGCTAGATCTTAACCTTTGCCTCGTATAACCAAGCCAAGCTTTCGTCATTCCTTTCCCTGAAGTAAAGTAGCAAGACTTCTGAAGGGAAATAGACTGCGGTTACATACTTAACAATCCATGCTTCAGTATGTGTTTGTATGTGAATATTAACAAAGCAAAAACAATATTGCCATTTTTACAATGCATAAAAGCAATCTATCTTCAGATTGTCAAGTCTGAAACAAGTCCGAAGAAGGGTCTCGACCCAAAACGTCACCTATTCCTTTACTCCAGCACTTTGAGTCCATCTTCACATTTTTAAATGACATTTTTAAAGTGTGTAGACAGGCTCTTTAACCCATGAGTCTGCGCTGCACTAATACTGTTCTACACACACTAGGGACAATTTGCAATTTTACCCAAACCTACAAACCTGCACGTCTTTGGAGTGTGGGAGGACACCGTAGATCTCAGAGAAAATCCACGCAGGTCATGGGGAGAACATGCAAACTCCATACAAACAGCACCCGGAGTCGGGATTGAACCTGGCTCTCTGGTGCTGTAAGCGCTGTGAGGCAGCAACTCCACCGCTGCACCACCGCTGCCCTTGTAAAATTACATTGGCTATTAGATGCAAAACAGGTTCCCTCCCTCCCAGTAAATCGTATAAACATTTTGTTTTTATTTTCTGTGGACCCTCGTTTGTTTTGACCCTTCTTCAATCATTATCATATGCAGTGGGTCACGGACATGAGGTCTTAAGGGCCTGTCCCACTTACATGTCCTTGGCACCCAAATGACGCAACCTCGTGGCCGCGTTGAGGTGCACGGGCATCGTATGGCCGCACGGGGCCAGTCCCACTGAGAAGCGCGGAGGGGTATGGAGTTGTGCGCGACATCGTCCGGGGCTCCTAAATTTTTGTAGCGAATGAAATCTTCGCGCATCAACGGCCTGTCGCGGAACTGAATGCCAAAGTGGGACAGGCCCAAGACCCTGGCGCGACGCAACATCTCACCTCCAACAGCAGCAGAAGCAGGCAAACGATCGCTGAACTTGGCCTGGGGTTCACGGCCGTTGCGGTCCGGATCCGCCCCCACTTCTACTCCCAGAGCGGGGCCAAGAAAATTGAAGATAGACACAAAATGCAGGAGTAACTCAGCGGGACTGGCAGCATCTCTGGAGAGAAGCAATGGGTGACGTTTCGAGTCAAGACCCTTCTTTCAGACTGAAGAACAGTCTCGACACGAAACATCAACCATTCCTTCTCTCCAGAGATGTGGCCGGTCCCGCTGAGATACTCCTGCATTTTGTGTTCATCTTCAAATGACGTCACGCGCTCCAGACGGCTGTGCGGTCGAATGAAGTCGCGCGCGACCTTCGCGGAACTGTCGCAGCTCAACGCGACCACGGGGTTGCGTAATTAACATGCCAAGGACACGTAAGTGGGACAGACCCTTTAATGCCGCCGTTGCTACCTCCTTTAATACAACAATGGGTAGAAAGAAAGGCTTCCTTTTCTGCCCCTCCACCTCCCACCCCCTCCCCACCCACCCACCCACCCACAACTGAAAACACTCCAGACGTTATGTTTTCTAACACTTCTGAAGTCTCTTTCAATGTCCTTGACCCCAGCCACCGCTGACCACTGCTGTCGGAAGATGGTCGGCATTGAAGTGTAGAGCTGAGGTGAATAACAAGCCTCGGGTTACCCAGTCTAAATGTTTCCCACATAATCGTACCGCTGTAGTATTTTCACAGCTGACTCTCCTCCTCGGAGCCAAGTTCATAAACCCTGAGCCATCAGGAAGCCAGCAACCACTGATGGACAAGTCTCTTGTTTTCCATTCAGGAATGCAGGATGATGAGGAATTTCTCCTCGCTCCAGGCTATTGTATCAGCTATGCAGTCAATCTCCATCTACAGGCTGAAGAAGACCTGGGACACTGTGTCAAAGTAAGTTCATTTCTCTTTGGCCTGTTTTTTTTTTTTAAAGAGCATAAGTTATGTGGTGGATGGATTGCAAATTCCTTCCAGCTCCCTTTGGACCAGTTTATTTTAGAGATATAGCGCGGAAACAGACCCATCAGCCCACTGAGTCCACACCGACCAGCGATCCCTGCACATTAACATTATCCTACATCCACTAGGGACAATTTTACATTGATACCAAGCCAATTACCCTACAAACCTGCACTTCTTTGGAGTGTGGGGGGAAACTGATGATCTTGGAGAAAACCCACCCAGGTCACGTGGAGAATGCACAAACTCCATACAGACATCACCCGTAGTCAGGATCGAACCCTGGTCTCTGGCGCTGTGAGGCAGCAACTCTACCGCTGCACCACCGTGCCACCTGTGGACATGGACAGATCTCAAATATTTAGTAGTAGCCATCAAATCAATTCATAGATACAGAGTGCAGAATATAGTTCTCCGCATTGTAGCACACCAGCTCCAGAGACAGAGTCCAATGCTCCCAATGGGGTAGAGGTGAATCGGACAGTACCCTAACTTATGGAAGGACCATTCAGAAACCTGATAACAGAGGGGAAGAAGCTGTTCCTGAGTCTGGTGGTGCGCTCTTTCAAGCTTCTGTACCTTCTGCCTGACGGGAGCAGGGAGAAAGAGGATTGACTGGGGTCGGGAAATCTTTGATTATGTTGGCTTCATTATATAAGCATGGTTGCCAACAATGCAGAGAATTTCCAAACCTCTGCCGGCTCCGAAGACGTCCAGCAGGTCCAGGAACAGCTTCTTTCCGGCGGCTGTCACGCTACTCAACAACGTACCTCGGTGACTGCCAATCACCCCCCCCCCCCCCCGGACACTTATTATTATTTATTCAAATCATTTGCTGTGTCGCTCTTCCAGGGAGATGCTAAATGCATTTCGTTGTCTCTGTACTGTACACTGACAATGACAATTAAAATTGAATCTGAATCTTATGGAATGCGTTAAATATTTCTAAAGCATGTGCCTGGAATTGGAACTCCAAGCCACAGCCACCTTGCTCCTCCCCTGATGTTCGGGCAGCGATGACATTTGGCCAGCTGCCATCATTAGTTTTACTTTAGAGGTACAGCATGGAAATAGTTAAATGTTTTTTTTTTAATTGTCCCATATGCAAATAACCACTACATAATGGAATTGATTTTGCACATAATGCTGGTGGTGCCATGTTTGACACCATTTCTTCGTTCACAGTCGAGGCCTGGCCAAGCATAGCTGCGGTGTCCTCCGCCGCTGCTCCACCAATGTAGGCCGCGAGCGGTCCACGTACTCGGCCTCTTGAAACGGCGCCTGGTCCAGGCTGTTGCAGGGCCTCCAGTGGCCACACCCCCGTCGAGACTGCGCACTCCCTCTCGCAGCTGGTCTGTTCACCGGCCCTCCGGCCCACTCCCTCCACTCTGGGTGGGGAATCCGAGCCATCTGTCGCGGGCGAGTCCCTGGTCTCCAGCAGGCGAGTTGGGCCTACTGGGTAGGCCCATGGTCTTCGAGTGTGTAGCTCCACGGGGGCCCATTCGCCCACCAACTCCGCACCAACCAATAATCACCCGTACACTAGTTCTATCCTACACATTGGGGACCATTTACAGAAGCCAATTAACCTCCAAACCTGTACGTCTTCAGAGTGTGGGAGGAAACCTTAGCACCTGGAGAAAACCCACACGGTCACGGGGAGAATGTACAAACACCACACAGACAGCATCCGTAGCCTGGATTGAACCCAGGACCCTGGTGTTGTGAGGAAAAAACTCTAGCACTGCAAACCCACTATGGAGTAACATTCAGGTTGTATAAAGACCGCAATCTCTGTGATGAATCTGCCTGGTCTAACCTCCTTGTATCATTCTTTTTATTAGGGACAGCATGTTGATGTTTGAAGAGCTTTCAAGCATCTTCTCCTATGAGAACAACCAAGAGAGGAGTCGGGAGTTGCTAATGAAGGTACGTCACGCCCAGCATGGTGGGACCTCAAATGGGAACCTTTAGATAAATACATGGATAGGACAGGTTTGGAGGGATATGGACCAAATGCAGGCAGGTGGGACTAGTGTAGCTGGGACATGTTGGCCGGTGTTTGCGAGTTGGGCCGAATTGCCAGTTTCCACATTATATCACTCTATGAGGGTTACACAAAAAGCTGGAGAAACTTTTTCTCCAGCTGGAGTTTCTCCAGCTTTTTGTGTAACCCTCGATTCTCCAGCATCTGCAGTTCCTTCTTTAACACATTATATCACTCTATGACTCTGTGACAGTACCTCTGTGTAAATATTCACTCAGCTACCACCTGTTGCTATGCTTTTTTATTCTGAATGATAACGTTTATCAGCTGTGTGGGATTCAGGCTGCAATTATAATCCACCTGCACCTGCTTTGTTTGCACTATCTTTTGGACGTCAGCTACTTAATGTCATAAATCATATGTTATAGGTTCATAAGTCATAGGTGCAGAATGAGGCCATTTGACCGATCATGTTAACTCAGCCATTCAATCATGTCCCATCTATCCCTCTCAACCCCATTCTCCTGCCTTCTTCCCATAACCCCTGACACCCGTACTAATCATGAATCTGTCTATCTGCTCCTGAAAAATATCCACAGCCCGTCAGTGGAAATGAATTGCACAGTTTCACCACGCTCTGACTAAAGAAATTCCTCGCCATCTCCTTTCTAAAGGTACATCGTTTTATTTGAAGCTATATCCTTTGGTCCTGGACTCTCCCACTAGTGGAAACATCATCTCCACATCCACAAAATGTTGGAGTAACTCAGTGGGTCAGACAGCACCCGTGGAGAAAAGGAATAGGCGACATTTTGGGTTGAGACCCTTCTTCTTTCCTATTCCTATTCCTTCTCTCCAGAGATGTCCCACTTAGTTACTCCAGTATTGTTGTCTATCTTCACTTTAAACCAGCATCTGCCGTTCCTTCCTGCATACTCTCCACGTCCGCTCAATCCGGCCTTTCACTATTTGGTAAGTTTCAATTAGTTCCCCCCCCCCCCCCAGTCTCTCATCCGTCTAAACTCATAAATAAACTAAACATTAAATCATGCTTTAACTCATCTGCCATTTTGTTGAATGGGTTGTATCAGTCATTAAGAAGCCTGAGCTCTTAAGAAGGTAAATTACCAATCTTGTTACAGGTGAATAACACTTTCAGGCAATTAAATATTTTTTAAGTTTTCCAGAGCTGAAAAGTTTGGTCAGGGAAAAAATAGCATGATAGACACAAAATGCTGGAGTAACTCAGTGGGACAGGCAGCATCTCTGGAGAGAAGTTTGAATGAGTCTGAAGAAGGGTCTCAACCCGAAACGTCTCCTATTCCTTCTCTCCAGAGATGCTGCCTGTTCCGCTGAGTGACTCCAGCACTTTATGTCTATCTTCGGTTTAAACCAGCATCTGCCGTTCCTTCCTGCATACTCTCCACGTCCGCTCAATCCGGCCTTTCACTATTTGGTAAGTTTCAATTAGTTCCCCCCCCCCCCCAGTCTCTCATCCGTCTAAACTCATAAATGAACTAAACATTAAATCATGCTTTAACTCATCTGCCATTTTGTTGAATGGGTTGTATCAGTCATTAAGAAGCCTGAGCTCTTAAGAAGGTAAATTACCAATCTTGTTACAGGTGAATAACACTTTCAGGCAATTAAATATTTTTTAAGTTTTCCAGAGCTGAAAAGTTTGGTCGGGGAAAAAAATAGCATGATAGACACAAAATGCTGGAGTAACTCAGTGGGACAGGCAGCATCTCTGGAGAGAAGTCTGAAGAAGGGTCTCAACCCGAAACGTCACCTATTCCTTCTCTCCAGAGATGCTGCCTGTTCCGCTGAGTGACTCCAGCATTTTATGTCTATCTTCGGTTTAAACCAGCATCTGCAGTTCCTTCCAGCACAAAAAAAATGGAATAGACATTTAGCCGAGTTGGGCTTGGTGCGTCAATGCATTGAAAGGGGGAAAACTAAGCAAATCACATTTAGTTGAGCAATTTGAGGTCTGTGTGTACGTGTGCGTGTGTGTGTGAATATTTGATTATGTCATATCTTTTTCTGTGAAAGAATAACTTATTTCTTGTTGCAACAGGCAGTGTCACATTAATTCAGTTAAGTTGAACTATACTTGTTTACTTTGAACAAAAAGTAACGTGATTCACACTGAGCTGGGAATTATAACTCGATCCTTTCCCATGTCTTTCCCCAACCCTCATCCCATCCTGTGAGTTCTCCTGAAATCTCCCGAGCTGTTTCCATGACTGCTCGACACCCACCCTGAGGGGGCGTTTTGTCACCAGCACTTATCTGTCTAATCTTCAACAAGCTGTGAATCTTCAACAAGCCTGTAGCCCTTGTTTTTAGTGTTCATTCAGGATCGGTATGAAATGTCACCGTTTAATCGTGGATGGACACAAAATGCTTGAGTAACCTTGGGTGGTACAGCGGTAGAGTTGCTGCCTTGCATGGGCCCAGGATAGATCCCGACTATGGGTGCTGCCTGGACGGAGTTTGTACATTCTCCCTGTGACCGTGTGGGTTTTATCCGGGTGCTCCAGTTTCCTCCCACACTTCAAAGTTTGTAGTTAATTGGTTTCGGTAAAATTGTAAATTCTTCCTAGTGTGTAGTATAGTGTTAGTGTGCAGGATCGCTGGTTGGTGTGGACTCGGTGCGCCGAAGGGCCTCGCTCCATGCTGTATCTCTGAACTAAACTAAAGATAGAGCATGGAAACAGGCCCTTGAGCCACCGAGTACACGCCAACCATCGATCACCCATTCTATGGTATCCCACTTTCTCATCCACCCCTACACACAATTTTACCACCTAGGAACCTGCATGTCTTTGGGATGTGGGATTGAAACCGGAGCACCCGGAGGAAACTCACGCCATCACAGGGAGTACGTGCAAACTCCGCATAGACTGCGGCCAAGGTCAGGATCTCAGGCGCCATGAGACAGCAGCTCTACCCGCTGCACCACTGTGCCGGCCTCTACATTTAATTCCTCTTCTATGTCAAAGGGAGCTGGATTTTTGGTGTGTATGTGCGTGTGCGTTTGTGGAGGAATAAATGTAGAATTGGAGACACAGAAGAAAAAAGCTTTACTGGAACTCCACCCATCTGACAAAGACCCCCTCCCTCACTAGTCTCCACTGATGGCTTGTCCAGGCTTTGTCCTGCCCCCAGCAACTTTCCCAGTTCCCCCCCCCCCCCATCTCCACTCACTGCTTTACTGAAATCACAGTACAACACCAACACTGGTGGGTGTATGGAACAAGCTGCCAGAGGAGGTAGTTGAGGCTGGGACTATCCCAACGTTTAAGAGACAGTTGGACAGGTAGATGGACAGGACAGGTTTGGAGGATTATGGATCAAACACGGGCAGTTGGGACAATGTTGGCCGGTGTGGGCAAGTTGGGCTGAAGAGCCTGTTTCCGCACTGACCTCGGCCGCTAACGATGTGCATTTTGCACATTCCCCCTGTGACTGACTGGGTTTCCCGTGTTCCTCCCACATCCTTAACTATCCGACGCTAACACTCAGGACAATTTAACCAAAGCAAATGAACCTATAATCATGCATGTCTTTGGAGTGTGGGAGGAAACCGGAGCACCCGGAGACAACCCACGCTGTCACGGGGAGAACGTACAAACTCCATACTGACTGCACCCATAGTCAGGATTGAACCCGGGTCTCTGACACTGCAAGGCAGCAACTCTACCAGATATCTAAGGAGATTATCTAAGGATATGATATTGTTTTAATGATAAATTCCAAACCAATTTAGTTTAATACAAATGATGAGGCAGCGAGCAGTCGGAATGTTTAAGAAAAGCACTGTTCAGCATGTTCACTGACGAATTTTGCCTGAATTCCCCAGGGAGTGATGCAAGGCACCGTGCCATTTCTGGGAATATTCTTGACCGACTTGATGATGCTGGACACTGCGTTCCCCAACTATATCGATGTAAGTAGGGCTACGGGTCGGGATTCCTTGCTGCGGTTTTCGCGTGCTGTTCCTTGCTACAGTTACGGCATCAGTGAAGGTTGTTCAACCAAGGCAGATCAAAGATTATATCGAAGACAGACACAAAATGCTGGGGTAACTCAGCGGGACGCAGCATTTCTGGAGAGATGGAATGGGTGACGTTTCGGGTCGAAATCCTTCTTCTGAAGAAGTCTGAGTCTGAAGGAGAATCTCGACCCGAAACGTCACCCATTCCTTTTCTCCAGAGATGCTGCCTGCCCCACTGAGTTGCTCCAGTACTTTGTGCCTATCTTCGGTTTAAACTAGCATCTGCAGAACCCTCCTGCACAAAGAGAGCACATCTTTGCTTCAGTAATTTAATGAAACCAGGTTGCCTGAAAATTACTAAACAATAAGACTCTCTTGCGAGCCTATCACTTTTTAAATTGCATTCTGAATGTGGTTTAGTTTAGAGATACAGAGCAGAAACAGGTCCTTCAGCCCATCTAGACCAAGCCGATCAGTGATCCACTAGAACTATCTTACACACGAGGGACCATGTACAATCTTTACCAAAACCAATGAGCCTACAAACCTGCATATCTTTGGAGTCTGGGAGGAAACCAGAGTACCCGAAGAAAACCCACGCCGTCACAGGGAGAACGAACAAACTCCGTACGGACAGCACCCGCAGTCGGAATCGAACCCGGGTCTCTGGCGCTGTGAGGCAGCAACTCTACCGCTGCGCCATGATGCCGCCCATTGCAGAGTTTAGACAATTTTGTTAATTGGCCCATTTGCTTACGTGGTATAATCGAGATTGCACAAAGACTGCACATTAGATTATGAGACATAGAATCAGAATTAGGCCATTTGGCCCATCGAGTCTGCTCCCCCATTCAATCATGGCTGATCTATTTTTCCCCTCAACCCCATTCTCCTGCCTTTTCCCTGTAACCTTCGACGCATCATATAAAAATATAGCGGCTACTGTATATATAAAATCCTGCTGCTATTCCATTTTCATCTCCTAGTTTGGGAAGCAAGGTGAATTTAATTGTAATCCACTTCAGCCCTTCTAGGACAGTAATCCTAGAGTATTGTCCAATCTCACTGTCACACAAACCAACCTCCCTTCCATTGACTCCATTTAAACCTCACGTTGCCTCGGCAAGGCAAGCAGTATAATCAAGGACGTGTCGTACCCTGGCCATTCCCTCTTCTCCCCTCTCCCATCAGGCAAAAGGTATAGAAGTGATAGAAGTGTGAAAATGCACACCTCCAGATTCAGGGACAGTTTATTTCCAGCTGTTATCAGGTGTTTCCAACTGAATCCCCCTACCACAGCCAGAGAGCAGTCCTGAACTACTATCTACCTCTTTGTGTACCCTCAGACTATTCTTGATAGATCTTTGCTGGCTTTACCTTACCTTACCTTGGCTTTCCCTTATCATGTATCTGTACACAGTGGATGGCTCAATTCTAATCATGTATAGTCTTTCCATTGACTGGATAGCACGTAACTAAGGCTTTTCACTGTACCTCAGTGACAATAAACCAAACTGAATCTTTCAACAGGTTAATGGGTTATTTTCTTGCATTTTTTAGGGCTTGACCAACATGGAGAAAAAACGACGGGTTAGTATAAATTATATATTGCACAATTTTCTAAAATATGCCTGGAAAAATGTTCTTTATGACTGTGAAGATTCCTGAAAAATAATTAGTGTGGAAATGTCGTTAGCTTCCAAATGTTGAGAAGTTTTGCCGAGGATGTAATTTTAACCCATTTAACCCTATCTGGTTTCACCGTCTGCTTTACCAGTGGAGGTGGAATATATGGCGGCGCGCACAGTCGCAGCGGCTTGCAGCTCTTCCTCTAGTTGCAGGTTTTTAGTGTTTTCCGTGGTTTTTAATGTTTACTTTCTGCACTGTGAGCCTTGCCCTTCAAATGGGAACGCCTATATGTTTGTAGTCTTTTTAACGTATTTTTATACTCATATTCCTGTGCAGCTGGAGGACTGCTCCAACAAAATGTCGTTGTCTTGTACAATCGCAATAAAGATTATTATTATTATTATATGTCATAGAAGAGTAAATGTTGGGGTCATTCTATGGTATATGACTAAGCTTGTGAGAGGATGCTGTACAAAGTGTTCTTGAATGGATTCCTGAGTATAGGCTTCATTGAGTTCAGCATTGTAACAGGCCCTTCTGCCCAACTCATCCATGCCGACCAGGATGCCCCATCTACACTAATCCCATTTGGCCTATATTCCTCTCAACATTTCCTATTCAAGTACTGTCCAAGTGTCCATAAAGTGTTGTTTTAACAGCCTCAACTATTTCCCCAGACAGCTCATTCCATATACCCACCACCCTCTGATACCCCTCCGGTTCCTGCTAAATCTTTTAATTCTCACCTTAAACCTATGCCCTTGAGTTCTTTATCCCCCAGCTTATCTTATGGCTTTAACCTGGCCCTTTGGCCCAACTCACCCATGCTGACCAAGGTGTCCCATCTATACTAGTCTCACCTGCCCAGATTTGGCCCATACCCCCCTTAATCTACCCTATCCATGTCCAAGCTAACTGCCTTAACGACCTCCTCTGGCAGCTCATTCATTGTATCCATCTGAGAGGAAAAGGTTACCCCTCGGGTTCGTCTTCAATATTATCCCTCTCACATTGACACTAGTAGTTGATTTCCCCTATCATGGTTAAAGGACTGTGTGCATTCACCCTTTCTATTCCCCTCTCAATTTTATATACCTCGATAAGATCGCCTCTCATCCTCCTGCACTCCAAGGAATAAAGTGAGTCGCTCTATAGCTCAGCGCCTCAAGTCCCGGCAACATCCCCGTAAATCTTCTCTGTACCCTTTCCAGCATAACGACATGTTCCCAATGTTGTGAGAGCCCTGAACCAGGGGCCACAGATTAAGAATAAGGGGATGACCATTTAGAATGGAGACAAAGAAAAACGTCTTCACCCAGAATATTGTGAATCTGAAATTCTCTGGATGCATTCAAGGGAGAGTTAGATAGAACTCTTAAAGATAGCGCAGTCAAGGGATATGGGGAGAAGGCAGGAATGGGGTACGGATTGCGGATAATCATCCATGAACACAGTGCATGGCGATGCTGGCTTGAAGGGCCCAAAGGCCTACTCCTGCACCTATTGTCTATTAACATCGGCACATCAGCATTGTCTATTTGTTGGCACAAATGATGTCGGAAAGAGCGGGATGAATATTCTGCAGTGTGACTTTAGAGAGCTTGGAAAAATGCTGAAAATCAGGGACTCCAGGGTTGTTATCTCCGGTTTGCTTCCAGTTCCTCGTTCTGGCGAGAGGAGGAACAGAGAGATACGGGACCTGAACTTGTGGCTGGGGAACTGGTGCAGGGGCAAGGATTTGGATTCTTAGATCACTGAGATCTGTTTTTGAGTAAGGAGGAACTGTACAAAAGGGACGGATTGCATCTTAACAGGTGGGGAAACCAGCATTCTGGCAGGCAGGTTTGCCACTGCTACACGGGTGGTTTTATACTGAATAAGGGGGGTGGGGTGTCAAATGGGATAGTCGAGGATGGAGTTAAAGGGAAAGAGAGTAAAGGGATGGTTAACGACCCCAGAAATAACAGGAAAGGAAGCTCACAAGGGGATAGGAGAGTATGGTCATGTGTAATAGGAATCAATGTGAAAGGTGAGATGCACAAGGAATTAAAAGTGTTGTATATGAATGCGCGAAGTATAAGAAGTAAAGTAGATGAGCTTGAGGCTCAGTTTGTAGATATGACATTGTGAGGATTACTGAGACGTGGCTGCAGGAGGATCGGGCCTGGGAACTTAATATTCAGGGTTATACATCCTATAGAAAGGACAGGCAGGTGGGCAGAGGAGGTGGGGTAGCTCTGCTGGTGAGGCATGGAATTCAGTCCCTTGCGAGGTAAGACATAGGGACTGGCGAGGTAGAGTCACTGTGGATTGAGTTGAGGAATTGTAAAGGCAAGAAGACACTAATTGGTGTTATTTACAGACCCCCAAATAGTAGCCGGGACGTAGGGTGTAAGTTGCAGCAGGAGTTAAAACTGGCATATAACAAAGGTAATGCCACTGTGGTGATGGGGGATTTCAATATGCAGGTAGACTGGGAAAATCAGGTTGGTTCAGGACCTCAAGAAAGAGAGTTTGTAGAATGCCTCTGAGATGGATTCTTAGAGCAGCTTGTAATGGAGCCGACCAGAGAAAAGGCAATTCTGGATTTAGTGTTGTCCAATGAACCAGATATGATAAGAGAACTCGAGGTAAAGTAACCGCTTGGAGGTAGTGATCATAATATGATTAGTTTTAATCTGCAATTTGAGACGGAGAACGTTAAATCAGAAGTGGCAGTGATGCAGTTGAACAAAGGGGACTATGAAGGTATGAGAGGGGAGCTGGCCAAGGTAGACTGGAACGGGATCTTAGCAGGAATGACGGTGGAACAGCAATGGCAGAAATTTCTGGGCATAATCCGGAAGATGCAGGATCATTTCATTCCAAAAAGGAAGAAAGATTCTAAGGGGAGTAGGAGGCAACCGTCGCTGACAAGAGAAGTTAGGGATAGAATAAAACTAAAAGAAAAGACGTATAACACAGCAAAGAGCAGCTGGTAGCCAGAGAATTGGAAAACTTTCATAGGACAACAGAAGGAAACAAAACGGGTAATACGGGCTGAAAAGATGAAGTATGAAGGGAAGCTGGCCAGGAATATAAGGAAAGACAGTAAAAGTTTTTTTGAATATGTTACGGGAAAAAGAGTAGCAAAGTCAAAAGTCTGTCCCTTGAAGGCAGACACGGGTGAAATTATTATGGACAACAAGGAAATGGCAGAAGAGTTGAATAGGTACTTCGGATCTGTCTTCACTAATGAAGACACAAACAATCTCCCAGATGTACTGGAGGACAGAGGATCTGAGGGGGTAGAGGAACTGCAAGAAATTTTCATTAGGCGAGAAATAATATTGGGTAGGCTAATGGGACTGAAGGATGATAAATCCCCTGGGCCTGATGGTCTGCATCCCAGGGTCCTCAGGGAGGCTGCTCTAGAAATAGTGGATGCATTGGTGATCATTTTCCAATGTTCAATAGATTGAGGATCAGTCCCTGTGGATTGGAGGATAGCTAATGTTATCCCACTTTTCAAAAAAGGAGCGAGAGAGAAAATGAGGATTTACAGACCAGTTAGCCTAACTTCGATGGTGGGAAAGATGCTGGAGTCAATTATTAAAGAGGTAATAATGGGGCATTTGGATAGGAGTAAAAGGATTAGTCCACGTCAACATGGATTTATGAAAAGGAAATCATGCTTGACTAATTTTCTGGAATTTTGTGAGGATGTGACAAGTAAAATGAATGAAGGGGTGCCAGTGGATGTAGTGTATCTAGACTTTCAGAAAGCTTTTGATAAGGAACGCACGGGAGACTGGTGACTAAAATTAGGGAACATGGTATTGGGGGTAGGGTGTTGACATGGATAGAAAATTGGTTGGCAGACCGGAAGCAAAGAAGCAAAGGAGTGAACGGGTCCTTTCCAGAATGGCAGGCAGTGGAGAGTGGAGTGCCGCAAGGCTCGGTGTTGGGGCCGCAACTGTTTACCATATATATTAATGATTGGGAAGAGGGAATTAAGAGCAACACTAGCAAGTTTGCAGATGACACAAAGCTGGGTGGCAGTGTGAACTGTAAAGAGGATGTTAGGAGGTTGCAGGGTGACATGGACAGATTGAGTGAGTGGGCAGATGCGTGGCAGATGCAGTATAATATAGATAAAGTGAAGTTATCCACTTTGGTGGCTAAAACATGGGGCAAGTTATTATCTCAATGGGGTTAGGTTAGGTAAGGGGTAGGTACAGCAAGACCTGGGTGTCCTTGTACACCGGTCACTGAATGTTGGCGTGCAGGTACAGCAGGCAGTGAAGAAAGCTAATGGAATGTCGGCCTTCATAACAAGAGGATTTCAGTATAGGAGTAGAGAGGTTCTTCTGCAGTTGTATAGGGCTCTGGTGAGACCACATCTGGAGTATTGTGTACAGTTTTGGTCTCCTAATTTGAGGAAGGACATCCTTGTGATTGAGGCAGTGCAGCGTAGGTTAACGAGATTGATCCCTGGGATGGCAGGACTGTGATATGAGAAAGGATTGAAAAGACTAGGCTTGTATTCACTGGAGTTTAGAAGGATGAGGGGAGATCGTATAGAAACATATAAAATTATAAAAGGACTGGACAAGCATGATGCAGGAAAAATGTTCCCAATGTTGGGCGAGTCCAGAACCAGGGGACACAGTCTTAGAATAAAGGGGAGGTCATTTAAGACTGAGGTGAGAAAAAACTTTTCTCCCAGAAAGTTGTGAATGTATAGAATTCCCTGCCAGAGAGGGCAGTGGAGGTCAAATCACTGGATGGATTTAAAAGCGAGTTAGATAGAGCTCTAGAGGCTAGTGGAGTCAAGGGATATGGGGAGAAGGCAGGCACGGGTTATTAATATGGGACGATCAGCCGTGATCACAATGAATGGCGGTGCTGGCTCGAAGGGCCGAATGGCCTCCTCCTGCACCTATTTTCAATGCAACATCCTTGCTGTAGCAGATTGACTAAAACTGTACGGGGTGCTGTAAAACACTGAGTCTGAAGAAGGGATTCGACCTGAACCTTCACCCATTCCTTCTCTCCAGTGGTGCTGCCTGTCCCACTGAGTTACTCCACCATTTTGTATCTTATTCTCCAGCATCCGCAGTTGCTCCCAACATATTTGGTCTGCTCCATTGCGAAATCTCCTCAAGGTACCCCGACCTTGAGAACGTTCTTCTCCTCTCTGACGGGAGATCTGGAGTCTGAAGAAGTGTCTCGATCCGAAATGTCACCTTTCCTTCTCTCCAGAGATGCTGCCTGTCTCGCTGAGTTACTCCAGCATTTTGTGTCTCTTCAGCGTAAACGGGCATCTGCAGTTTTTTGAAAATAGACACAAAATGCTGGAGAAACTCATCGGGACAGGCAGCATCGCTGGGTAGAAGGAATGGGTGACCTTTCAGGTCGAGACATTTCTTCTGACTTCCTACACACTGTGCTCGAAATGTGACCATCAGTACATCAGTCCACCTTCATAATATTTGCCGAACCAAATGCAGTGAGTTGACAGCAAATTATAGTGTTTATAGTTTTTGGCTCCTCTTGAAAGTTCCGTACATGTCACAGGAGGCAATGATATTTTTTTGTGGAAGAGAGGAAGATTTAATCTTTGTTGTCCATTGGCAGGAGCTTGAGGTTTTATCCCAAATTAAGCAGTTGCAGTCTTCCTGTAACGTATACTACATCAGCCCCGTCCAAGGTTTTCTCCAGTGGTTTCGCAACGAACAGTATTTCACGGATGAGGAAAGGTAAGAAGCTTTGGAAGAACATTTTTTGTTCTTGTCTAAACGTGGAAGTAATCTTAGATGTAATCTTTGGCACTTAGGCCAAAGGGTCTGTTTCCGCGCTGTATCTCTAAACTGGCATTGTAAATGTGCACGAGTCGAGAGTGACCGTATGTACCTAAAATGGAACAATGACATTATTTCTAGCAGCAGCACAATGGGTCGTAAACGCTGTACCATAGATTGCATAATAAATGAAATATGTTTAGTTTAGAGATACAGCATGGAAACAGGCATTTTGGCCCACTGCGTCCACACAGACCAGCAATCCCCGCACATTAACACTACGCAGCATAAACGTGGGACCATTTTTACATTCATACCAAGCCAATTAATCTACAAACCTGTACGTCTTTGGAGTGTGAGTGGGAACCAAAGATGTCAAAGAAAATTCACGCAGGTCACAGGGACAACGCACAGACTCTGTACAGACAGCTCCCGTAGTCAGGATGGAATCTGGGTCCCTGGCGCTGTGAGGCAGCAACTCTATCGCTGCGCCACCGAGCCACCCTGTAATGAGCCATGTTCTCTTGCCAGAGAAATAAATATCTCCCGGCCAAATGATCTTTGGTGCAAGCATTGAATTTGGCAGAACAACTGCATTAATCTGTCCAACGTGTTTGTTTGCCATTCTGTAGCTACAAGATATCGCTGGAAATTGAACCACGCATCGATAAAAGTCTCACATCTGCAAAGCCCAGGAAGAGCACGGTGAAGCATCTCCGTCTGTGAGTAGAATAAAATAACACTGCATCTGGTTAACCCAGAGAGCACGGTTTTTCATTGATATGTAGGAAGGAGCAGAACTGCAGATGCTGGCTTGAACAGAAGGTAGACACACAAAGCTGGAGTAACTCAGTGGGTCTGGCAGAATCTCTGGAGAAAAGGAATGGATAGCGTTTTGGTTCAAGACCCTTTTCCAGACATTTGAAAGCAGATGATGATCAACAAAATGTGGATTGGTTCGTTCAAAGGTAAACACAAAATGCTGGAATAACTCAACGGGACATAGACATAGACAAAGAAAATAGGTGCAGGAGGAGGCATTTGGCCCTTCGAGCCAGCGCCACCATTTATTGTGATCATGGCTGATCGTCCCCAATCAATAACCCGTGCCTGCCTTCTCCCCATTTCACTTGATTCCAACAGCCCCCAGAGCCCTATGTAACTCTCTCTGAAATCCACCCAGTGATTTGGCCTCCACTGCCCTCTGTGGCAGGGAATTCCACAAAATTCACAATTCACAACTCTCTGGGTGAAAAAGTTTTTTCTCACCTCAGTCTTAAACAGTCGCCCCTTTATTCTAAGACAGTGGCCCCTGGTTCTGGACTCGCCCAACATTTTTCCTGCATCTAGCTTGTCCAGTCCTTTTATAATTTTATATGTTTCTATAAGATTTCCCCCTCATCCTTCTAAACTCCAGTGAATGCAAGCCGAGTCTTTGCAATCTTTCTTCATATGACGGTCCCGCCATCCCAGGGATCAATCTCGTGAACCTACGCTGCACTGCCTCAATCACAAGGATGTCCTTCCACAAATTAGGAGACCAAAACAGTACACAATACTCTAGATGTGGTCTTACCAGGGCCCTATACAACTGCAGAAGAACCTCTCTACTCCTATACTGAAATCCTCTTGTTATGAAGGCCAATATTCTATTAGCTTTCTTCACTGCCTGCTGTACCTACACACCAACTTTCAGTGACCGGTGTACAAGGACACCCAGATCTCCCTCTACCTCCCCCTTACCTCACCTAACCCCATTGAGATAATAATCTGCTCCCTTGTTTTTGCCACCAAAGTGGATAACCTCACATTTATCTATATTATACTGCATCTGCCACGCATCTGCCCACACATTCAACCTTTCCAGGTCACCCTGCAATCTCCTAACATCCTCTTCACAGTTCACACTGCCACCCAGCTTTATGTCATCCGCAAACGTGCTAGTGTTGCTCTTAATTCCCTCTTCCAAATCATTAATATATATAGTAAACAGTTGCGGCCCCAACACCGAGCCTTGCGGCACTCCACTCGCCACTGTCTGCCATTCTGAAAAGGACCCGTTCACTCCTGCTCTTTGCTTCCTGTCTGCCAACCCATTTTCTATCCACGTCAACACCCTGCCACCAGGAACAGACAGCATCTCTGGAGAGAAGGAATTGGGTGACATTCGGGTCGAGACCCTTCTGCAGACTAGAATGGTTCATTATTGGCAGGGGAGAAGATGACAACAAGGTATACAATCAGTAAAATTAATCAGGACAGTGTAATCAAATCCGAAATGTCACCTGCCCCTTTCCTCCAGAGATGCTGTCCGTCCCACTGAGTTTCTCCAGCCTTTTGTGTCTATCTTCGTTTTTTTGTTGATCTTTGACATTCCCCTTTTGTTGAATAGAGACTTTTGGTACACAGGCTTTGTTTTCTCAGGACCGTATGATGGTGGGGAGGTCAGTACCCGTGATGGACCGGGCAGTGTCCACCACCTTTTATAATCTCCTTCTTACCTGGGCTTTCGAGTTGCCGAACCTGGCCATGATGCAACCAGTCAAATGTACATGTCCACCACCGATTTTCCGGCACCCTTGGATCCAGAGCCTTTCTGGATTATCCTTTTTGCCGGATAAAAAGAGGTCATGGTCTGGAGGGGAGTTCAATGGTACTGGAACGGTCCACCTAGGCTGCCGGTGGGCTGAGATATCGGCCCGCAAAGTTGGCCGTGGAAGTGGGCAAATGGAACGGATCGGCCGGCTCTGGCCAAAGGGGGCAAATTCATCCCGCCGATCGGCACGGGTCCCAATGAGGTTAAGATCAGCCGCCTCACCCGGCCTGGGTACCACATTTTCGGGGGAGTTCTGGGGACATTTCAAGAGCACTCTCGTAATTTTGTCCGGACCACCAGTTGCCGCAGAATCGGTAGTGGACCTGTACATTGTGTTTGTTTGCGTATGCGCACTGCTTGATGTTAGTGTTTGAGGTATTTTTCCTGGTGTCGGGATGAATAGCCACTCATGGATTCAGTCGACATTGGATAACTATCTCTCGTGCCTAGAGTCACACTACATGCAAGCAGGTCATTCGGCCCAACTTACTCAAACCGACCAACATGTCCCATCTACACTAGTCCCACCTGCCTGTGGTTGGCCCATAACCTTCCTAAACCATTCCTATCCATGTACCCATCCGTTATGCTTCACATATGAACCCTGTTAGAGGAAAGATGTTGTCAATCTGGAGGAGAGGGTGCAGAGAAGATTTACGACATGTTGCCAGGACTCGAGGGCCTGAGCCATAGGGAGAGGTTGGGCAGGCTAGGACTTTATTCCATGGAGTGCAGGAGGCTGATCTTCTAGAAGTGTATAAGATCATGAGAGGATTAGATTGGGTAAATGCACAGAGTCTTTTACCCAGAGTTGAGGAAATCGAGAACCAGGAGACATAGGCTTAAGGTGTGGGGGGAAAGATTTAATAGGAACCTGAGGGGCCATTTTTCTACACCTAGGATAGAAGGTGTGTGGAGCGAGCTGCCAGAGGATGTAGTTGAGGCAGGGACTTAAACAATATGTAAAACACATTTGGATGGTTTAGAGGGATATGTACCAAATACAGGCAGGTGGGACTAGTGTAGCAGAGGCATGTAGGTCGGTGTGGGCAAGTTGAGTTGAGGGGCCTATTTCCACACTGTATCTCTCATTGAGCAGGTCCTTTGAGTTATAAATTCACCGCTACTATCAAACTATCCATGTGAAACCATTGGCTTACTATTTTGAGCTATTTCCGTACATCACTCAGCGGGGAAATAATGCAGAGCTCAGGCAACCGATCAAGTAATCAATTATTCCTACTCTGCAGCATGTAATAATTGATTAATAGGTGATCTGTTTCATTGTGCGGCCATTTAGAATGCGCAAGGCATTTTTGGCTGCAATCTATCATAGGTAATGAGTGCGCCACATTCTCGACAAAGGATTTTGTGCAGCAGCATTAATTATATCCTGCCACTTCACCTTCCATATGACCAAATAAACTTTACGGCCTTGTCGATTTATGCGCTTTTGCTTTGTATCGAGATTTACTTTGAATTTCTGAAGAAGGGTTTCGACCCAAAACGTCACCCATTCCTTCTCTCCAGAGATGCTGCCTGTCCCGCTGAGTCACTCCAGCTTTTTGTGGCTATTTATGATGGATGTTGCCAGGACTTGAGGGACTGAGCCATAGGGAGAGGTTGAGCAGGCTTGGAGTGCAGGAGGGTGAGGGGTGACCTTAGAGAGGCAAACAAGACCATGAGGGGAATAGATAAAGTGAATGCAGTCTGTTACGCATTGTAACAATGGAATCAAGAACCAGAGCACATAGGTGAGATGGGAAAGATTTACTAGGAAGCTGAGGTGCATCTTTTTCACCCACAGAAAGTGGTGGATACAAGGAACGAGCTTCCAGAGGAGGTAGTTGAGGCAGGTATTATAACAATATTTAAAAGACATCAGCTCAGTCTGTGTAAACCTACCTGAACTCCCAGTTGCTCAACACTTAATTCCCCTCCCAATCCCACACGGACATTTCTGTCCTGGGCCTCCTCCATTGTCAGAGTGAGGCCCAGCGCAAATTGGAGGAGCAGCACCTTGTATTTCACTTGGGTACCTTACACCTCAGTGGTGTGAACATTGACTTCTCTAACTTCAAGTAAACCTTATTTTCCCTCTCTTCCCAGTACTCCCACCTGTCTCCGACCTGCACCAACTGCAGATTGCTCTGGGTCCACATCTACAAAGCCCAGGAAGAGCCTGGTGAAGCGACTCAGTCTGTGAGTTGAATAAAATAACACTGTATCTGTTAACCCAGAGAGCACGGTTCCTTATTGATGTGTAGGAAGGAGCAGAACTGCAGACGCTGGTTTGAATCGAAGATAGACATAAAAACCTGGAGTAACTCAGAGGGTCAGGCAGCATCTCTGGAGAGAAGGAATTGGGTGACATTTCGGGTCGAGACCCTTCTGCAGACTAGAATGTTTAATTGTTGGCAGGGGAAAAGATGACAAGGCATACATCCAGTAAAATTAATCAGACCCAAAATGTCACCTGCCTGTTTTCTCCAGAGATGCTGTCAGTCCCGCTGAGCTCCTCCAGCCTTTTGTGTCGATCTTCGGTTTGTCATTGATCTTTGACATTTCCTTCATGGTGAGTAGAGCCTTTTGGTGCACAGGCCTTATTTTCTCAGAACCATTTGATAGTGGGGAGATCAGTACCTGTGATGGACCGGGCAGTGTCCACCGCCTTTTATAATCTCCTTCTTTCCTGGGCTTTCGAGTTGCTGAACCTGGCCGTGATGCAACCAGTCAAAGATGCTGCCATGTACAGGTCCACCACCGATTTGCCAGCACCCTTGGTTCCAGAGGCTTTCTGGATTATCCGTTTTGCCAGACCAATAGAGGGCCCAGCCTCCGAGACTTTACTGGAGAACCTACCTAATCTCCCGGTTGCTCAACACTTAATTTCCCTCCCATTCCCACGCTGACCTTTCTGTCCTGGGCCTCCTCCATTGTCAAAGTGAGGCCCAGCACAAATTGGAGGAAGGGTTTGGGCGATCAAATTGAAATTTTGCTTCCTTGAAGTTGTTGCCAGGAGATGTGTTTAAAGAAGATTAAATCATTTAGTGGGTTTTGTGTGAGCATTGGCTGCAGCTCACTGCATTGGTCATAATGAGCAATATTGGATACATGTGGACATGTATGATTCCAGAGGCCTGACATTAGAGTGGTAGGAGGTATCCAGTTGTCAGACAGGTTTCACGGTACCCGGACGTGGCTCCGACGGATGAGAAGCCGAAGCAAAGAAGTGGAAGCTAAATAACCGAATGGGAACGAAGCCGAAACGCCAAATAACCCAATGGGAACAAAGCCGAAACGCCAAATAACCCAATGGGAACAAAGCCGAAACGTCAAATAACCCAATGGGAACAAAGCCGAAACGCCAACTAACCCAATGGGAACAAAGCCGAAACGCCAAATAACCGAAAGGGCGGGACTCCTAAAAGCTAACGAAACAAAAGACTACGTCGCCTAAAAGCAAACTCACCGAATGACCGCTCTGCCGAAACGCCACCTACCCAAAAGGCAGCGTAGACGACAAGCCCACAAACCGAGTGCCGCTCAACAGTAAAGTCAAATAACGGACATGACGTTGCCGGGGGGGGGGGGCGGGACTTGTCAGTAATTGGTCCAGACCCCCGTGTCCATCATATCACTGTGGAGGGATGAACATTGTCCCACGCCTCCACTCCACCCATCCGCGGAGGGTGGCCGTGGGAGAGTGTCCCGAGCGATGCGCACATTCGCCCACTTACAACTTGGTGTTGGGTTCAGATTGCACAGTTGTCTATGGCTTGTGTGGGCAAATGACCCCCACGCTCCCATCCCCCCCTTCTCTTTCCCCTCTTGCCTCTCTTCCCCCTCTCTCTCTCTCTCTCCCTTCTCTCCCTCTCTCCCTCCCTCCTCTCTCTCCCCCTTTCTCTTTCTCCCCCCTCTCTCTCTCGCTCTCTGTTCCCCTCCACCCATTCTCTCTCCACCCCACTTATTCAGAGCGGCTATGGAATTTGAGAAAACTGGCACTGACAGCGAAGATAGACACAACATGCTGGAGTGACTCAGTGGAACAGGCAGCATCTCTGGAGAGAAGGAATGGGTGCCGTTTCTAGTCGAGACTCTTCAGATTCAGTCTTCAGGTCAGAAGAAGGGTCTCGACGTGAAACGTCGCCCATTCCTTCTCTCCACAGATGCTGCCTGTTCCACTGAGTTACTCCAGCTTTTTGTGTCCATCTTCGGTTTACAGTTTACAGCTTCAGTTGTTTTGTGCGTGGGAGCCTATATGTGTTCCGCAAGCAACCAGATGGTAACCGGCGGGGGGGTGGGGTCATTGACCCACACAAGTCATAGGTGAAAGGGCAATCTGAACCCAAGCACCAAGTTGTAAGCGGCCGAAGGTGTGCATCGCTCGGGACAGCCCCACTCTCCCACGACAACAAGAAGCACGTTTTATTTATTACCATCTGGTTGCTTGGGGAACGCACACAAGCTCCCACGCCCAAAACACCAGAATCTGTAAACTGTTTTAACCAAAGATGGACACAAAAAGCTGGAGTAACTCAGCAGAACAGGCAGCATCTCTGGAGAGAAGGAATGGGTGACGTTTCATGTCGAGACAATTCTTCAGATCTGATGAGTCTCGACCCGAAACGTCACCCATTCCTTCTCTCCAGAGCTGCTGCCTGTCCCACTGAATCACTCCAGCATGTTGTGTCTATCTTTGCTGTCAGTGCCAGTTTTCTCAACTTCCATAGCTGCTTTGCATAAGTGGGGGAGAGAGAGAAAAGGGGAGATAAAGAGAGGAGGGAGAGAGTGGGAGAGAGATAGATGAGGGGAGACAGAAGGGGGAAAGAGTGGCGAGAGAGAGGCGGAAAGAGAAGAGTAGAGAGAGGAGGGGAGATAGAGGAGGGGGGGAGAAGGGGAGAGAGGGGAGGGGCAGAGAGAAAATGGGAGAGAAATAGAGAAGGGAGAGAGCCCTCCGCGGGCTGTGGGACGGGTGGAGAGGAGAGAGCCCTCCGCTGGCTGTGGGGCGGAGAGAGAGGAGAGCCCTCCGCGGGCTGTGGGACGGGTGGAGCGTAGGACAATGTTCATCCCTTCACAGTGATGTGATGGACGTAGGGGTCTGGACCAATCATGGACAAGTCCCGTCCCAGGCAACATCATGTCTATTATTTGACTTTTCTGTCGAGCAGCATTCGGTCCATTGGCTTGTAGGCGACGCCGCCTTTCGAGTAGGTGCCACATCTGCATATGTGGTTTCACAATTGCTGCTAGTCAGAGAGTGGTGATAGTGTGGAATTCTTTGCCACAGAAGGCTGTTGAGGCCAAGTCAATGGATATTTCAAAAGCAGAGAGATAGATTTTTGTTTAAGAAAGAACTGCAGATGCTTGAAAAAATCAAAGGTAGACAAAAATGCTGGAGGAACTCAGGAGGTGAAGCAGCATCAATGGAGAGAAGGAATAGGCCACATTTTGGATCGAAATCCTTCTTCAGACTGACAGAGATAAATAGATTTTTGATTAGTACGGGTGGCAGGGGTTATTATGAGAAGGCAGGAGAACAGGGTTAGGAGGGAAATATAGATCAGCCATGGTGGAATGGGGGAGTAGATTTGATGGGCTGAATGGCCTAATTCTGCTCCTATCACTTATGAACTTGTGAACAGCACCTCAAATTTTGCTTGGGCAGCTTACACTCCAGTGGTATGAAAATTGACTTTTCCAACTTCAGGTAGCCCTTGATTTCCCTCTCTCTCCATTCCTCCCCCTTCCCAGTTTCCTCATTAGTCTCACTGTCTCCGACTACATTTTATCTCTGTGCTGCCCACTCCCATGTCATCACTCTGAAGAAGGGTCTTGACACGAAATGTCACCCATTCCTTCTCTGCAGAGATGCTGCCCATCCCGCTGAGTTACTCCAGCATTTTGTGTCTTATCTTGGATTTAAAAAACATTTTGACAGGTCCGGAAATAAGAAAGGTTGAGAGGGATATGGGCCAAATGCGGGCAGGTGGGACTAGAGTTTGTACATTCTCTCTGTGTCTGTGGGTTTTCTCCGGGTGCTCCGATTTCCTCCCTCATTCCAAAGATGTGTAGGTGTGTAGATTAATTCTGAAAATTGCCCCCAGTGAGTAGGGTAGACCTAGTGTACGGGTGATCGCTGGTCAGCATGTACTTGGTGGGCCGAACGGCCTGTTTCCATGCTGTATCTCTAAAGTAAGCTTAGAAGGAATGACAGTGCATCATTTCATCATGTTGAGCAATACTCTCTGTATCCTGGACATCACCACAATCCCATTTACTTGTCCATCATATGTTAACACCTCAGGTAACATTGTCCCCTCGCTCATAAGTTACAGGAGCAGAATTAGGCCATTTGGCCAATCAAGTCTATTCCACCATTCAGTAATGGCGGATCTATCTTTCCCTCTCAACCCCATTCTCCTGCCTTCTTCCCATAACCCCTGGCTCTCATTCTAATCAAGAATCTATCTATTTCCACCTTCAAAATATTCAATGACTTGGCTTCCACAGCTGCCTGTGGTCAGCTGTGGAGGCCAAGTGGAATCTGTGGTCAGATTCACCACCCTCTGGCTAAAGACATTCCTCCTCATCTCCTTAAAGGAATGTCCTTTAATTCTGAGGCTCTGGTCCTAGATCAGGGATTGCCAACCTTTTTCATCCCATTTACCCCTGGCAACTTTAATAACACATCACAATATTATTTCACCTATTTATGGACAACTAATGGTGAACAGTATACCAGAACCAAACAGTCAGTCAAAGTTAAAAAGTGTGTACAAATCCAGAATCAATAAATGTGCCCCAGGCTGGGAAGGTGAAATGTACCCTCTGGGGTAAATTGACCCCAGGCTGGGAACCCTTGTCCGACACTCTCCCATGAGTGGAAACATCCTATCCACATCCACACTGTCCAAACCTTTCGGTGCATTTCAATGAACTCCAGCGAGTACAGGCCCACTGCTGTCATAAACGCTCATCATAGGTTAACCCAATCATTCCTGGGATCATTCTTGTAAACCTCCTCTGGACCCTCTCCATAGCCAGCACATCCTTCATCAGATATTATGCCCAAAATTGCACACAATACTCCAAATGTGGCCTGACCAGCGCCTGATAGAGCCTCAGCATTACATCCCTGTTTTGGTATTCTAGCCCACTTGAAATAAATGCCAGCATTGCTTTTGCCTTCTTTATCACCGATTTGTCTTGCAGATTCCCTTTGAGGGAATCCTGCACCAGAACTCCCAACTCCCTTTGATTTCTGGATTCTCACACAATTTAGAAATTAGTCTGTGCCTTTTTTCCCCATTCATCTTTCTCTCAAACTTACACCATCCCTTGAACTCCAGATTTTAAACATCTGTTTATTATTCACTCTGCCATAATTTGTTGCTGGCATCCTTATCCATCTCAATTAGCTCCCATCCCCCACATATGCTGTTTAAGAAGGAACTGCAGATGCTGGAAAATCGAAGGTAGACAAAAGTGCTGGAGAAACTCAGCGGGTGCCGCAGCATCTATGGAGCAGAGGAAATAGGCCACGTTTCGGGCCGAAACCCTTCTTCAGACTGATAACTGAGGAGGGGGGGGGGGGGATGGGGAGAAGGAAGGAGAAGGAAGAGAAGGAGCCAGAGGGCTGAGGGAGAGCTCAGAAGGGGAGGAGGAGACAGCAAGAGCTACCGGAAATTGGAGAAGTCAATGTTTATGCCGCTAGAGTACAAACTGCCCAAGCGGAATATGAGATGCTGCTCCTCCAATTTCCGGTGGTGCTCACTCTGGCCATGGAGGAGGCCCAGGACAGAAAGTCCGGATTCGGAATTGGAGGGGGAGTTGAAGTGCTGAGCCACGGGGAGATCAGGTTGGTTAATGCAGACCGAGCGGAGGTGTTCGGCGAAAATATTGCCAAACCTACGCTTGGTCTCACCGATGTAGATCAGCTGACATCTAGAGCAGCGGATGCAATAGATGAGGTTGGAGGAGGTGCAGGTGAACCTCTGTCGCACCTGGAACGACTGCTTGGGTCCTTGAATGGAGTCAAGGGGGGAGGTAAAGTGACAAGTGTAGCATCTCTTGCGGTTGCAAGGGAAAGTGCCCGGGGACGGGGTGGTGCGGGAGGGAAGGGAAGAATTGTCTAGGGAGTTACGGAGGGAGCGGTCTTTGCGGAAAGCATAAGGGTGGAGATGGGAAGATGTGGTGAGTGGTGGGGTCACGTTTAGAGCTGGCGAAAATGATGAAGGACTATTTGTTGTATATGACGGCTGGTGGGGTGAAAGGTGAGGACTAGGAGGACTCTGCCCTTGTTGCGAGTGGAGGGATGAGGAGAGAGAGCAGTGTTACGGGTTATTGAAGAGACCCTGGTGAGAGCCTCATCTATAGTAGGGGAGGGAAACCCTCATTCCCTGAAGAATGAAGACTTTTCCGATGCCCTGGTGTGGAACACCTCATCCTGGGAGCAGATGCGGCGTAGACGGAGGAATTGGGAGTAGGGGATGGAGTCCATACAGGAAAAGGGTGGGAAGAAATGTAGTCTAGATAGCCATGGGATTCAGTGGGTTTATAGTGGACTGTCTGCTTTCTGCAAAGACCGCTCCCTCCGTAACTCTCTGGCCAATTCTTCCCTTCCCTTCCCTCCCTAGGCACTTTCCCTTGCAACCGCAAAAGATGCTACACTTGTCACTTTACCTCCCCCTCGACTCCATTCAACGACCCAAGCAGTCGTTCCAGGTGCGACAGAGGTTCACCTGTATCTCCTCCAACCTCATCTATTGCATCTACTGCTCTAGATCAGCTGATCTATATCGGTGAGACCAAGCGTAGGCTTGGCGATCGTTTCGCCGAACACCTCTGCTCGGTCTGCATTAACCAACCTGATCTCCCTGTGGCTCAGCACTTCAACTCCCCCTCCCATTCTGAATACGACCTTTCTGTCCTAGGCCTCCTCCATGGCCAGAGTGAGCACCACCGGTAATTGGAGGAGCAGCACCTCATATTCCGCTTAGGCAGTTTGTACCCTAGTGGCATAAACATTGACCTCCAATTTCCGGTAGCCCTTGCTGTCTCCTCCTCTCAGCTCTCCCTCAACCCTCTGGCTCCTCCTTTTCTTTCTTCTTCAGTCTGAAGAAGAGTTTCGGCCCAAAACGTTGCCTGTTTCCTCTGCTCCATAGATGCTGCTGCATCCCACTGAGTTTCTCCAGCACTTTTGTCTATCCCAAATATATGCTGATTCCTCCTTAGTTTAGTTTTAGAGATATAGCGTGGAAACAAGCCCTTCGGCCCGCCGAGTCCACGCTGACCAACGATCACCCTCACGCTAGTTCTATGTTATTCCATGTGCTTAGGGACAATTCAAAGAAGCAAATTAACATTAGACTGCTGCCTCACAGCGCCAGAGGCCCGGGTCAGTTTAGTTTATTGTCACGTGTACCTCGATACAGTGAAAAGCTTTTTGTTGCATGCTTATCCAGTCAGCCGAAAGACAATATATGATTACAATCGAGCCATTTACAGTGTCCAGATGCATGATAAGGGAATAATATTTAGTGCAAGATAAACCCAGTAAAGTCCGATCAAGTATAGACCAAGGGTCATCAATAAGGTAGATAGTAGTTCAGCACTGCTCTCTGGTTGGGGTAGGATTGTTCAGTTGCCTGATAACAGCTGGGAAGAAACTGTCCCTGAATCTGTGCATTTTCACACTTCTATACCTTTTGCCTGATGTGGCCAGGATTTGACTCATCCTTGATTATGCTGCTGTCCTTGCCGAGTCGAGGAATGTGTTTGATGCTGACCTTGAGTGCTGCATGTGTGTGTGTGTGTGGAGTTCGCATGTTCTCCCTGTGACCATGTGCCTTCTCCGGCTGTGTGTGTGTCTCTGTGTGTGTGTCTCTGTGTGTGTGTGTCTGCGTGTCTGTCTGCGTGTCTGTCTGCGTGTCTGTCTGCGTGTCTGTCTGCGTGTCTGTCTGCGTGTCTGTCTGCGTGTCTGTCTGTCTGCCTGTCTGTCTGCCTGTCTGTCTGTCTGCCTGTCTGTCTGTCTGTCTGTCTGTCTGTCTGTCTGTCTGTCTGTCTGTCTGTCTGTCTGTCTGTCTGTCTGTCTGTCTGTCTGTCTGTCTGTCTGTCTGTCTGTCTGTCTGTCTGTCTGTCTGTCTGTCATGTGGTTCTCTCTGTGACCACATGGCTTCTCCAGATGTGTGTGCTGATGATTGTGCTCCCTACTTGCAGGCTCTTTCAAGGGTCGGAGGTCATCAGGAACAGCACTCCCAAGAACAGCGAGCAGTCCAAGTCCCAGCCCAGCAGCAGCTCTGGGGAGAGCATAGACTCCGTCAACTTTTGTTCATCCGACCGCAACATCAAAGACACCTGCACAACGCCCACCGACACGCCTGCCGACAGGGCCGCCAACATGGCCACTGACAGGGCCACCAACATGGCCGCTGACAGGGCCACCAACATGGCTGCTGACAGGGCCACCAACATGGCCGCTGACAGGGCCACCAACATGGCCGCTGACAGGGCCACCAACATGGCCGCCGACATGCCCACCGACACGGGCACCGACACGCCTGCCGACACGGCCACCAACATGGCCACCGACACGCCTGCCGACACGGGCACCGACACGGCCACCGACACGCCTGCCGACACGGCCACCAACATGGCCGCTGACATGCCCACTGACATGGGCACCGACACACGCGCCGACACGGGCACCGACACGCCTGCCAACACGGCCACCAACATGCCTTTCGACGCGCCTGCCGACACGGGCTCCGACACGCCTGCTGACACGGCCACCAACATGCCTTCCGACACGCCCGCCGACATGCCTGCTGACACGGCCACCGACACGCCTGCCGACAGGGCCACCAACATGCCTTCCGACATGCCTGCCGACACGGGCACCGACACACGTGCTGACACGGCCGATGAGACTTCTGCCGACACGGCCACCAACATGGCCGATGACGCGGCCACCAACATGGCCGATGACGCGGCCACCAACATGGCCGATGACGCGGCCACCAACATGGCCGCCGACGCGGCCACCAACATGGCCGCCGACACGGCTGATGACACTTCGGCCGACACACGCGCCGACACGGCTACCAACACGGCCGACGACAAGGCCGATGACACGCTTGCCAACACGGCCACCAACGAAGCCGACGACACGTCCGCTGACAAGTCCGATGACACGTCCGCCGACACGGCCGACGACACGCTCGCCAACACGCCTGCTGACAGGGCCACCAACACGCCTGCTGACAGGGCCACCAACACGCCTGCTGACATACCCGCCGACACGGGCACCGACACACGCGCCGACACGGCCGATGAGACTTCTGCCGACACGGCCACCAACGCGGCCGCCGACACGGCCACCAACATGGCCGACGATACGACCACCAACATGGCCGATGACACGGCCACCAACATGGCCGATGACACGACCGCTGACATTTCCGCCGTCACGGCCACCAACACGGCCGAAGACAAGGCTGATGACACGCTCGCTGACACGGCCAACGTCACGCTCGCCAACACGGCCACCAACATGGCTGACGACACATCCACCAACGCGACCAACGACACGGCTGATAACATGCCCGACGACACGGCCACCAACGCAGCCGACGGCATGTCCGCCGACGCGTCCGATGACACGTCCGCTGACACGGCCAACGTCACGCTCGCCAACACGGCCAACGTCACGCTCGCCAACACGGCCACCAACACGACCGATGACATGACCACCAACGAAGCCGACGACACGTCCACCAACATGGCTGACGACACGTCCACCAACGAAGCCGCTGACACGTCCGCCGACACGTCCGATGACACGGCCAACAACGAAGCCGACGACACGCTCACCAACACGGCCACCAACGAAGCCGACGACACGCTCGCCAACACGGCCACCAATGAAGCCGATGACACGCTCGCCAACGTGGCCGATGACATGGCCAATAACGAAGCCGACGACATGGTCACCAAGAAAGGCACATAGAGCCGCACTCTCACTCACTCATACTTCACTCACCCATTCACTCGCACTCGCTCTCCCTCACTCACTTACCTACTCACACACACTCCTCTCTCTCACACACTCTTCACTCACACTCTCACTACCATTCACTCACTCTTCACTCACTCACCCACTCGCTCTCATTCACACACTCACTCACACTCACCCACACTCTCACACTCACTCTCATTCTCACTCTCATTCTCACTCACTCTTACTCACCCACTCACACTCACTCACCCATTCACTGTCACCCCGTGTGCAGACGTGGCATCGAAGGATGAGATGCCGAAGCAAAGAAGCTAAATAAACGAACGGAAACAATGCTGTTAAGCCAAATAACCAAAAGAGCGCAAGGCCAAAACGCCAAAAAACCGAACGGACGCGAGGCCGAAAAGCCAAATAACCAAAAGGGTGAGACACCTAAGAGCTGACTAACGGAACATAAACGACGATGAAAAGCCAACTCACTGAAAGGGCGGATCGCCGAAAGGCCAAATAACCAAAAGGGCGGGACATCTCAAAGCCAACTCACCGAACGGACGCATCACCAAAAAAACAAATAACAAACATGACGTCAGCGGGCGGGTGGAACTTGTCAGCGATTGGTCCAGACTCTCGAGTCCATCACATCACTGGCCGGGGAAGATGGGAGGGTGGGGATCATTTTTTAATTTTCCTTCACCGCTTTTGGACTTTCCTAAATATAAAATAAAACCTTGTGTGATTGGAACTTTCGGTTGATTATACAAAATAACAATCTAATTTGGTTCCATAGATATTTACACCAACTGTAACAGTCATATTTTGACTATCACAATACATTTACATACACTACCGTGCATCTTGAAAGCCACTGGTCTTTTGCGTGTGAATCGAGAAACCAGACGAATAAAAATACTTTTTTTTCAAGATTCCCTTAGCTTGCTGAGGTGGTTCAGTGATATGAGTAAGTGTGAATCGGTGTGAGTTAGTGTCAGTGTGCACGTCCAAGAGATGGGAAGTGTCCACACTACGCTGTCTTGGGCCTTTATTCCCAGTAAGCAGAATTATTCGAACTTCCTTTTTATTACGTATTTACTTCTAATAAAAAAATTATTAAAAAAAAAAAGAATTGTTGGAACTTGCATGGACCTCCAGCTGAGGTGGAGCTCGGCCGTTGCCAGACAGCGCTGACTCCGGGAAGAGAGTGCGGGCTGTCACAAAGGATGCGCTCCTTTGGCAGCTTACACCTTGGTGCTCGGGTACAGAGTGCCCAGTGTCACCCTCCAGCCCCGGGTATTCTTGTGTGGGAAGATACTGCTGGTGCTGGTACACATTGACAATTAGACACAAAATGCTGGAGTAACTCAGCGGGACAGACCTCATCTGTGGATAGAAGGAATGGATGACTTTTCGGGTAGAGACCCTTCTTCAGACAATCACAAGTACTCTCACCAACGAGACTTCAGTTGACTCTGATGGGTCTTGAACCGAAACGTCACCCATTTCCTCTTTCCAGAGATACTGCCTGTCCCGTTGTGTAAGCGGCCAAAGGAGCTCAACCTTTGGGACAGCCCGCTCTCTCTTCTCTGGGTCAGTGCTGTCCGGCCATGGCCGCCCACACCTCAGCTGGGGGTCAACAGAGGTTTGAAGAATTCTGCTCACTGGGAATAAAGACACGAGGCAGCGCAGCGTGGACATTTCCCATCTCTCGGGCGTGCACGTTGACACTAACTCATGCCGATTCACACTTACTCATATCAGTGAGCTGACTCGGCGAGCTAAGATATTCTTTAAAAATCTGTCATAATTTTTGTCTGGTTTTTCGATTCGCACCCAAAAGGACCAGTGGCCTTCAAGATGCACGGTAGTGTACGTAAATGTATTGTGGTAGTCACAATATCATTGTTACAGTTGGTGTAAATATTAATGGAACCCATTTGGATTATTATTTTGTTAAAGAAACTGAAAGTTCCAATCACACGGGGTTTTATTTTATATTTAGGAAAGACCAAAGGCAGCGAAGGAAAATTAAAAATGATCCCCACTCTTCCGTCTCCCCCGGCCAGTGATGTGGTGGACGCGGGTTCTGGACCAATCGCTGACAAGTCCCAGCCCCCGGTGAAATCATGTCCATTATTTGGCTTTTCGCCGTCGTTTCCGTTCGGTTATTTGGCTTTTAGGCGTCTCGCCCTTTCAGTTATTTGGCTTTTCGGCGTCTCGCCCTTTCAGTTATTTGGCTTCCACTTCTTTGCTTCGGCATCTTGTCCTTCGACACCACGTCCGGGTACCCCTCACTCACCCACTTCTCACTCACTCTCACACTCTCTCTCTTCACTCACCCACACGCTCACACTCTCACTCACTCTTCACACTCTCTCACTCACACACTCACTGTCACTCACTCCCACTCTCTCACACACACTCACCCAATCACTGGCGCTCTCACTCGCAGGCACGCTCACTCATTTTCACTTACACTCTCGCTCACCCACTCCCTCTAACTCGCTCGCTCTAATTCACTCACTCATTCACACTCTTCACACTCTCTCACTCACACACTCACTCACTGTCACTCACTCCCACTCTCTCACACACACTCACCCAATCACTGGCGCTCTCACTCGCAGGCACGCTCACTCATTTTCACTTACGCTCTCGCTCACCCACTCACTCTCACTCGCTCGCTCTAATTCACTCACTCATTCACACTCTTCACACTCTCTCACTCACACACTCACTCCCACTCTCTCACACACACTCACCCAATCATTGGCGCTCTCACTCGCAGGCACGCTCACTCATTTTCACTTACACTCTCGCTCACCCACTCCCTCTAACTCGCTCGCTCTAATTCACTCACTCATTCACACTCTTCACTCACTCTCTCACACTTACTCTCTCACACTCACCCTCACTCACTCTCTCACTCACTCTTCACTCACTCTGTCACTCACCCACTCACACTTGCACTCTCACCCACTCACTCACACTCTTCACTTATTATATTACTCACCCACTCATTCTCACAAACTCACTCTCGCTCACTTCACGTAGCCCACACTCTCTCACTCTTCACTCACTCATTCCAAGTCACTTTTTGCTCACTCACCTACTCACACTCTCAAACCCACTTGCACTCATTCAGTCTCACACACCCACTCGCTCTCACTCTCACTAACTCGTACCTACTCTTACCCACTCTCTCACTCACCCACATTCTCACCCACTCACTTGCTCTTCACTCACTCACCTTACTCATTCACTCTCACTCACCCCCACTCTCACGCACTCTCTCACCCACTCTCACTCACCCACTCACACTCACTAGCTCACCCACTCACTCACTATCATTCACTATCACTCAATATTACTCATTCACTGACTCATGCTCTCCCACCCATTCACTCACCCACTCTTACTCTCTGTTGCACTATCATTCACTCACTCTTCACTCACTCACAAACCCACTCACTCTCACTCACTCACTAATTTTCTCACTCTCATGCACACCCACTCACATTGTCACTCACCCACTCTCTCACTCACACTCTTCACTCACTCACTCACTCACACTCTTCACTCACTCTCATTCACCCACTCACACTCACTCATCCACTCACTCTTATTCACGCACTCACTATCTCATTGACTCTCACTCAATCTCACCCATTCATTTATTCTCACTCACTCACCCACTCACTCACACTCATTCACCCACACTCTCACTCTAAACCACTCACTCATTCTCTCACCCACTCTTACTCACTGTCTCACTCTCACACTCACTCTCACTCACCCACTCTCACTCTTCACTCACCCACACACTAACCGACTCACTTACACTCACTCACTCTCATTAATTCACTCTTTGCTCACAAACACTCACTCACTCACACACTCACTCACTCATTGTCTCACTCTCATGCACACTCTCACACTCTAATTCACCCACCCTCACTCACTCTCAACTCACTCTCACTCACACACTCACTACAACTCACCCACTCTTCACTCACTTATTCTCACTCACCCACTCTCACTCTTCACTCACCCACACACTAACCCACTCACTCACACTCACTCTCGCACTCACTCACCCTTCACTCACCCACTCACTCTGTCACTCACCCACACACTCACTCTCATTAATTCACACTCTTTGCTCACTAACTCACACTCATTGTCTCACTCATGCACACTCTTAATCTCTCATTCACCTACTCTCTCACTCACACTCTTCACTCACTCACACTCTCACTACCATTCACTCACTCTTCACTCACTCATTTTCACTCACCCACTCACACTCTCACTCACTCCCACTCACTCTCTCTCACTCATCCACTCACTCTTCACTCACCCGCACACTAGCTCACTCTCACTGTTACTCACACTCACACACTCTCTCCCTCACTCACTCACACTCACTCTCACACTCTCACTCACTCGCACTCTCACTCACACTCAATCTCATCGATTCACTGACTCCCACTCTCACACCCACTATCACTCACTCATACGCACTCACTCAGCCACGCTCTCACTCTCACCCACTCATTCTCACCCACTCACTCTTCACTCACCCACACACCCACTCACTCGCACTCACAGTCTTACTCACCCACTCTCTCTTCACTCACCCACTCGCACTCACTCAGTCACTCACCCAGTCACACTCACTCACTCTTTACTCACACACTCACTCACTGTCATGCACACTCACTCACTCTCACACTCACTCACCCACTCCCACTCACTCCAACTCACACTCTTCATTCACTCACACTCTCACTACCACTCACTCGCTCTTCACTCACACACGCTCACTCTTAACTTGCTCACCATCACACTCACCCACTCAGACTAACACTCACTCACCATCTCATTCACACTCACCATCTCACACTCACTCACCCACTTACAGTCACTCCCTCTCCCACTCACTCTCACTCACTCATTCGCACTAACGCACACACTCACTCTTCACTCACTCTCACACATTCAACCAGTCACTCACTCTCATGCACTCACCCTAACTCACGCACTCACCCTAACTCACGCACTCACACACGCACACGCACACAATCACCCACTCTCTCACTCACCCATTCTTGCACCCATTCTCTCTCTCACTCTTCACTCGCCCACACTCACCCACTCACTCTCTCACTCATTCGTCACTGACTCACTCACACTCTCACTCACATGTTCACTCTTCACGCACCCTCTCACTCACACTCACCCACACTGTCACTCACTCACTCACACCCACACACACTCAGTTACTCCCACTCACTCATTGTCTCACTCTCATGCACACTCACTCTCACACTCTCATTCTCTCACTCTCTCACATTCTTCACTCACGCTCTCTCACTACCACTGACTCACTCTTCACTCACTGTCTCACTCACCCACTTACGCTCATTCATTCACTGGCTCTTTACTCACTAGCACCCATTCACACCCACTCGCACTCACTCACTCCCAATCACTTACTCTTATTCACTTACTATCTCATTCACTCTTACTCAATCTCACCCATTCATTGATTCCCACTCTCACTCACTCTTACTCACTCTCACCCTCTCTCTCACTCACTCTTTACTCACCCACACACTCACTCGCTCATTGTCTCACTCTTACACTCTCATTCATCCACTCTCTCACGCTGACACTCTTCACTCACTCTCTCATTACCATTCACTCTCTCTTCACTCACTCATTCTCACTCACACTCACTCACTCACTATCTCATTCATTCTCACTCAATCTCGTCGATTCACTGACGCACTCTCTCACTCGCCCACTATCACTCACTCATACGCACTCACTCAGCCACACTCTCACTCACTCTCACCCACTCATTCTCACTCACTCTTCACTCACCGACACACTAACACACCCACTCACTCTCACACACACTCACTGTCTTACTCACCCACTCACTCTTCACTCACTCTCAGTCACTCACCCAGTCACAATCACTCACTCTCATTCATTAAGTCACTCTTTACTCACTCACTCTCACCCAATCACTCTCACCCACTCTCTCTCACTTCATTCACTCACACACTCACTCTTCACTGACTCACACACTCTCTCACTCCCTCCCATTCACATGCTCACTCTTAACTCCCCAACTCACTCTCACTCACTCACCCACTCTCATGCACTCACCCACACTCACACTCTCACTTGCTGTCAATCACCCCTCACTCACTCACTCTCACTCACCCACTCACACTCACTCACACTCACTCTCATTCACCCACTCACACTCACCCACTAACTCACTCTCTCACTCACACTTTCACTCACTCACTCTCACCCATTCACTCTTCACTTACCCTCTCACAACCACTCTTCACTCATCGTCACACTCATACTCCCACTCTTACTCACCGACACTCACTTCACTTACTCACAATCTCTCACCCACTCGCTCTCACTCACTCATTCTTCATTCTCCCACGCACGCACTCACTCACCCACTCACTCCCTCACTCACGCTCTTCACTCACCCTCTCACTCAGTTTCAGTCACGCACACACACTTACTCACTCTCACACACTCACGCTTCACTCAATCACTCACAATCTTCTCTCACTAACAGTCACACTCACCCACTCACAATCACATTCACTCACCCTCTCACTCTTACTCACCCACTAACTCTCACTCACCCACATACAGTCACTCAGTCTCACACCCACTCTCATTCTCCCACTCAATCTCACTCACCCATTCACTCTCACTCTCGCGCTCACACACTCTTCACTCACTCTGTCACATACATTCAACCACACTCACTCACTCACACTCACTTAGTCCCACTTACTCACACACATGCATTCTCACACTCACCCATTCTCACTCACTCTCACCCAACCACTCTCACCCACTCTTCACTCACTCACACACTCACCCACTCACTCTCTCACTCATTCTTCACTGAATCACTCACACACTCTCTTCCTCTCACTCACATGCTCACTCTTAACACGCACTCACTCTCACCCACTCACTCTCACACTCATTCTTCACTGACACTCACACACTCTCCCTCTCACTCACATGCTCACTCTTAACCCACCCACTCACTCTCACTCACTCACCCACTCACTCTCCCACACTGTCTCTCACTCTTCACTCACTCACACACTCACCCACTCACTCTCTCACTCATTCTTCACTGACTCACACACTCTCTCCCTCTCACTCACATGCTCAATCTTAACACACACTCACTCTCACTCACTCACCCACTCACTCTCCCACACTGTCTCTCACTCTCTCTCTCTCACCCACTCACACACTTGCTGTCAATCACCCCTCACACTCACTCTTCACTCACACTCACCCACTCACTCTCACCCACTCACACTGACACTGTCAATCACCCCTCACACTCACTCTTCACTCACTCTTCACTCACACTCACTCACCCACTCACTCTCCCACATTGTCTCTCACTCTCTCTCTCACCCACTTGCTGTCAATCACCCCTCACACTCACTCTTCACTCACACTCACTCACCCACTCACACTCACTCACCCACTCACTCTCAATCTCATTCACTCACTCTCTCACCCACACACTCACTGTCACACTCACTCACTCACACTCTCACTCCCTCACTCTCACCCATTCACTCTTCACTCACCCACTCGCAACCACTCTTCACTCACTGTCGCACTCATACTCCCACTCTTACTCACCAACACTCACTTCACATACTCACAATCTCTCACTCACTCACTCTTCATTCTCCCACGCACGCTCTCACCCACTCACACTATTCACTCACCCTCTCACTCAGTTTCAGTCACACGCACTTACTCACTCTCACCAACTCATGCTTCACTCAATCACTCACAATCAATCTTCTCTCACTAACAGTCACACTAACCCACACACTCACATTCACTCACCCACTCTCATTCACCTACTCACTCTCACCCACATTCACTCTCCCACTCAACCACTATTCACTTACTCAAGCTCTCTCACCCACTCTCTCACTATTCACTTACTCAAGCTCTCTCACTCACTCGCTCTCACTGACCCACAATGACTCATTCTCACCACGATCAGTCATTCCCACACTCTCACTTACACACTCTCACTCACACACTCTCACTCACTCTCACTCTCCCTCGCTCTCGTTCTTCACTCACCCATAGACTCACTCACCCTCACCCACTCTTCACCCACTTAGTCTTACTCACTCGCCCTCATCAGCTCGTTCACACTCTATCCTGGGCTACAGGTCTCTATTCTGGGCTACGGGTTTCTATCCTGCACTACGGGTCTCTATCCCGGGCTACAGATCTATATCCCGGGCTACAGGCCCATCCTGGGCTACAGATCTATATCCCGGGCTACAGGTCTCTACCCTGGACCACAGGTCTATACCCTGGGCTACAGATCTATATCCCGGGCTACAGGCCCATCCTGGGCTACAGGTCTCTATCCTGGGCTACGGGTCTCTACCCTGGGCTACGGGTCTCTATCCTGGGCTACAGGTCTCTATCCTGGGCTACAGGTCTACACCCTGGGCTACGGGTCTCTATCCTGGGCTACGGGTCTCTATCCTGGGCTACGGGTCTCTATCCTGGGCTACAGGTCTCTATCCTGGTTTGCAGGTCTCTATCCTGGTTTGCAGGTCTCTATCCTGGGCTACGGGTCTCTATCCTGGGCTACGGGTCTCTATCCTCGACTACGGGTCTCTATCCTGGGCTACGGGTCTCTATCCTGGGCTACGGGTCTCTATCCTGGGCTACGGGTCTCTATCCTGGGCTACGGGTCTCTATCCTGGGCTACGGGTCTCTATCCTGGGCTACGGGTCTCTATCCTGGGCTACGGGTCTCTATCCTGGGCTACGGGTCTCTATCCTGGGCTACGGGTCTCTATCCTGGGCTACGGGTCTCTATCCTGGGCTACGGGTCTCTATCCTGGGCTACGGGTCTCTATCCTGGGCTACGGGTCTCTATCCTGGTTTGCAGATCTCTATCCTGGGCTACGGGTCTCTATCCTGGGCTACGGGTCTCTATCCTGGGCTACGGGTCTCTACCCTGGGCTACGGGTCTCTACCCTGGGCTACGGGTCTCTACCCTGGGCTACGGGTCTCTACCCTGGGCTACGGGTCTCTACCCTGGGCTACGGGTCTCTACCCTGGGCTACGGGTCTCTATCCTGGGCTACGGGTCTCTATCCTGGGCTACGGGTCTCTATCCTGGGCTACAGGTCTCTACCCTGGGCTACAGGTCTCTATCCTGGGCTACAGGTCTATATCTTGGGCTACAGGGCTCCTGGCCTCATGAGGCGTGGGATTTACATTACATCTCCCGCTTCAACTTTATTTACATTACATCTCTCACTCACTCACTCACACACTCACTCTCACACTCAGTCTCACTCACTCCCGCACTCATTCTCACTCTCTCACTCACTCTTCACACACTCACTCTTCACTATTTCTTCACTCGCACTCCCTCTCTCTTTCCCACTCTCATACTGTCACTCACACACTGTCACACCCTCACACACTCTCGCTCTCAGTAACTATGTGCCTGTGATCTCCAGTGAGAAAGTATTGGAAGGAGCTCACAAACAAAGATCTGGAGTTCTACTCTTTGCTTCTACTCTTCCTTCGTCCGGTGCATCTGAGCTGAAACACCGGTAACTAACGTTCATCAGACACGGACTGCCCCAAACCACCACCTACATGAAAGGTTCAAGATCTCAGCCCTTTCTACCAGCATTACGCGCACTAGTGTAAAAAGAAAATGTATCTGCGGTATTGAACACTGATGTTAAACACAAATTGCCTGTGGTATCAGTGAAACTTTCTGTATGTATTACATTTGTAAATAGTTTTCAATATTCCTTGTTTTTAATTTGTTTTTAAGAAAATAGCTATTATAAATGAATTTCAATGCATCAATTTGTTTTTTAAAATAAAATGTTGAGAAATTTAAGGCACTAGGCTTTGGCGGCTGTTATTTTTCTGCTGTGACCTTAACCGCTGCTCTCTGCCTGTTGTTTATTTGTTGTTCTGAGTTTGGTTCCATGGTATGGATTAGGTATTGGGAGTACTGCCATCTCTTACACATCACAGATCCAAGCACAAGCCTGATTTCCCAATAAGCTGTTCACACACTATTTATGGTAACTCCCTTCAATAACATTATGGAGATAGACACAAAGTGCTGGAGTAATTCAGTGGGCAGGCAGCACATCTGGAGAAAATCAATGGGTGATTTGTCTTTTGTTTAGAGATCCAGCACGGAAACCGGCCCCTTCAACCCATTGAGCCCATGCCGGTCAGTAATCCCCTAACGTGCACTAACGCTATCCTACACACACTTACTTACTTAGACTTAGTCTTCCCACACTGTGGAGTGCATTGGGCAGCAAGCTTTGGCCATTCTGTTTGGTTATGTGCGAGGTCTTCCATCCTCGATAGGTTAGCATCCCGAGCACCTGGAGAAATCCCACATATGTTACGGGGAGAAGGTAAAACTCCAATACAGACAGCGCTCATAGTGTGGATCGAACCTGGGTCTCTGGCGCTGTAAGGCAGCAGTTCTACCGTGGGTGACGTTTCGGGTCGGGATTCTCCTTCAGACCGAAAATAGAGGGGAGGGAACTGGAGGTAAGAATAGACCAGAAACATAGAAAATAGGTGCAGGAGTAAGCTATTCGACCCTTTCAGCCAGCACCGCCACTTAATATGATCGTGGCTGATCATCCAGAATCAGTACCCTGTTCCTGCTTTCTCCCCATATCCCTTGATTCCATTAGGCCAAAGAGCTAAATCTAACTCTCTTGAACAAACGGATCAGTATAGAACAAATCTGGGCCGGCAACAGATGACCAAGGAAGGGTGGAGCCCACAATGGCCCATTGTTGGCTGGGGAAGAGGTGATAACGAAGGGATACAATTAACATTATTTCCGACCCGAAACATTGCCTATCCATGTTCTTGAGAGATACTGTCCCACTCAGATATTTTGTGTAGCAGTCTGAAGAAGGGTCTTGACCTAAAACGTCACCCATTCCTTCTATCCAGAGATGCTACCTGACCTGCTGAGTTACTGCAGTATCTGAGTTAGTCCAGCATCTGCAGTTCTTTGTTTTCACATTCTCCCTTCTACCCATTCCTCCCCCATTCCCAATTCCTCCGTCTGCACCCAGGATGAGGTGTTCCAGACCAGGGAATCGGAGATGTCCTCATTCTTTAGGGAACGGGGATTCCCCTCATTGATTATAGATGAGGTTCTCACCAGGGTCTCCTCTATATTCCGCAGCTCTGCTCTCACTCCACATCCCCTACTCGTAACAAGGACAGAATCCCCCTTGTCCTCACCTTCCACCCAACCAGCCGTCGCATCTGCGCCCCCACCTTTACCTCCTTTCCCCTTTTTGTACCGACATTTGATACAGTAATATTTAAAAGATGTAGGAAGGAACTACAGATGCTGGTTTACATCGAAGATAGACACAAAAAACAGCGGGTCAGACAACATCTCTGGAGAAAAAGAATAGGTGACATTTTGGGTCCAGACCCTTCTTCGGACTCAAGTCTGTTGCGATCTGTAAAACATCTGTCATGTTTCAAAGGTAGACTTCCAAAATATATTGGACATTTGGGCACAATTCCAGAAAGTTTAGCTTAGAGGTACAGTGCAGAAACAGGCCCTTCAGCCCACTGAGTCCGTGCCGACTAGCGATTACCCGCACACTAATACTAATACTAGCCCACACACCAGGGACAATTGACCATTTTAACGGAGCTAATTAAGCTACAAACTTGTACATCTTTGGACAGTGGGAGGAAACCAGAGCCCCCAGAGAAAACCCACGCGGTCACGGGCCGAACGTACAAACTCCGTACCAACAGAACCCGTAGTCAGAATCAAACCTGGGTCTCTGGCACTGTGAGGCAGCATCTCTACCGCTGTGCCATCCCTGAATGTATCCAACTGTAAATCCTTGGTACACAAAAGGCTGGAGAAACTCAGCGGGTGCAGCAGCATCTAATGAGCGAAGGAGATAGGCAACGTTTCGGGCCAAAACCCTTCTTAATCCTTGGTGTTGTACCTGAATGAGCTTTCCAATTACACAGAGTGGCGTTCTTTGTTACAGGATTCTCAGTAGGATTTGCATTAGAGTGCAACGATTTCTGGCTGCCCATTGCTATGAATCCAGCTGTTTTCCTTGCTGGTTCTGGTTAGACAGATGTTTCCCATAAATAGTCTAATGACCCAAATGAATTGGGGAAGTGATATTCATAACGTCCAGAAATCAGTTTAGCGTTTTGATTAATATGTTCTTTTAAACATGATTAGTTGTGGAATGTGCAACTTCTCATGTATGGTCTGTAAACTCTTCCTATATTGCGATCTAATTATGCTTCTAAACTGCTAGCCAAACAGTGTTTAATCCCGATGAACACTGAAATGTTCAAAAGATGCTGATGCAAAACGTCGCAAAAGTCATGCTACATACCTTTTAGTTTTGCTTCTAGAGATACAGCGTGGAAAAGGGACCTTCGGCCCACCGAGTCCACGCCGACCAGCGATCATACTAGTACTATCCTACACACTAGGGCCAATTTACAGAAGCCAATAATCTGCACATCTTTGGATGCCCATTCTAATGACTTTGCCTGCCCATTCCTTCCACAGATGCTGCCTGGCCTGCTGAGTTACTCCAGCACTTTGTGTTTTGCTCAAGATTCCAACATCAGCATTCCCTGTGTTCCCATCCTATTTTCACTTGGTTCTCAGATACATTCAAACTTTTAGACCTTATTTTCTCTTACATCTTCGAGCTTTGCAAAGCCAAATAATTAGTTTAGTTGAGTGGTTCAGAGTGGAAACAGGCCCTTCGGCCCACCGAGTCCGTGCCAGCCAATGATCATCCTACACACTAGGGACGATGTACAGAAGCCAATTAACCTACAAACCTGCATGTCTTTGGGATGTGGGAGGAAACAGGTGCACCCGGAGAAAACCCACGCGGTCATGGGGAGAACATACAAACTCCATACAGACAGCACCCGTAGTCAGGATCGAACCAAAGGTTCTTAATGATAGACACAAAGTGCTGGAGTAACTGAGCAGGTCAGGCAGCATCTGTGGAGAACATGGATACGGGACGTTTCGGATCAAGACCCTTCTTCGGACTGATTGTGGGTGGGAGGGGATGGATTGGAAGCTAGAAATGACCAGGCCAAATCAGGACCGGCAACAGATTACCTCAGGCAAGGAGGATCCCTCATACTGAAACATAGAAAATAAGTGCAGGAGTTGGCCATTTGGCCATTCGAGCCAGCATCACCATTCAATATGATCATGGCTGATCATCCAGAATCAGTACCCCGTTCCTGATTTCTCCCCATATCTCTTGATTCTGTTAGCTCTGAGAGCTATATCTAACTGAAAAGCTGATTATCTGCTAGGGATGGTGTGAATCTGTGGAATATATTGTGAACTGTGGAACTGGTTAACTGACTTTTAGTGCAAGAAGGGGGTGGGAGGGAGGAGAGGAGGAAGGGGAGCATATGTAGAAGTTACATTCACTCAGATAATCCAATGTTTACATCACTGGGCAGTGAGTTGTTCCTCCATGTTGTACAGCCTCAATCTGGCAAAGGAGGAGGCCCGGGACACATTTCTTAAAGGCACACACATGCCGCAGGTAGAACAATGTAAGATAGAATATATTCCTCACCAGTGTGAGGTGAAGTACTTGGTGAGGGCTATTCAGGGTGGGACATTCGTAGGGAATGGTGGATTCCAAACGTGTATTGAGGAATGCGGACTTTGGAGTGCGAGGATCCTTGAAGTTGGCAACATTTAAGGTGGTAAAGAAGGCATGCAGGATATTTACCTATCTCCACTACTGATTTTCCAGCATCCTTGGTTCCAGAGCCTTTCTGGATTATCTGTTTTGCCAGACCAACAGTGAAGAGGTTTTTTGGTGTGGGCTAACCAGTCAGTGGAAAAGCGATACATGAATCTTAGAATACATACATCTTAGAATAAAGGGGAGGCCATTTAAGACTGAGGTGAGAAAAAACATTTTCACCCAGAGAGTTGTGAAGTTGTGGAATTCCCGGCCACAGAGGGCAGTGGAGGCCAAAACACTGGATGGATTTAAGAGAGAGTTAGATAGAGCTCTTGGGGCTGGTGGAATCGAGGGATATGGAGAGAAGGCAGGCACGGATTATTGATTGGGGACGATCAGCCATGATCACAACGAATGGCAGTGCAGGGTCGAAGGTCTCCTCCCGCACCTATTTTCTATGTTTCTATGATAACAATCAAGCCGCTCACAGACAAAGGATAAAGATTGTTCCCGATGTTGGGGAAGTCCAGGACAAGGGGTCACAGCTTAAGGATAAGGGGGAAATCCTTTAAGACCAAGATGAGAAAGACTTTTTTTCACACAGAGGGTGGTGAGTCTCTGGAACTCTCTGCCACAGTGGGTAGTTGAGGCCAGTTCATTGGCTATATTTAAGAGGGAGTTAGATGTGGCCCTTGTGGCCAAGGGGGTCAGAGGGTATGGAGAGAAGGCAGGTACGGGATACTGAGTTGGATGATCAGCCATGATCATATTGAATGGCGGTGCAGGCTCAAAGGGCCGAATGGCCTACTCCTGCACCTAATTTCTATGTTTCTATGTTACAAAGCGTTGCCTATTTCCTTCTCTCCATAGATGCTACTGCACCCGCTGAGTTTCTCCCGCACTTTTGTCTACCGTAAAGGTTATAATGTTTAGTGCAAGATAAAGTGAAATAAAGTCTTATTATAAATAGTTCTAAGGTCTCCAATGAGGTAGATGGGAGCTCATGACCGCTCTCTAGTTGGTGATAGGATGATTCAGTTGTCTGATAACAACTGGGAAGAAAACAGTCCCTGAATCTGGAGGTGTGAGTTTTCACGCTTGTCTAATGGGAGAGGGGTGAAGAGGAAGTGAACAGGGATGAGACTGGTCCTTGATGATGCTGCTGGCCTTGCCGAGGCAGCCTGAAGTGTAGCTGGAGTCAATGGAAGAGAGGTTAGTTTGTGTGATGTTCTGGGCTACGTCCACAACTCTCTGCAGTTTCTTGTGGTCTTGGATGGAGCTTATCGGGATGCATCAAACTCTGCTGTGATGCATCCCGATAAAATGCTTTCGACAGCGCATCTGTAGAAATTGGAGAGATATCAGATAACCAAAGTCAGCCTCATCTGTAAATGTAATTCATTATTTACCGCGTCTTTTACTAAAATTGTTTACCAATCTGAGATCTTCCTAATGGGCTGATACGAGCCGGATGCCTTCACAATGCCTCTGCTCCTCGTGGCCAGCTGTGCAGAGGTTTCAACGCGCAGCCTGCTGGCCACTCTTATCCATGAGCTGTGAGTTACATGGCCCAGCACCCCCCCCCCCAGGGCTCTGGATTGCTGCCGCTAAACACGTGCTCAAGTCGTGCTGCGCTCCAAAGATTATAGAGGAGCAAGATGCGCCACTCAGTGGAAATCCAATGGACTGGCGTGTAGTACGTAATGGAACGTCACGGCCGCCATTTTGGCGGACTGCCTCACCATGTGTAATCCGTTCCAAAGCTACAGAGCAGTTGCAAGCAAAGATTATAGGGGAGCAAGATGCATTAGAAAGTTATTAGATTTATTTGTAATAGATCTTTACTTACCTCTCGATCCCTCTCTATCCCCCCTCTCGATCTTTCTCTCCCTCTCTTTCGATCTCCCTCTCCCTCTCTTCTCTATCTCCCCTCGATCCCTCTCTCCCCTATCTTCTCTCGATCTCCTCCCCTCCCCTCTCCCCCTCCTTCCCTCTCTCTCTCCCCCTCCCTTTTCCCCTCTGTTCCCCCATTTCCCTCTCATCTTTCCTCCCCAGCCCCTCCTTTGGCATAGTTTACCCTTGCATTGTACAGCTTCCCTTGTATTGCTTTAACACACACTGTGCACACAATTACAGGCACACACAAACACACATTCATATAAATATATGGTGGGACAGAGAGAAGCAAATCTTTGGATAGAAGAGCTTATTAAAATCTTCCTATAAAGACCATTATATAATTTATTTCTATCCTCTTTTGGGGCGAAGGCATAGCAGGGCTGCCAACTCTCACACCGAGAGAAAGGGAGGGAGAGGGGGAAATCGAGAAGAGAGGGGAGAGAAAGAGATCGAGAGGGGAGAGAAAGAGATCGAGAGGGGAGAGAGAAATAGTTCGACAGGGGAGAGAAAGAGTCCGAGAGGGGGAGAGAAAGAGATCGACAGGGGAGAGAAAGAGTCCGAGAGGGAAGAGAAAGAGTCCCGAGAGGGGAGAGAAAGAGTTCGAGAGGGGAGAGAAAGAGTTCGAGAGGGGAGAGAAAGAGTTCGAGAGGGGAGAGAAAGAGTTCAGAGAGGGGAGAGAGCGATACAAAGAAGAGAGGGTGATCGAGAGAAGAGAGGGGATAGAGAGGGATCGAGAGGTAAGTAAAGATCTATTACAAATAAATCTAATAACTTTCTAATGCATCTTGCTCCTCTATAATCTTTGCTTGCAACTGCTCTGTAGCTTTGGAGCGGATTACACAGCGGCAGATCGGGAGACAAAGATCATAGAGAAACTCAGTTTCCCATTAGACGCCATAGTCGACACTATGGAAGCTAAAGAAAGATTTCCAGCCGTCGCTGCAGATTTAGATGTAGACGCCATAGTCGACGCCATCTCTGGTCCGCTAAAATGGCGTCGACTATCACACATGTGATTCTACGCCTTTTCCACTGAGTGGCGCATCTTGCTCCTCTATAATCTTTGCTGCGCTCCACTGGGCTCCTTGAAGTTCTACAACATGGCGGTGGCGGTCACTATCACAGCGCAGGTCACGGGAGAACGTGGTGGAAAAGTGGGCCGTGGCGACCATCACACAGGATGCCCTCTCCGTCTCCCCACCCCCGCCCGATCGTCTGTCACGCTGGTGGGCAAAGATTATAGAGGAGCAAGATGCGCCACTCAGCGAAAAAAGCGTAGTATCACATGTGTGATTGTCGACGCAATATTAGCGGACCAGAGATGGCGTCGACTATGGCGTCTACATCTAAATCTGCAGCGACGGCTGGAAATCTTTCTTTAGCTTCCCCCCAAAAAAAGAAAGGTGACAAATATATTATTATTCTGAACTGAAATGTTATTTTCTGTTCTCATGTCAACGGTCATGGAAAACTAGGCTCCTCTATAATCTTTGGTCGGTACATTAGAAAGTTATTAGAATTATTTTGAATAGATCTTTGCTTACCACAGTAATAAAGTCAATAATTTTAACACTTCTGAACGTGTTTGGTTTTGTTCTTGTAAGGCAGGGGGTTTTGTTCTTGTAAGGCAGGGGTCTGCAAAATATGGCCCAGTGACCAGGAGATTTTTCCAGCTCAGATTCGAGTCCGGGAACGCGACGGCTGTTACCGATTATGTCCCTGGAATTGTCGAGACTTCACAAGCAAAGATCACAAGCCCGTCGTGAAGAAGGGTGCAATCAAAGATTATAGAACTCCGCTCTATAATCCTTGGGTGCAAATGTGGGGTGGGGGGCGGAATCAAAGATGCCAGAGGAGCTCTATATAATATCTTTGGTCGGAATGGGAAGGGTGCGCGTTATAACGTGCCCTTGTTCCACTCTCCCTGTCCTTCTCCCTCTCCCCCTTCTCCCTCTCCCCCTTATCTCCCTACTCCCTCCCTCTCCCCTTCTCTCTCTTTCCCCTTCTCTCTCTCTTTCCCCTTCTCTCGATCTCCCCCCCTCTCGATCTCTGTCTCTTTCCCATCTCTCGATCTCTCTCTCGATCTCTCTCTCTCTCTCCCCTTCTCTCGATCGCTCTCTCCCCCTTCTCTCGATCGTTCTCTCCCCCTCTCTCCCTTCCCTCTCTCTCCCTCCTTCCCTCTCTCTCCCTCCTTCCCTCTCTCTCCCTCCTTCCCTCTCTCCCTCCCTTCCCTTCTCCCTTCCCTCTCTCTCCCTCCCTTCCCTCTCCTTCCCTCCCCCTCTCCTTCCCTCCCCTCTCTCTCCTTCCCTTCCCTCTCCTTCCCTTCCCTCTCTCTCTCCCTCCCTTCCCTCTCCTTCCCTCCCCCTCTCTCCTTCCCTTCCCTCTCTCTCCTTCCCTCCCCTCCCTCTCCTTCCCTTCCCTCCCCTTCCCTCTCTCTCTCTCTCTCCTCCCCTCTCTCCCCTTCCCTTTCTCCTCTTCCCCCTCTCTCCCCTTCCCGCTCTCTCTCCCTCCCTTCCCCCTCTCTCTCCCTCCTTTATGTAAATCTTACCATGTATGTCAGAAATAAAGTGTTAACCATGTTAATAGATCTCTATTATGATTTATTTAAAATTGAGTGAGTTGGTGCAATATCGGTTCCAGCCGTCAGAGAATTCCACAGACTCACCACTCGCTGTGTGAAAAAAGATCTTCTCATCTCGGTCCTAAAAGACTTCCCCCTTATCCTTAAACTGTGACCCCCTGTTCTGGAGTTCCCCAACATTGGGAACAATCTTCCTGCAACTAGCCTGTCCAACCCCTTAAGAATTTTGTACGTCTCTATAAGATCCCCCCTCAACCTGCTAAATTCCAGCGAGTACAAGCCAAGTTTATCCAACCTTCCTTCATATGGAATCCTGCCATCCCATGAATCAGTCTGGTCCTATTTACCTCTTCAAAATCATTATATATAATTAGTAAAGATGTAATAATGGGGCATTTGGATAGCAGTAAAAGGATTAGTCCAAGTCAGCATTTATGAAAGGAAAATCATGTTTGACTAATCTTCTGGAATTTTTTGCCACAAGGCTTTGGGGCCGCAACTGTTTACCGTATATATTAGTCAAACATGCTTTTCCTTTCATAAATGCTGACTTGGACTAATCCTTTTACTGCTATCCAAATGCCCCATTATTACCTCTTTAATAATTGACTCCAGCATCTTTCCCACCACCGAAGCCAGGCTAACTGGCCTGTAATTCCGTTTTCTCTCTCGCTCCTTTCTTGAAAAGTGGGATAACATTAGCTATCCTCCAATCCACAAGAACTGATCCTAAATCTATTGAACATTGGAAAATGATCATATGTATATATGTATGTGTATATATGCATGTATATATAGGTATGTATATGTATATGTATGTATGTATATGCATATGTATGTATGCATATATGGTTTATGTACACCATCTGACAAATAAGATAGAGAGTTATAGTGATGCTTTAAATCAGTTGCTTCTGATCCATGAGAAGGTAATGGATTTATCTCCCAAGGGCCTGTCCCACCATATATTTATATGAATGGGTGTTTGTGTGTGCCTGTAATTTTGTGCAGTGTGTGTTTAAGCAATACAAGGGAAGGTGCACAATGCAAGGGAAAATACGCAAAAGTGGGGGCTGGGGAGGAAAGATGCGAGGGAAATGGGGGAACAGGAGAAAGGGAGGGAGAGAGGGAAGGGAGGGAGAGAGAGGGAAGGGAGGGAGAGAGAGGGAAGGGAGGGAGAGAGAGGGAAGGGAGGGAGAGAGAGGGAAGGGAGGGAGAGAGAGGGAAGGGAGGGAGAGAGAGGGAAGGGAGGGAGAGAGAGGGAAGGGAGGGAGAGAGAGGGAAGGGAGGGAGAGAGAGGGAAGGGAGGGAGAGAGAGGGAAGGGAGGGAGAGAGAGGGAAGGGAGGGAGAGAGAGGGAAGGGAGGGAGAGAGAGGGAAGGGAGGGAGAGAGAGGGAAGGGAGGGAGAGAGAGGGAAGGGAGGGAGAGAGGAGGGAAAGGAGGGAGAGAGAGGGAAAGGAGGGAGAGGGAAGGAGGGAGGGAGGGAGGGAGGGAGAGAGGGAGGGAGATCGAGGGGAGAAAGAGATCGAGAGGGGAGAGAGTGAGATCGAGAGAAGAGGGGAGAGAGAGATCGAGAGGGAGAGAGAGATCGAGAGAAGAGAGGGGAGAGAGAGAGATCGAGAGGGGAGAGAAGAGAGAGCGATCGAGAGAAGAGGGAGATTGAGAGGGGAGAGAGAGATCGAGAGGGGAGAGAGGGATCGAGAGAGATAGGGAGAAGAGAGGGGAGAGAGGGAGGTCGAGAGGTAAGTAAAGATATATTACAAATAAATCCAATAACTTTCTAATGCATCTTGCTCTGTAGCTTTGGAGCGGATTACACATGGGGAGGCAATCCGCCAAAATGGCGGCCTTGACGTTCCGTTACGTACTACACACCAGTCCATTGGATTTCCACTGAGTGGCGCATCTTGCTCCTCTATAATCTTTGTTCTAGACTGGGTATTGAGTAATGAGGAAGGGTTAGTTAGCAGTCTTGTTGTGCGTGGCCCCTTGGGCAAGAGTGACCATAATATGGTTGAGTTCTTCATTTGGATGGAGAGTGACATTGTTAATTCAGAAACAAGGGTTCTGAACTTAAAGAAAGGTAACTTTGAGGGTATGAGAAATGAATTGGCCAAGATAGACTGGCAATTGATTCTTAAAGGGTTAACGGTGGATATGCAATGGAAGGCATTTAAAGACTGCATGGATGAACTACAACAATTGTTCATCCCAGTTTGGCAAAATAATAAATCAGGGAAGGTTGTACATCTGTGGATAACAAGGGAAATCAGGGATAGCATCAAAACAAAGATGAAGCATACAAATTAGCCAGAAAAAGTAGCCTACCAGAGGACTGGGAGAAATTCAGAGTCCAGCAGAGGAGGACAAAGGGCTTAATTAGGAAAGGGAAAATAGATTATGAAAGAAAACTGGCAGCGAACATAAAAACTGACTGCAAAAGCTTTTATAGATATGTGAAGAGAAAAAGATTAGTTAAAACAAATGTCGGTCCCTTGCAGTCAGAAACAGGTGAATTGATCATAGGGAACAATGACATGGCAGCCCAATTGAATACTACTTTAAGGAAGACATAAAGGAAGACATAAATAATCTGCCAGAAATAGCAGGGGACTGGGGCTCAAATGAGATGGAGGAACTGAGTGACATCCAGGTTAGTCGGGGAAGTGGTGTTAGGTAAATTGAATGGATTAAAGGCCGATAAATTCCCAGGGCCAGATAGGCTGCATCCCACAGTACTTAAGGAAGTAGCCACAGAAATAGTGGATGCATTAGTGATAATTTTTCAAAACTCTTTAGATTCTGGAGTAGTTCCTGAGGATTGGAGGGTAGCTAATGTAACCCCACTTTTTAAAAAGGGAGGGAGAGAGAAAACAGGGAATTACAGACCAGTTAGTCTAACATCGGTAGTGGGGAAAATGCTAGTCAGTTATTAAAGATGGGATAGCAGCACATTTGGAAAGTGGTGAAATCAATGGACAAAGTCAGCATGGATTTAAGAAAGGTAAATCATGTCTGACGAACCTTATAGAATTTTTTGAGGATGTAACCAGTAGAATGGATAAGGGAAAACCAGAGGATGTGTTATATCTGGTCTTTCAGAAGGCTTTCGACAAGGTCCCATGTAAGAGATTGGTATGCAAACTTAAAGCATACAGTATTGGGGGTTCAGTATTGATGTGGATAGAGAACTGGCTGGCAGTAGGAGTAACCGGGTCCATTTCAGAATGGCGGGCAGTGACTAGTGGGGTAGCGCAAAGCTCAGTGCTTGGACCCCAGCTATTTGCAATATATATTAATGATTTGGACGAGGGAATTGAATGCAACATCACCAAGTTAGCGGATGACACGAAGCTGGGGGCCAGTGTTAGCTGTGAGGAGGATGCTAGGAGGCTGCAAGGTGACCTAGATAGGTTGGATGAGTGGGCAAATGCATGGCAGATGCAGTATATTGTGGATAAATGTCAGGTTATCCACTTTGGTGGGAAGAACAGGAGGGTAGACTATTACCTGAATGGTGGCTGATTAGGAAAAGGGGAGATGCAACGAGACCAGGGTGTCATGGTACACCAGTCGTTGGAAGTAGGCATGCAGATGCAGCAGGCAGTGAAGAAAGTGAATGGTATGTTGGCATTCATAGCGAAAGGATTTGAGTATAGGAGCAGGGAGGTTCTACTGCAGTTGTACAGCGCCTTGGTGAGACCACACCTGGAGTATTGCATACAGTTTTGGTCTCCTAATCCAAGGAAATACATTCTTGCCATAGAGGGAGTACAGAGATTCACCAGACTGATTCCTGGGACGGCAGGACTTTCATATGAAGAAAGACTGGATAGACCCGGCTTGTACTCGGTAGAATTTGGAAGATTGAGGGGGGATCTGAAAGAAACTTACAAAATTCTTGAGGGGATGGGCAGGCTAGATGCAGGAAGATTGTTCCCGTTGTTGGGGAAGTCCAGAACAAGGGGTCACAGTTTAAGGATAAGGGGGAAGTCTTTTCGGACCGAGATGAGAAGAAAAATTTCCACACAAAGAGTGATGAATATGTGGAATTCTCTGCCACAGAAAGTAGTTGAGGCCAGTTCATTGGCTATATGTAAGAGGGAGTTAGAAGTGGCCCTTGTGGTTGAAGGGATCAGGGGGTATGGAGAGAAGGCGGGTACAGGATACCGAGTTGGTTGATCAGCCATGATCATATTGAATGGCGGTGCAGGCTCGAAGGGCCGAATGGCCTACTCCTGCACCTATTTTCTATGTTTCTATGTTTCTATGTGGGAGGAAACCGGAACACCCGGTGGAAAACCACAGGGTGAACGCACAAACTACACAAAGATAGCATCTGAGGTCAGGATCATACCCGGGTCTCTTGTGCTGAGGCCAGAGCTGTTCATTACATCTTGCAGTATCATCAGTGCAAGCTTGCCTTAACAGCACTGAGAAAAGAAAACTTAATAAAAGTACCAGTTACCATTTTAGTTATTCGAATTGAAGATGACCAAAGACCAAATATTTAGAGTATTGTGTTCAGTTCTGGGCACCATGATATAGGAAAGGGTACAGAGCCATTTTACAAGAATGTTGCCAGGACTTGAGGGTCTGAGCTATAAGGTGCGGTTGAGAAGGTTGGGACTCTATTCCCTGAAGCGCAGGAGGATGAGGGATGATCTTATAGAGGTGTATAAAATCATGAGAGGAATAGATCGGGTAGATGCACAGAGATTCTTGCCCAGAGTAGGGGAATCGAGGATCAGAGGACATAGGTTTACAGTGAGGGGGAAAAGATTGAACATAAATCTGAGGGGTCACTTTTTCAAACAAAGGGTTGTGGGTGTATGGAACAAGCTGCCGGAGGAGGTATTTGAGGTTTAAGAAGCAGTTATATAGGTACAGGGATAGGACAGGTTTGGAGGGATATGGACCAAACACAGGCACGTGGGACAAGTTTAGATGGGACATGTTTGCCAGTGTGGCCACGTTGGGCCCGTTTCCACACTGTACCATTCTGTGACTGTGACTATAAGCTGTAACTGAAGGAGTCTGCAAGGCTCATTAGAATTCTTGGAAAAGGCAGATTAGAACAAGGGTAGGATCTTTAAAAGTGATAGGAGTAGAATTAGGCCATTCGGCCCATCATGGCCGATCTATCTCTCCCTCTAAACTCCATTCTCCTGCCTTCTCCCCATAGCCTCTGACACCTGTACTAATCAAGAATCTATATATCTGTGCCTTAAAAATATCCACTGATTTGGCCTCCACTGCCTTTGTGGCAGAGAATTCCACAGATTCACCACCCTCTGACTAAAGATATTTCCCCTCATTTCCATGCTAAAAGAACATCCTTTAATTCTGAGGCTTTGACCTCTAGTCCGAGACTCTCCCACTCATGGAAACATCCTCTCCACATCCACTCGATCCAAGCCTTTCACTATTCTGTATGCTTCAATTAGGTCGACCCTCATTCTTCCAAACTCAAATCAAAGTGGTTAACAGTGAGCTGATGTGTTAACGGGATCATGTACAAGTTAGGCTGATGATAATAGATTAACTGAGAGGATAGAAGGCTGAGTTTATTACAAAACATTGCTGGAGTAACTCAGTGGGACAGGCAGCATCTCTGGAGAAAATGAACAGGTGACGTTTCAGGTCGGGACCGTTCTTCAGACACGAAACGTCCCTTCCCCCTGTTCTCCAGAGAAGCTGCCTGACCCGCTGATTTACTCCAGCACCTTGTGTCTATTTTTGTAATCCAGCATTGCAAAACGTAGATTAATTTAGTTTAGTTTCGAGATACAACACATAAACAGGCCATTTTGCCCATCATTTTGTCCACGTTGACCAGCAATCACCCCATACACAAACACTATCCTACACTCTAGAGACAATTTACTGCAGCCACGTTAACCTACAAACATGTACGGCTTTGGAGTGTGGGAGCAAACTGGGGCAGCTGGAGAAAACCCACATGGTCACTGGGAGAAGGTACAAACTCTGTATGGACAGCACCTGTGGTCGGGATCGAACCTGGGTCTCTCTACTCTACTGCTACGCCAGCTTTACTGCTAGTACATATGCAAAACGCATTAAAACAAGCACACCTCCATAAACACATTAAGTTAATTAATAAGATTTTTTGTCTCCCCATCCTCCAGGCCTGGAAACCAAATAAAGCCTCCAACTACATAACCGAGATGGAGATATGCTGGGTGACTACAATCTGCTGCTTTTAATATTGAAACTGCAAAGATTTGTATTTAGTGATCATTGTTAAATGGTAACACAATGCAGATAAAAACATAATAACACTTTCTCCTTTTGCATGTTTTTTTTGCCCTTTATAGTCATAAAGCGTGCAACAGGCCCAACTTGCCCCCGCCAACAACATTACATCATTATTCATCCACGGAGTATCAGGAGTCTTTAGTTTGTTCTTTTTAATTACCTGAAACTAAAATCATTTTTACAAAATGTCTTCCAAAATGAGCTCAGCAAGTAGCCATCGTCGGCTTGAGAGTAACTCACTTCAAACTTTGATGGGAACTTATTTTTGCTTTCAGGTTTACCGGGTTTAGCAGCCGATTGACTGTTCCATTGTTGAGAGGACATACCTTCTGTAACGTGAACAGTACAAAGGCAGCATGAGTTGGCTTCATTTCTTAAGAGTCACTCGTAGTCTTTGAGAATGTTGTTGATAAAGTTATCCTGCGGGTCACACAGGACATTTAACACAGATGTCTATCAGATCAAGGCAATTTAATGTGAACAAAATGCATGGCACGTGCCACATTCCCCACATGATTTAATAAAATGGAGGAAAGTCCCGAAACACTGCTCCAGTGAAATAGGGTGACAGGAATGAGTGGGTTAGCATATGATGAGCATTTAATGGCATTGGGCCTCTAATCGCTGGAGTTTAGAAGGATTAAGGGGGGAAGCTATTTGAAAATTACCAAATAGTAAAAAGCCTGAATTGAGTGGATGTGGAGAGGATGTTTTCACTGGTGGGAGAGTATTGGTCCAGAGGTCATAGCTTCAGAATTAAGGGACGTTCCTTTAGGAAGGAGATGAGGAGGAATTTATTTAGTCTGAGGATGGTGACTCTATAGAATTAATTGTCACAGAAGGCTGTGGAGGCTTTTTGTCAATAGATCTTTTTAAGGCAGAGATTGATAGATTCGTGATTGGTACAGGTGTTAGGGGTTCTGGGGAGAAGGCAGGAGAATGGGACTAGGAGCGAGAGATGGATCAGCCTGATCGGAGTAAACTTGATGAGCCGAATGAACAAATTCTGTTCCTATCACTTGCGAAGGGTGGAGACTGGGATGATTGAATGACACGTGCGCAGGTGTCAGCTGAGAGAACAGAGACATGGCTAGTAGAAATAGAAGTAGAAACAAGGAACAAGGTTTATCAAAAAAGAGACACACTGCCGGAGTAACTCAGCGGCTCAGGCAGCATCCATGGAGAACATGGATAGGTGACATTTCCGGTCGGGACCCTTCGTCGGGCTGATCTTTGTTACACTAGCCATTACCCTGTTCTATCAGCTAACAGCACCACTGATATAATTCACTCATTCTCAGTCTCCACCCAAGAGCACAGGAGCAGGGCAGAAGGACTTTTCTCCATTTTAATCAATAATGTGGTAAATGTTCATGCATCATTTTGTAAGAAACATAAGATCACTGCAAAATGAGGCGGCCAGAATGGGAGGAGTTATAAATGTAAAGGTTGAAGAATAGAGAAGAGCAAAGACAGAGGGATTTGAAAAGGTCGATGAGAATTTTAATACGCCACATCTCAATTAGAAGACAGAAGTCCGTAAGCAGAGGGATAAAACACAGCATGAGTTAGGAGAAGCACTAACACAGTAAGTATTGAGTATTTACGTGGAAAGTATTACAATCTCATTTACCTGGAGCTGAAACCATAATCTGACATCTCGTGAGGATCGCAAGCAAGAAGTCATTATGAGAATGCACTGCAAAACAAAAATGAGTTGTTCCTTTAGTAATTTCATGCTTAATCCACCACAGTTTAGAACCACGTCTGTGGTAATCCAAGACCAAGACGGTTGTCAATGGAAAAAAAAGATGAGCAACCCCGTCACTTTTCCCTGCTCTCTCAAAATTATTGGCTTTTCATGTACAAATCTAATTCAATTAAAAAAGTTAATACTGAATCAATTGTCTCCAATCATTTAGGGATTTAGCTGTAGTGAGACTGTCTTTGCTACCTTTAGCCTCACGATCGACATTGTTCACCTAAAGTATCTGAACATTTCGGATGTTGAGCTGACAGTCAGCGGAACGACAATACATGATTACAAACCAGCCATCCAGTGTAGATACATGATAAAAGAAATATAATTTAGTGCAAGATAATGTCCAGTAAAGTCCGAATAAAGATAGTCCGGGGGTCTCCAATGAGGTAGATAGTAGCTCAGGACCGCGCTCCAGTTGGTGGTAGGATGGTTCAGTTGCCTGGTAACAGCTGGGAAGACACTGTCCCTGAATCTGGAGGTGTGTGTTTTCACACTTCTGTGCCTCTTGCCAGATTGGAGAGGAGAGAAGAGGGAGTGAGACACGACCTTGATTATGCTGGTGTCCTTGCTGAGGTAGTGTGAAGTGTACATGGAGTCAGTGGAAGGGAGGTTGGTTTGTGTGATGTTCTGAGCTGTGTCTACAGCTCTCTGCAATTTCTTGTGCTCTTGGATGGAGCTGTTCCCAAACCATGCTGTGATGCACCCTTGATACATTTTGAATGAATATAAAAGGAGGGTTGCATGAGGGAATACAAGCATTGATAAAATGCTTTCTGCGGTGCATCTGTTGAAGTTGGTGAGAGTTGTTGGCCGAACCATGCAGAACTTCCTAAGGCTTCTAAGGAAGCAGAGGCAGTGGGGGCCTTTCTTGGCCATTGCTTTGACATGGCTGGTCCAGGACAAGTTGCTGAGTACAAAGTCACCCCATTGTTTTCAGTCAATAAGTGTACAGATATATCTCAATGGTAAAGGAAATAAGCAAAGGATACAAAGGACATTTATTATCACATACACCAAATGGTGTAGTGAAATTTGACTTGCCAATGCAGCACACGAATAAAGATAAGATACAACATTAAAGAATTTACAATAAACATAAAAAAGCTGTAGTCCCGGCCGGTCCCGACAGGAAAGGCCGCTACAGACCGACGGAAGGCCGCGAGGAGGGGGGGGGCAAAGAAGCAGCTCAGAGGGAAGCTGCCTCTCCGACAAGGTAGGGACTAGGAAATAAAGTTTCCCCCTTCCCCTCCCCCCCGCCCACCACATAAAAGACTAGAAGACCTCCACAACAAACACTTTAACTCACTATTTTTTTTTAAGGGTGAAAAGACTAACAGCTGCTGGCAGGGCAGCCATACTCGACGGCGCCCCCTACAATCATATATCTTACCATTATCATGAGTCCTGGGAACCTGTGGCCAACGGCCTCTACAAATGGAGAAGCAGCCGGGATGGTGAGCACAACCTTGCCTGTGCAGATCACAAACACCAGCCGACAAACTACCCAACAACCCTACCCGGGGATCAGTTAGTAGCCTCATCAGCCACCTCAGAACCCACCACACTGACGTGGATCCCCCCCTCTCTACCCCTCCCACTGCCGCTTCCTCTCTCTAACCCCACTCCCTTTAACATCTTTAGCCCATACCTGTTCCTCTCCATCTACGCCTCTCAGTCCCTATCCCTCGCTCCACCCCCTCTGTCTCCTTCCATCCCCTTTCCTCCTTCGACCCTCTGTCTACCCCCTCCACCCTTTGCCCGGCAACTCCTTCATCTCCCTCTATCCCCCCCCCCCCCCCCCCACACCAACCTATTCCTCCTTTTACATTGTTTCATCCTACTCCTGGTGGCCGGGAGGATCCATCACACCCCCATCTCCACACCCACTGCCACGCCCCCTGGTGGCCGGGAGGATCCATCACACCCCCATCTCCACACCCACTGCCGCGCCCCCTGGTGGCCGGGAGGATCCATCACACCCCCATCTCCACACCCACTGCCGCGCCCCCTGGCGGCAGGGAGGATCCATCACACCCCCATCTACACACCCACTGCCGCGCCCCCTGGCGGCCGCAAGGATCCATCACACCCCCATCTCCACACCCACTGCTGCGCCCCATGGCGGCCGGGAGGATCCATCACACCCCCATCTCCACACCCACTGCCGCGCCCCCTGGTGGCCGGGAGGATCCATCACACCCCCATCTCCACACCCACTGCCGCACCCCCCAGCGGCCGCAAGGATCCATCACACCCCATCTCCACACCCACTGCCGCGCCCCCTGGCGGCCGGGAGGACTCCTCACCCCTGCCCAAGGCAGAGGGAAAATCCACCACCACCACCTCCTCCTCTCTGACCGCCCTGACTCCCAGCCTGAAGAAGGGTCTCGACGAGGGTTGCCAACGTTCTCACTCCTAAATAAGGGACAAAAGGTCAAAATATAGGACAAATTCCCGACGGCAACCCGTTGACGGACCGTGCCGTGTCTGGGTGAATGATGAGTGAGGACTGCACACAAAGCCCAGCCGGCGGGCCAGCTGAGGAGGTTTGGCCCGGGTGATGCCGCTCGCATATTCCGGCACCCTGTCCAACTCATGAACCGATGACCGGCCATGAGAAGGAGGGGTGGTGGTGACAGTGGTAAGCGACGGTCCGAAGGTCAGACAGCTGGCCGGGCTGCTGACCGACACGGGCAACAGGAGAGATGCTGCTGCTGCACTCCATGGGCTGCACTACCTCGGGACAGGTGAGGCGGGGCTGGACACGGCGCTCCAACCCGACAGTCCCTTCGACCCGAGCAGTAGCAGTCAATTAGGGGACAAGGGCGGCACTGTATGGGACAAACCAATATACGGGATGTCCCGGCTAATAGGGGATAATTGGCAACCGTAGTCTCGATCCTGAAACGCCACCCGTTCTTCTCACCAGAGATAATGCATATCCCACTGAATTACTACAGCTTTCTATGTCCACCTCCAACCACCACCACCAAGGTCTACTGGGTCTCCTGGTTGTGAACAAGCTTAATTCCACTTCCCATTTCCTTCCTGTCCTGGGCCTCCTCCATTCCCATTGCAATCCACACACAAACTGGAGGAACATCGCCTCTTATTTCACTTGGGTAGCTTACAACCCAACGGTTTAACATTGAATTTCGAATTTTAGGTAACGTAACTAATATAACCCCCCCCCCCCCCCCACCTTCCTTCCCTGACCCCCTCTGCCTGGCCTTTTGTCCCGCCTGGATTTGTTCCTATTTCACCTCTTCTGCCTACATTCCTTCCTCTGGCTTCACAGTGCAACTCTACATTCCTTTTATCTCACACCTTTTAACTTTAGAAACATAGAAAATAGGTGCAGGAGGATGTCATTTGGCCCTTCGAGCCAGCACCGCCATTCATTGTAATCATGGCTGATCGTCCCCTATCATATATTTTATGTTCTACATATTTTCTTTTCTTTCCTGGCCCAGGTGATTCTAGTGCATGTAGCACCCCCGGCCCTTTGATGACAAGGCTCGATAAAGTTGGAGTGTGTAAGGTGAATGTTATATTTACAGGAGTTCTGAATGATAGCGTAACCAGGGCATGTGACACATTGTCACATGTTCCGCTAGAGATTGCACTAATCGATAACTTAGAGTCATAGAGTGATATAGCGTGGGAACAGGCCCTTCAGCCAACTTGCCGGCCAACATGTCCCTGCTAAACTAGTTCCAACTGCCCGTATTTGGCCCTTGCAGCATTCGTGTTGATTACTGAGTGCAGCACAGGAACAGGCTCTTCAGCCCAACATGTAAACTCATTTCCGGGGTTAGGTCCATGCCGGGGTGAGGTTAGAAAGGGAATAGTAAGATTGAACGAGAACTTACCAGTTCGAAGGTTGATCTTTATTTTATGAGGAGTCGAAGTGAGGGATTTCGTGAAGAGCCCGCCGGCGCGCATGCTCGACATACTTCAAAGTAGCGGCGTGGAATCACAGAACCAACAATAGAAATGACTTCGCATAGTATGATTGAATTGACTAAGATTACCAGATGAAGGTGATTGAGGGTTGGGCGAGGAGGGCACGAAATCCCTCACTTCGACTCCTCATAAAATAAAGATCAACCTTCGAACTGGTAAGTTCTCGTTCAATCTTACTATTTCATTTCGGAGTCACGTGAGTGACTTCGTGAAGACTTCAAAGCTTCTGTGATTACACGCCCTGGACCACGTCCATGCTGACACACCACTGCCAGGGATGGATGGGAGGACAAACTTGCTCAATAGTTCATACTGCAAAACAAGAGCATATTTATTAATAACAAATCAAAAACCCCTCATGCGGGGACATCTCCACGTTCTTGACCTGCATTCAGCACGGCTTCTGCGAACTGTAGAGGAGCAGCAACAGGCTTGTTATAAAAACGCTGGAACACAGCTTCATTCGCCCATCCTGCTGTGGCGAGAATTTGGTCCATGGGCACCTCCATGACCCTCGCCGCTGACGTCGATGCAGCCCTGGTGGAATGAGACTTGAACACATTAGTGTCGATACCTGACTTACCCAAGACGACTCGAAGCCACCTGGATATCGTCTGGACTGTCACTCGATGATGAGGTCTCTTATGAGTGACAAGCAGGTATCTCTCCATTCCTCTGATGCGTGCCGTCACCTTGACATAGTGGCGGATATGTGAGGCTAAACATAGCCTAGCATCTGCGGGGTATGCCGGGAACTTCAGCTGCAGCCCTGTGCACCCAGGTCTATGCTGCTTTAGTAGCTCGTCAATGAAAAAGACTACTTCTGTAGGGGTAGATGTCATTCTGTCGACACAAAGTTTGTGTAGTGTCTGTACCCTCTGAGCTGAAGTCAGCGCTAGTAACATCACCAGCTTCATGGTGAGTTGGTCCAGTTGAAGCCCTTCCATGGGAGACCACGTCCTGAGCAGGGTTAATACGTCCCTGACATCCCAGGTGATATTATAGCGTGGTGTAGGCGGATTCATATTGAATATACCCCGCATGAGTCTGGACACTAGCCTGTTGGATCCTACCCCAATCTTGAGGTAGAATGATAGCGCACTTCTGGCGCTGTTGACGGCACTGTAACTTAAGTGTTCATCATGGTGCAACCCCGCGAGGAATTCCAGGACGTCGGTTATTGTCACGTCATCGTACGTGATGCGAGAGCGGCTGCAGTAGGCTTCCCACTTCTTAATATGCGAGCGGTATCTTCGCCTTGTGGACTCTCGACACGACGCCCCGATGGTATCCATGGTCCGAGCCGAGAGGCCGTATTGGACTAACGGCCTGTTCAGAACCTGCAAGCCAACAAATTTAAATAGCCATGGCAGGGATGTGGCTCCCCTGAGACAGGGTAACCAATTGTGGGCAACCCTTCAAAAGGACCCAAGGTTCGTTGAGCATGTCAAAGACCACCGGATACTAAGGCTGTGTGGGCCAGTCGGGTATAATAAGGATGCCCTTGGCAGCATCTGCCTGAATCTTTAGCAATACCCGACTGATGAGGCAAAACGGAGGGAAGGCATAGAAAAACCAATTCCCCCAGTCCAGCGAGAATGCATCTAGCGCTATTGCCCCAGGATCTGGTTCCCATGAAACGTAGGCTGGTACCTGATGGTTTAACCGTGACGCAAAAAGGTCAATGTCCGGTTTACCAAATTTGGCTGTGACTTGAGAAAAAATCTCAGGATGCAACATCCATTCGATGTTGTCATTAAATTTGCGTGACCTGGTGTCCGCCACAGTATTAAGCTCACCTGGCAAATAGGTAGCTGAAATCCAAATGTCTCTTTGAACACACCAGAGCCAAATTGAGATAGCCAATCTGTCACACGAAACTGACCTGGTACCACCCATATGGTTTAAATATGCCACAGCTGTGGTGTTGTCTATTTGGAGACGGACGTGTGCTCCAACAAGCTTGGAACAATATGCACGAAGTCCGTGGAATGCGGCCAGCAACTCCAAATAGTTAATCCCTTGAGTCAACAACATCGATGCCTCAAGGGTGTCCCATCTGCCACCACAACTAGAGCAATTATCAGTAGCTCCCCAGCCATTGGAGCTTGCATCAGTCTGTAAATATACCACCGGATTAGCCTCCCTAAAAGGCTTAAATGAGTTGCTAATGTGACACACCCACCATTGCAACTCAGTTATCACTTCGGACGGCAGCTGCATTGATCGATCGTAATGACCAGCGTTCCGTTTTAACGCAATAATTTTAGCTCTTTGCAAATTCTGATAATGCAAAGGTCCATATCGTGCTGCCGGAAACAAAGCCACTAGCTTGCCAATTACTGTGGCTGTATGCCAAATCGATGGTATATTGGTGCCAATTAAATCTCTGCACACCTGAGTGACTTCCTCAATTTTGTTAATTGGTATAGTTATCCTCATGCTCATTGAGTTCACCGTGAACCCTAGGTAATTAATTACCTGGGCAGGGCAGAACTTCGATTTCTCTGGATGGACAATGAATCCTAATTGTTGAAATATATTGACAGCAGCTGCAACACCCTGTTCAGCCAATTGCAGGGTGTGGCCCACAATAAAGACATCATCTAAATAGGCCATAACTATATGATGTCGTTGTCTCAAATAAGCCATGATTGGCTTCACCAATTTAGTGAACAATCTAGGGGCTGTAGTGAGCCCATTAGGCAAAGCCTTATACTGCCAAAGTTGCCCCATCCAGATAAATTTCAAAAACCTTCTATCATATTTCTGGATGGATACTGAATAATATGCATCCCTCAAATCAATGCATGCCATAAAGCAGCCATGAGAAATCAATGATTTGGCTGTTTCAAACGTATCCATTTTAAAATGAGTATATGTTACAAACGTATTCAAACGGGTTAGATCAATAATGACACGACAGCCTCCATCCTTCTTAGGTCTAGTAAATATGTTCGAAACAAACTCAATTGGCTCATGCACCGTTTTCTCAATCACCCCCTTCTGTTCCAGACTTAAAATTTCCTTATAACCTGCTGCCTGTTCTGCAGCAGACAATTTGAACGTACGACCAGGCATGTGCTGGGATGGAGGAATGTCGCCATTAATAAACTCAATTTTATGCCCCTGAATATTCCGCAACACATACTCATCACCAGTAAAATTACCCCATGCACCCAAAAACGACCGTAAACGACCACCAACATGGGAAGTTAAACAGAGAGAAAAAAGAGAACCAGACCCCCTCACCTCCGTGGTTACCGGCGGTCCTTGACACGTGTGGGTGGCCGTGGAGGTGCTGGGTTGGCTTGAGGGCGCGGCGTCTTCGATTTCCACAAAGGTCTCTGCTGACCCTGTCCTAAAAAAGACCCTTGGTGCTGGTTCTGGTGCTGTTGTCGTTGTGGAGCTAGAGGGTGAGTCCTCGTCGAGGCACTGGCCGACCCTCGTGAGCGAATGTATGGAGCTTTTGAGCCTGACGGTGTGGGGGCACTCTGAGAGCGCATGATCCCCACCGTTTTGGCTTGTTCGTCAAGCTCTTTGACTCTCTTCGAGAGGTCCTCACCAAAGAGCTGACGGGGCGGCGGCGGCGGCGGTGGTTTGCACAATCCTGCAAACTTCGGGTTGAGTGCTGGGCGGATGCTGTTTTTGCGAAACCCGTTGATTTCGTGCTGGGTCGCGCACAATAAGGCCAGAGCATCTTCCTGGTCCAAATTCAGTTCGTCCCCGTCCACCGACCGCGCAAAGGCGGTAATACCGGCCGTGAGGAGTTTCAGGATCCGCTGCAATTTTAGCTCCTGTTGACGGATAGCCACACTGATGTTGCCCCATATTGGCGTATTGACCACAGGCACGTTGAGGGAGTTGCAGTTTGATGGAGCCTTGTGACGGCTCATAGCCTGGATGAGGACTTCTTCCTGCAGCACCTGATTATTAAGAAAGTCCACTGTGGCTGCCAGCTTTGTATTTAGAGGAAGACCAGCCGTATGTGGGGCCGCGAATTTGGTCGCCACATCCAAGAGTTCCTCCGCTGGCACCTCCAACGGAGGTGGTACAGGCTCCACCAGAACCTCCTCCTCCTGCTGCTCCAGGCTGATAGTAGATGTTGGTGAAGATGCCCTGTGCCTGTTGCTGCCCTGCTGATGTTGACGTTGAAGCAGGAGCTCCAGCAGCTGCTCCATACGGTCAATACGCCCTTCACCCTGAACACTCAGGTGGTCGGAGTCCTCCGGCTCTGAAAAGAAAACCGGGCTCCTGTCATCGGCCCGCACCTCGTCGAGGCCCTGCCGGTGCCAGTAGTTGTCGCTAACAGCCGCCGAGGCGAAACTGCACGGTTCCTGCGCGGGCGTGTTCAACCGCCTCCGTTTAGCGGGAGCTGAAGCCGCTGCCACTAAGGGCACTTGCGGCGAGGTGTCGGCACCAGCCGAAGCATGGCTGCCTGGGGCCCGCGCAGTCTTGCCGGCCGCCCACATCGTGGACGTTGCCGACGCATGGTCTCGCCCACCCATCCATGGGGGGCTCGGCAACCGTGACGAGACCCGACTCGACCGACCCGTCCCGGCGTCGAGAGTCGGGGTGTGCCGGCTGGACCTCACAGCCGCCCCGGGTCTCGCCCTGGAACCTGACCGCTCCTCCGCGGCAGGCAATGCCTTAGCCCTGACAGGGTTAGGCTTCTGGGCTCCTGCCCTCCCCCTTCTCGGAGGGCTGAGTGGAACAGGCCGTGCAACGGCACGTGCCCTGCTCGAGGCCGCCAGCGAGCCCGCTGACGACCTGACTGCCATGGCAGGGTCCCCCTGCTCTGGCGGCACACCACACTCCTCCTCGTCGAACTCCTCCGAGCTGTGGTGTGCTGGCGGATCTGGACCTGTGAACACAGAGCTTACCCACATCTCCGCCTGAGTCCCGGCCTGCGCTGCAGGTACTGCCGATGGTAACGGCCCCGGAACTGTTGACCGGCGAACTCGTCCTGACATCCTCCGGCCCTTCGAACTCCCATCCATGTCCTTGCTGCAAGACATAATCAGACAACAAGGACCACCAACTAAAGGTAGAATACTTACCTCCGTGGCCCCTTATGAAGGGCTGGCGAGGAGCGCGCTCCACCGCCAGCCGTCGCAGCAACGCGGTACGACGATATGTCGAGCATGCGCGCCGGCGGGCTCTTCACGAAGTCACTCACGTGACTCCGAAATGAAATACGCCCTGTCCACGGGCACCCTGAGGGAGTTCCGGGGCCGCTGGACTCCGCAGGGTGTTGAATGAATCCTCAATAAGGATTGTAACACAGTTGTATTGTAGTTCATTATGGATATATGTTTGTATTGTATTATAGTGGTGAGTTCTGGCTTGTTTTATTGTAGTGTAATTTTTATTTTTTAATAATGAATATATTTTTTGATAACATTTAAAAAACAACATGTAAACTCACAACTAATCCCATCACCGTGCACATGGCCCATGTCCCACGATCCTCTGCCTGTGTATATCTCCGTGCAAGTGCCTCTGAAAACTTGTGTTTGTATCTGATTCCACCAAATCCCCAGGCACCTATTACTGTGTAAAAATTAATCTCACAAATCTCCTTTAAACTTCCCATATCACACTTGAAAGTGGCTCTATTATTCTAAAGAAAAAAGATCATACCATCTATCATATCTACACCTCTCATAATTTGATGTACTTCTATCAGGTCTTGCCTCAGCCTCGAACGTCCCTGGGAAAACAATCGAAATTTGTCTAACCGCGCCTTCTGATGAAAATGTCAAAGACTAGAAGGCATAGCTTAAACGTAGGAGGGGCAAAAGTAAAAGGTAATCTTCGGCGCAAAGTCGTTCTGCACAGACAGCGACGGGTGTCTGGAATGTACTGCTCGGTGCAGTGGTTGAGGCAGATAAGATAGAGGCATTTAAGTGGCTTTCGATACACACTTCGATATGCAGGGATTTCAGGGATTGCAGGGACATGGACCATGTGCGGAACAGGTTAGTTTAATTTGGCATCATGCTGGGCGTGGATAATGTAGGCCGAAGGGTCTGTATCTGTGCTGTACTGTTCTGCTTTATCTTGATAAACCTATTCTGCATCCTCTCCAAAATCTTCACATTTCTCCTGTACTGTGTTGCGCAGAACTGCAAACAATACCCTAAATGTGACCTAATCACACTTTTCACATGTTCTCACTTTATTTTAACACTTTAAAGTTTACTGATCTGCATGCAGGGTGCATAATTTTGTAAATTTTGTAAACCATATGTTGATATTATCCGGGTCAGTCCTTGTGTGAAAGTACATCCATAAGAAGTGCCTGCGGCTTGTATTCGGGATATGCTGAGAATCGAAATATTTTTATTTTGGTGATCATGCCCGTTGTTTGAAATGTATCTTATCTTACATGTACATTTTATGTGCCGTTTTTGAGATGCTTGTGGATATTTCACTAACCTCAATGCTTACTGAGCCTAATATTATGCACGGGTTATGCCATAAGCCGCCCAATATTCAGCACTAATTGAAGGAACATATGTACGTAAATCACAGAACCGTGCAAAAGCACCAGGGTTATAGTAGTGAGTGCTTTTACACTTCTCTGATAGTGAGGACTTGCTTTGATGCAAGGAGCTGAAATAGGACAAAATGTAATAGATTAATTTATGATCATTAAACGGAGAGTCCTTCGAGAGACCAGTACTCCACACTTTGCGGGAAATTGGGCAAGTGGTGGAAATTGCAATTTGGAACACTTTGGGAACAATTACCATAATTCTGTTTGTTTAAAGATAGTTATCAGAAAGGAAAAGTGTGGTTTTCGAATTAAAGTCCTGAATTGAGAGGGAGCTGATTTCAATTGAATCAGAGATAACGGTGAATATAAATTGATCTATCCCAGGTTTTATGGGAAACGAAGGAAGAGATTACTAGAGCTGTTACTCTGACTGGGGTATCAACAGAGCACTGCAAGGGGCAGGGGAGCATTGTTGCATTATATACATAAATGGCTTGCGTATGAACGTTGGTGGACCTACTGGCGGCACGGAAATTGGTGGCTACTGGATAGTGGAGAAGATGGAAGGATAGAAAGATACGTGGGTCAGCTGCTAAGTTGAGAGGAGCACTGACAGATAGAACTTTATCAGGACATAAGAGAGTATCAATTTTGGGATGGACAAAGTGAACAAATGGCATCAATGACATGGGTAGAAAGGGCAGTAGGCAGAGAAGTGTGAAAACGCACAGGGACCGTTCAGGGACCTTTTTTCCCAGCTGTTGTCACGCAGTGAATCATCCTACCACAACCAGAGAGCAGTCCTGAACTACTATCTACCCCATTGGTGCCCCTCAGACTATCTTTGATCGGATTTTACCGGATTTACCTTGCACTAAACGTTGTTCCCTTATCATGTATCTGTAAACAATAAATGGCTCGATTGTAAACATGTATTTTCACTGACTGGTTGGCATGCAGCAAAAGCTTTTCACTGTACCACGGTACACGTGACAATAAACTAAACTGAACTGAACAGTGTTCAAGAAGAAACTGCAGATGCTGGAGAATTGAAGGTAGACAAAATTGCTGGAAAACTCAGCGGGTGCGGCAGCTTCTATGGAACGAAGGAAATAGGCAACGTTTCGGGCCGAACTTTTTGGGTCTGAAGCAGGGTTTCGGCCCGAAATGTACGGCAGCATCTGTGGGTAGAAATGGGGAACAGCTGAAATGTAATTTGAGATATGGCGCTGAATTAATTGCTTCAGATTGCTGCATTGCTGGAAAGGATGGGCCCAGTGCAGGGTCATTAAAGCAAACTCCCGTGTTTGAGATTCCCATGCTATAGAGGGAGGGTATAACTGATTTAGAAGAGTGCTGTGATCGCAGGAAAAAACTACTTTGAAAAAAGATTTTAAGGGACGAATATGAAGCTGCACGGACAAATAGCTACAACTACAAGTTGGCAGAACTCGAGTAAGAGAAGGGATACCATGGTCAGAGGCGAACTCCAAGCGGAGTATGAAATTACAACAAGTATAGCTTGTATTTAATTGCCTTTAATTCCAATTTATCCTGGACCACCCATATTGAAGCAACTATCAAGAAAGTACACCAACGACTCCACTTCCTTAGAAGACGTAGGACGTTTGGCATGTCCCCTACATTTCATCAGGATGTGTCACAGATTGGTCTGGTAACATGCCAGATCATCACACAAACCAACCTCCCTTCTATTGACTCCATTTATACCTCACGCTGCCTCAGCAAGGCCAGCAGCATAATCAAGGATGAGTTGCACCCTGGCCACCCCCTCTCCACTCTCCCATCAGGCAAAAGGTATAGAAGTGTGAAAATGCACAGATTCAGATTCAGGGACAGTTTCATCCCGGCTATTATCAAATAACTGAATAATCCTATCACAATCAGAGAGCAGTGCTGAACTACTATCTACCTCTTCGATGATAGGATTTTGCTGGCTTTACGTTGCATTAAACATTGTTCCCTTATCATGTATCTGTACACTGTAATTGCTCGATTGTAATCATGTATTGTCTTTCTGCTGACTGGACTGATCTCAATTATCTTTAGACCTGGCTAAAACGATAAACGAACTGGTGCTCAATGTTCCCGTGTACGACACTTTGCTGTAAGATAGAGCGGGGTAGAATGGATGTGTGGAACTGGGATTGAGTGAGGTGTGTGTTGTAACGCCGCAGAGATAGGATGTCCCGTGATGGTCGAAAATCTATCTATTCGGAGATAGGGGCGGCACAATGGCGCAGCTGGTAGAACTGCTGCCTCACAGCTCCAGAGACCATTGGTTCGATCTTGACCTCAGCTGCTATCTGTTTGGAGTTTGCGTGTTCTTTATATGACCACAAGGGTTTTGTCCGGGTGATCCGGTTCCCTCCCACGTACCAAACACGTGCGTATTTGAGGTTAATTTGGCTCTGTATAATGTGCAGGGAATTACTGCGAAAGTGGGAAAACAAAACTCGGGCCAACCAACGGTTTCCCTCACATGCCGACTAGTCTTGATCAGCCCTTGTTTTTACAAATGCCGGGAGATCTTTCCTCTCGGAATCCTTTCCAATAACTCTCTCATCACCTTTGTGGATCATTGACCGTTAGTTCCCAGGTTTCTCCGTATAGACCATCTAGAATTAAGGCACAACTTCCTTCTTGTATTTCACCCATGGCTGGGAACCGCTGGGGTTTAAGCTTCCCACGCGAAATATAAGTTGTTCCGTTAATTTGCTTGTTACTTCACTTTGACATTGGAGGAGCCCCTGTAAGGTTTGTATGGGAATGGGAAGTGGAGTTAAAGTGTTTGGAAATCGGGAAATCGCGAACTTATTGCAAGTTTCCAAGGCAAGTTTTGGCAAGGCAAGATTGCAAGTTTTCTTGCCTTGCCACATGATGGGAGGGAGAGAGAGAGAGAGAGAGAGAGAGAGAGAGAGAGAGAGAGAGAGAGAGAGATTGAGATTGTGTGCATATATATATATATATATATATATATATATATACACATGTAGATTTGTCTTTCTATGTGTGAGCATATGTTCACATAGTCATGTTCGCATGTGTTTGTCTGTGTACATTCCTGTTCGTTTATCTGTCAGTGGGTATTTCTGTGCAGATTGGTGTCTGTATGCATGTAATTTCAGCGGGCTGTGTGTGCAGATTCGTGTTTGTGAGTGAGTGTGTGTGTGTGCATGTGTTCGTGTGCATGCTGCTCAGGCACTGGACACTGGAAGACTTTAATGTGCAACGGCAAGAAATGGTGTTCCATAAAATTTTTGAAAAATATAAAAGTGGATAAGTCTCCAGGTCCAGACAGGATATTCCCTAAGACATTGAGGGAAGTTAGTGTAGAAATAGCAGGGGCTATGACAGAAATATTTCAGATGTCATTAGAAACGGGAATAGTGCCGGAGGATTGGCGTACTGCGATGAGGGATTTCGTGAAGACCCCGCCAGGCACGCATGCGCGACATTCTTCAAAGCAGGGTGTGGAATCACAGATAACAACAATGACTGAAGATAGTAAGATTTAAGAGAACTAACATACAAGTTGACCTTATGATGGAGGGTTTGGGAGCGGAGGGCACGAAATCCCTCATCGCAACTCCTCTAAAAATAAAGATCAAACTTCAAACTGGTAAGTTCTTGTTTAATCTTACTATTTTACATCGGAGTCACATGAGTGACTTAGTGAAGATTTCAAAGCTCTGTGATTACATGCCCTGGATCACGTCCATGCTCACACACTGCCGTAATACTGATGGAGGAAGTATGTTAACGTATTTCAGACTTGAACAAGCTGAAAAATAACAACATTTGTTAATACAACACTAACCCCCTGAACTCGGGGACAAACGTTTAGGGAACAGCACTTAAAAGTGAATCCGCCAATGTTGCGGGAGCGGCCACAAGTCAGTTATAAAACCGCTGAAATGTAGATTCACTGGCCCAGCTCGCTATTGCAAGGATATAATCCATGAACACCTCCATGGTCCTCGCCACTGATGTGGATGCAGCCCTGGTAGAATGACATTTAAAAAATGTTAGTGTCTTACCTGCTGCACCGAATACCACCTTGAGTCATCTGGAGATAGTCTGCACCATCACCCTGTGACGTGGGTTTCCATGGCTGAAACAGATCCATCTCCATATACCTGATGCCCATTTTCAGACCTGTAGTCGCAGGTCTGTGTAGTTTAAGCAACTTCTATAAAGAAGTTACTTTATTATGGGTCGATCATTCTATCCAGGTTTAATTCCTGTAGAGTCTAGACCCATTGTGCTGTGTTCAGTGCCATTACCATCATCACTTTGAAGGTGAGTAAATCCAGTGGTAAATCTGTCATAGGCGACCAGCTCCTGAGCAGGGTCAACACTACCCCTAATCTCAGGTAATATAATATCGTGGTCGGGGAGGGATGGATAGACCATACCCCTCATAGTTTGGATACCAGCTGGTGAGATCCCACTCCAATGTTGAGATAGGATGACAGTGCACTCCTGGCACCGTATACAGCACTGTAACTGAGGGACTCATCATAATGAAGACCCATGAGGATTCCAGCACATTGGAGATCATAGCAGATATGTAGGTGGTCTAGGTCCAACTACAGAAAAACCTCCCATATCCTTATGTAGGTGAGGTACTGCTTCCTAGTAGACTCTCTCTGCACGATGCTGTTTGACGTCCATGGTCCTTTATGTTGCAGAGCCTGGTTGCGTTTCCTGCAACACCTGTCTGATGAAGCAGAATGTGGAAAGCCCAATGTAGCGAGAACGCATCCATCGCCACTGCCCCAGGATCTGGTTCTCAAGAGACATATGTTGGTATCCAATGGCTCAACCTGGACGCAAGGAGGTCGATATCTGGTGTTCCATATTAGGCTATAATTTTAGCAAATATTTGGAGGTTCAAATCCACTTGATGTCGTTATTAAATACTTGTGACCTGGTGTCCGCCGCTATATTGAACTTAACCAGAAGGTACGTAGCCGATACCCAAATATTTCTTTCAATCCACCAGAGCCAAATTAATGTTTCCAATTCATCACAAGATATTGACTTGACACCACCCATAAGGTTTAAATATGCCACCTCAGTGGTATTATTTTGAAGACGAACATACGTATGCTGCAGATTAGTGCATTCAGCCCGCAGCCCGTGACATGCTCCCAGCATTTCTAAACAGTTTATACCTTGTGATTGAAGAGAAGTAGACTCATGCAAATCCCATCTACCGCCCCAACTGGAATGGTGTCAGTAGTTCCCCAGCCCTTGGCTCTTGCGTCGGTTTGTAACACGACTAATGGGTTTGATGTAATGATGGGATTTAACAATCCCAACCATTGCTAATCCACCATTGTAGCTCAATTTATGCTTTGATTGGCAGCTGCATAGGCTCGTAAATGTCCAGCATTCGCTTTTAATGCCGCAATTTTTGCTTTTTGCAAGCTTCGATAGTGGAACGGCCCAAATTATGTGGCTGGAATGTAGCTACAAGTTTACCAATTACCTTAGTAGCATGTCTAATAGTCGGTTCCCTGGTGCAAGCAAGGCTGTTCCATGCGTCTATTATGTCTATTGCTCTGTTCCCTGGGATAGTGACAATCAGAGCCCCAGAATGTAACCTCCCTCCTACTTGTGAGGTTATACATGCAGTACTCCCAAGAGAACCAGACCCCCTTACCTCCATGGTTACCGGCGGGCCTGACGTTGTGGTTTCTGGTATTCCGTCGTTGCTGGGTGCTGCTCGATCGCCTCGGTAAATCCCTGTTGCTGCAGCTGTCGTGTGGTGTGGTAGTCTATGCTGGCCCTGCCCTAAAAAAGGCTTCTGCTGTTGGGGAGCTGGTGGCGGATATGTTCTTGATGGTCTATCCGGCTGCCCCCAGAGGTTTAAAGGGAGGATAAGGCTGTGGTCTTCGGAAAGTCTGCACCCTTGACGATGATGGTGGTTTCATCAGCCCCACGGTTTTGGCTTCCTCATCAAGTTCTTTGACCTGCTTGGGCAGGTCCTCCCCAAACAGCTGTCTTGGTGGTGGTGTGGTGGAGGTAAGATGCAACCCAGCGAATTTAGGGTTAAGGTCGGGCCGAATGGAGCTCTGTCTAAAACAGTTTATTTCGAAGTGTGTATTACACAGGAGGGCTAGATATTCCTGCTGCTCTGCGGATACATCTGCCCCATCGAAGGTCCTGGCGAGCGCCGTGATGCCCGACGTCAACAGCTTCAGAATTTTCTGCATCTTAACCTCATGTGCCCTCGCTCTGGAACTGATGTTCCCCCAGATGGCTGAGTTGACCATCGGGACATTCAGGAAATGTGTGTTCAGGTGTGTCATCAGGAAATTGATGCTTGCTGCCAGTTTAGGGTGCAGCCGTTCCCCTGAACATACAGGCTTCGCAAATTTCGAAACTGCCTCCAGCATTTCTTCTTCTGGATCTAGAGCAGTGGGCTCTTCGGCTGCTGCTTCTTCATCAAAATCGGCCATCTGCTGACTCCTAGCACTGCCGACAGACGAAGGTGAGCTAGAAGGCGGCCGCATGATCCGGCTCCCAGACCGCTGAGACTCCCGCTCTTGCCGATGCAGGTCTCGCTGGTATAGTTGCTCCACCATTAGCTCCATCCTAGCCATGCGACCGCCGCTGCTAAACGCGGACAACAAGCCGGCTTCCCCAGGTTCTCCAGAAACACTGGGCTTCTACCAGCGAACCGCACCTCGTCGAGGTGATGACAAGGGTCCGCTGGCAGGTCGTCCTCGGCAGCCGCTCCTGCGGTCCCGTACGACTCCCGCACGGACATGCCGCTAGTCTGCCGTCGTTTGGACAATAGCGGTCCCCCTGCCTGATGGGAAGGCAGCGGGGATGAGTCGGTGCCGGCTCCCATAGCCGGACTACCTGATGTCCGTGCAGGCTGACCGTCACTCCTGACCACAAGGGTCCGTGACGGTGCATGGTCGACGTTACCCGCCTTAGCAGGGCTGCCCGGCCGAAAGCTGCTGCCGCCGGTCTGCGCTTCGGCAGCCTGTTCCGGTGGTATGCCGGAACCTCCATATAACCATATAACCATATAACAATTACAGCATGGAAACAGGCCTTCTCGGCCCTTCCAGTCCGTGCCAACCATTTATTTTCCCCTAGTCCCATCTACCTGCACCTCCTGCTCCTGCAGGGCTCCCCGACTTCCCAGCAGATTCATCACCAGCCCGCAATCTAACAGGATACCCCTGGCGGCATGTCGATGCCTTCCGCTGCAGCGGGGCATGACCTGGGCGCAGCTCTCCCCCTGCTCTGGTGATCTGCATAGTAGGGGAGACAGAACGTGCCACCGAGCGGGTCACACGTTTGCGCACCTTTGCTCCACTGCCGCTATGCTTAGGTGACAGTGGTAAGGAGTCAGGGTCTTGCCTACCCTGCTCCCGCGCGGTGCTCCACCACTTTGCGGCTCCATGGTCAGCCGTGGTGGAGAGACGGGTCCAGGCTGCGCAGGGCTCCCCGATTTCCACGTTCTTATCCCGGTCCGCAGAGCGGGTACTGCCGGTGTTGCGGGCAGCTCCGGGAATGGTGGCCGCTGACTCTCATCCGAAGTCCCATGGCCCTTGGAGGCATGCTTCGATGCCTTCATTGTGGTCTCCATCCATCGTTTCTGTAAGCAAAGTCTAGTACAGAAGCTTAGCTATTCAAGGTTAGTATCTTACCTGAGGGTCTTTAAGAAGCATCCGGTGGAGGAGCACACTCTTTCCTGCGGGCTGCGGTGTAGAGTCGGGCTGTCTCTGCCGTCCTCCGCCGGCGAGTGTGTGAGCCCGGACCCTCCTGGCCAACGGGCTGCCCGACTCCAGACTGTTAGTGCCACCGCTGACTGCCCGCGGCAGTCAGATTCGAGGCGGCCTGGAGACCCTGCGACAGGGTCACCTGAAAGAAAAATACTGCAGGTTAGTTTTTTCCCTTCCCTGCAGGTCCCTGCAGTAGAGGAGCAACGCTCCTCCCTGCCTGTCGCTCGCATGCGGTCGACGATATGTCGCGCATGCGTGCCTGGCGGGGTCTTCACGAAGTCACTCATGTGACTCGGAAGTAAAATGGAGCGTGGGTGTTAGAAAACCGATATTCTATACAATGATTGGTGAAAATATTTAGTTGGTTCGGCAACATCTGTGGAGATAGAGGCGGGATTTAATATTTCAGGAAGAAAAAAAGAGAGAGGGGAGAAAGTGCCTGAGCCGCTGAGGTATTCCAGCATTTTGTATATTAAACCTATTCCCTTGGCCGGGACGGGAACGTCTGCCGTTTCATTTCAGAAAGACCAGCGAACGGCAGGCAGAGAGTGGAAGAAACACTGGGGATACCGTGGCAGAAAGGTAAATCATCGGTAACATTGGGACGGAGCAGCAACGCATTGATCAACGTGACCGGACAGACCAGGGAAGCCAAACGCCGCCAGAATTGGATAAGAAACCTCCTTCACGGACAGAATCAGAGCCCGCCCCATTGTGGAAGAGTCACAGTGTCGACAGCGAACCCCGGGACACGATGGTGCAAGGAGCGCGGCTGAGATACCCATTTATATCCGCGTCAATCCTCCAGTGGATTTAAGGAGTAACCGTTCAATGGCATTAATCACAAGCTCGTGAACAAACATCTTTTCACCCCGTGATTAATTAACTAATTCTAACTGTCTGTCGGTGGAGAAATGATTGGTGTGGAAAAAAATAATATCATATAGGCGGGGGACTCTTTCTCACCCGTCTATATTTAAGAGGGAGTTAGATGTGGCCCTTGTGGCTAATGGGATCAGGGGGTATGGAGAGAAGGCAGGTACAGGATACTGAGTTGGATGATCAGCCATGATCATATTGAATGGCGGTGCAGGCTCGAAGGGCCGAATGGCCTACTCCTGCACCTATTTTCTATGTTTCTATGTCCCTTGAACCAAGGATCAATGTGCTGGGCTTTTCCTGGGACATTTTCAAGACAAGGAAATCCGAGATATGATCCTGGGTAGCTTACAACCCAAGGGGATGAACATGATTTCGTCAATTTTGGTGACCCCCTCCCCCTCCCCCACCCCACCTTTCCCCTCGCTTGCCCGTGCCCCCTACCCTGATGCGCACCCATTTCTCCCTCTCTCCATCCTTTCATCCTCCCCATCCCCTTGCCTCTATATTCCTCCTTCTGGACTTCCTCCTCCATCACTCCGATTCACTCCTTATTGGACACCATTTGTTCTCCTTGTCTCTCCTTTGTCTCATTTTGAGCTCCTTTGTTCCCACTACCTTTATCTCCTTTCAACCGTAGCCTTTGTGTACACATCTGACACTCAAAGCCTCCCTCACCTTTACCCACCTATCCCTTGTCAAGCATGTTCCCTCTGCTTCCAGCACCGCTACTCCAGCATTCTGCCCTTCCCATTCCACTATAATCTGAAGAAAGGTTGGACCTGAAGCTGCTCATGCCCGTTCCATCCACAGATGCTGCCCGACACGTCCTCAGCACATCGTGGTCTATACATGAAGCTAAGGACGTGAAACAGCTTCAATCGATGGCCCCTTTGGAAGCACAGAAACATAGAGGTATAGAAAATAGGCGTAAAGTTGGCCATTCGGCCTTTCGAGCTAGCACCACCATTCAATATGATCATAGCTGATCATCTAAAATCAGTCGGTAGACAAAAATGCTGGAGAAACTCAGCGGCTGCGGCAGCATCTATGGATCTACGAAGGAAATAGGCAACGTTTCAGGCAGAAACCCTTCTTCAGACTGGGTCATGTAGCTCGGCTAGCGGACAAATACTACCATTGTTCTATCCGTGGCATTTGCAATGCTTATGGAAACACTGAGATGTTATCGTGCTATCTGTATACACGCCCACTTCAGACAATGCATCCAGATTGTGCGCATTATATGCCTGAAAATATTATCCTCAAATCCGCTTTAAATGCCCCACACCTCACTTTAAACCTTTACGTCCTAGTAATAGACATCTCTGTCCTCTGACACTTCTGTTCATAACCCCCCCCCCCACCACGCCCCTTCCAATTTTAAATAGGTCTCACAGCCGCCCCCAGCATAATCTGCGCTAAAGAAAACGCCGCTGCTTATCCATCTCCCCTCATAGACTAGATAATCCACCCGAGGCAAACATCTTCAAAACGACATCTTCATTCAGCGTGGTGACCAGAACTGCGCACGGAATTTGACCTGCGGCCCACAGACGTGTTGTATATTTGCTCCATATGATACCCGGACGTGGCACCGACGGACGAGAAGCTGAAGCAAAGAAGTCGAAGCCAAAGAACCGAATGGAAACGAGACCGAAACGCCAAGAAACCGAAAGAGTATGAAGACGAAACGCCAACTAACGGAAAGGGCGGGACGCCTAAATGCAAACTAACCGAACATCTGCATCGCCTAAAAGCAAACTTACCGAATGGCCGCTCTGTCGATACGCCACCTACCCAAAAGGCTTCGTCGCCTACATGCCAACGGACCGACTACCGCTCAACAGAAACGTCCAATAACGGACATGACGTTGCCGGGGGGGCGGGACTTGTCAGAGACTGATAATGGCAGGTGTATCTGTGCACTGTAAGTGGAAAGTGGGGGAGAAAGAGAGAGAGAGAGAGGGAGAGAGAGGGAAGGGAGAGAGAGGAGGGGAGAGAGAAGGGGAGAGAGCAGGGAGAGAGGGGAGAGGGAGGGGGGCAGAAAGAGAGAAGGGGAGAGAGAAGCGAGAGAGAGGGAGAGAGAGAGAGGGGGAGCGAAAGAGAGAACGGGGAGAGTGAAGGGAGAGAGAGGCGAGGGAGAGAGTGGAGGAGAGAGGGGGGAAGTTAGAAGGGAGAGAGAGAAGAGAGAGAGAGAGAAAGGGGGCACAGAGAGAAGAATTTCCAGGTAAGTTATGGCACGCCCTGATAACACCCCTGTTTCCATCCATGGTGTGGTGATGGATGTTTAAAAGATGCAGCATCGTTCCGTCTTTACTGGCAAATGCGGCTCACGGATGAGACCGATGTCAAGATCTAACAGATATGCAGAACTTGCCGTTTCAACAAAAAAAAATCGAGAAATTGCCAGCTTTTTCTCTGTGAACAATGATCTATGCTGAGAAGGGGGAAATAAAATTGTAATTGCTGCTTTAGGTGAGCGTGTCAAGTCATCTTTAATATTATCCCAGCGTTTCCTGGGGGCACCACAGATAGTGACCCCGCTTGATTCATTTGACAATTAACACTGAACAATGAAGAAAAGTCTGCTGTGGTTTGTGGAGGTGGAAAGGAAGAAGAATTTAAAACAGGGAGATAGAGAGAGAGAGAGAGAGAAAGAGGGAGAGGCGGAGAGAAAGGACAGGAGAGAGAGAAGGGAGAGATACTGAGGAGAGAAAGACGGGGAGAGAATGAAGTGGGAGAGGTGGGGGAAGAGAGAAGGGAGAGAGAGGAGGGGGAGAGAGGAGGAGGAGAGAGAGAAGGGAGAGAGAGGGAGAGAGAGAGAGAGAAGGGAAGAGAGAGGGGAGGGTGAGAGAAGGGGAGAGAGAGGGAAGGGTAAGAGAGAGAATGGAGGAGAGAGAGAGTGGAGGAGAGAGAGAGAAGGGAGAGAGAGAAGAGGGGAGAGAGAGGGCGCAGAAAGAGAAGAAGGGAGAGAGAAGGGGGAGACGGGAGCGTTCCCACACAAGCCATAGGTGACTGGGCAATCTGAACCCAAGCACCAGGTTGTAAGTGGCCGAAGGTGTACATCCCTTGGGACAGCCCCCACTCTCCCATGGCCACCCTCTGTGTGGCTGTGGGTCGGGTAGAGCGGAGATGGGGGCCAAATGCCCATCCCTTCACAGTGATGTGATGGACACGGGGATCTGGACCAATCGCTGACAAGTCCCGCCCCCCGGCAATGTCATGTCGTTATTGGACATTTTTGTTGAGCGGCAGTTGGTCCGTTGGCCTGTAGGCGACCGCCTATCGGGTAGGTGGCGCGTGGACAGAGCGGCCATTCAGTGAGGTTGCTTTTATACGACACAGCTTTTCGGTTAGTTTGCATTTAGGCCCCCCATGCATACGGTTAGTAGGCATTTCATCTTCGTACTCTTTCGGTTTTTTGGCGTTTCGGCCTCGTTTCCATTCGGTTCTTTGGGTTCGACTTCTTTGCTTCAGCTTCTCGCCCGTCGGCATCAGGTCCGCACACGGCTCCATATCCGACTTCCATTCATATTCTGCGGCTGGTGAACGAACCCCAAGCACCTGCCTACTCCCTTATGCGCTGGGAGCAACTGCGGATGCTGATTTATACCGAAGATAGACACAAGATGCTTGAGGAGCTCAGCGGGACAGGCAGAATATCTGGAGAGAAGGCATGGGTGACGTTTCGGATCGAGACCCTTCGTCAGACTGGGGGACAGTCCCGTTTGTAGGCGGAAGTGTGTGTGTGTGCGTGTGCGTGCGTGTGTGCGTGCGTGCGTGCGTGCGTGTGTGTGTGCGTGCGTGCGTGTGTGCGTGTGTGCGTGTGTGTGCGTGCGTGCGTGCGTGTGTGCGTGCGTGTGTGTGTGCGTGCGTGCGTGCGTGTGTGCGTGCGTGCGTGCGTGTGTGCGTGCGTGCGTGTGTGTGTGCGTGTGTGCGTGTGTGTGCCTGTGTGCGTGCGTGTGTGCGTGCGTGTGTGTGTGTGCGTGCGTGTGTGTGCGTGTGTGTGTGTGTGTGTGCGTGCGTGTGTGTGTGTGCGTGTGTGTGTGCGTGCGTGCATGTGTGTGTGTGTGTGCGCGTGCGTGTGTGCGTGTGTGTGTGTGTGCGTGCGTGTGTGCGTGCGTGTGTGTGCGTGCGTGTGTGCGTGTGTGTGTGCGTGTGTGCGTGTGTGTGTGTGTGTGTGCGTGCGCGTGTGTGTGCGTGTATGTGCGTGTGTGTGTGCGTGCGTGCGTGTGTGTGCGTGTGTGTGTGTGTGCGTGTGTGTGTGTGTGTGTGCGTGCGTGCGTGTGTGTGCGTCTGTGTGTGTGTGCATGCGTGTGTGTGTGCGTGCGTGTGTGTGCGTGTGTGTGTGTGTGTGCGTGTGTGTGCGTGCGTGCGTGTGTGTGTGTGTGCGTGCATGCGTGCGTGTGTGTGTGTGTGTGGGGGGGGTGGGTGTCGTATGTGTCTTGTGTGAGAGTGTGTATCCATGTTTCAAGGTTCACGGTTTCAAGGACAGTGTATTATCACATGTACCAATTAAGCTACAGTGAAACTTGAGTTACCATACAGCCATACTGAGTGAAAAGCAACAAGACACACAACCGCATGAAGTTTACAGAAACATCCCTCACTTTGGATTCCATCATCCTCACTGTGATGGAAGGCAATAAAGTTCAATCTGCTTCCTCTTGTTCTCGCGCTCTCGGGTCAGTCATTCCATCCGCAGCCGAGTTGATCAAACCCTCCGCAGCCGACGATAGAAGCCCCCGTCGGGGTCAGTGGGGTCAGCGGGCTGGGGGTGTGACGGTGCAGGGGGCGGGGTCAGCGGGCTGGGGGTGTGACGGTGCAGGGGGCGGGGTCAGCGGGCTGGGGGTGTGACGGTGCAGGGGGCGGGGTCAGCGGGCTGGGGGTGTGACGGTGCAGGGGGCGGGGCCAGTGTGACGGTGCAGGGGGGGTCAGCGGGCTGGGGGTGTGACGGTGCAGGGGGCGGGGTCAGCGCGTTGGGGGTGTGACGGTGCAGGGGCGGGGCCAGTGTGACGGTGCAGGGGGCGGGGTCAGTGTGACGGTGCAGGGGGCGGGGTCAGCGGGCTGGAGGTGTGACGGTGCAGGGGGCGGGGTCAGCGGGCTGGGGGTGCGACGGTGCAGGGGGCGGGGCCAGTGTGACGGTGCAGGGGGCGGGGTCAGCGGGCTGGGGGTGTGACGGTGCAGGGGGCGGGGTCAGCGGGCTGAGGTGGTGACGGTGCAAGGGGTGGGGTCAACGGGCTGGGGGTGTGACGGTGCAGGGGGCGGGGTCAGCGGGCTGGGGATGTGACGGTGCAGGGGGCGGGATCAGCGGGCTGGGGATGTGACGGTGCAGGGGGCGGGGTCAGCGGGCTGGGGGTGTGACGGTGCAGGGGGCGGGGTCAGCGGGCTGGGGGTGTGACGGTGCAGGGGGCGGGGCCAGTGTGACGGTGCAGGGGGGTCAGCGGGCTGGGGGTGTGACGGTGCAGGGGGCGGGGTCAGCGCGTTGGGGGTGTGACGGTGCAGGGGGCGGGGCCAGCGTGACGGTGCAGGGGGCGGGGTCAGCGGGCTGGGGGTGCGACGGTGCAGGGGGCGGGGCCAGTGTGACGGTGCAGGGGGCGGGGTCAGCGGGCTGGGGGTGTGACGGTGCAGGGGGCGGGGTCAGCGGGCTGAGGTGGTGACGGTGCAAGGGGCGGGGTCAACGGGCTGGGGTGTGATGGTGCAGGGGGCGGGGTCAGCGGGCTGGGGATGTGACGGTGCAGGGGGCGGGGTCAGCGGGCTGGGGATGTGACGGTGCAGGGGGCGGGGTCAGCGGGCTGGGGGTGTGACGGAGCAGGGGGCGGGGCCAGTGTGACGGTGCAGGGGGCGGGGTCAGCGGGCTGGGGATGTGACGGTACAGGGGGCGGGGTCAGCGGGCTGGGGATGTGACGGTGCAGGGGGCGGGGTCAGCGGGCTGGGGATGTGACGGTGCAGGGGGCGGGGTCAGCGGGCTGGGGATGTGACGGTGCAGGGGGCGGGGTCAGCGGGCTGTGGGTGTGACGGTGCAGGGGGCCGGGCCAGTGAGGGGGCAGTGACTCGTCTACATGAGTCTAGAGATGCGGACAGACAGACAGACAGACAGACAGACAGAGAGAGAGATCTCTATCTATTTATCTCTATGTGGGACAGTGTCCAGTGACAATCCTCCTGCACGGTCACGGTCGCGGTCACGGTCGCGGTCACGGTCACGGTCAAGGTCGCGGTCACGGTCACGGTCGCGGTCGCGGTCACAGTGTGGACACTGGGTTCCCCCTCTCACACTCTCCCCACCTCTGCCCCCTTGCCCTCTCCCTATCTAACCCTGCCCCCCCCGCCCTCAGTCCCCACCCCCTCTCCCCTCTCCCCCCTCCCCACCCCCACCCCCTCAAACCCTCTCCCCCTCCCCACCTCCTCATCCTCTCCTCCCTCTCCTCCCCCTACTCCCCTGCCCCATGTCTACCCCTTTCCACCCCCTCCCCTAACAACTCTCGTCCCGTCCCCACCCCCTCTCCCATACCACTCACTACCCCTCCCCCTTTCCCTACCCTTCTCCCCCTTCTACCCCCTCCCCGTCCCCTCTCCCTGTCCCCTCTCACCTCCCCCTCTCCCCTCCCCGCCCCCTCCCCGCTGGCAGCCCCCGTCTACCGAAGAGAGTCCTAGCCTGTTCAACCTCTTCCTATAGCTCAGGTCCTCGAGTCCTGGCAGCATTCTTGTAAATCTTCTCTGCACCCTTCATCTTGCCCCAATGCTTGGCAATGTTCTTCCTCTCCACGACAAAAAAACACCATCACTAGAGATACAATGGAGAGGGCAAAATTGGGGGAATAAAATAGGCTCATTATAGGAAGCAGTTGGGAGGAGGTGTACATGGAATGCAAAACGTACAGCACAAGAGCAGGCCCATCGACCCACGATGTCTGTGCCGAACCGTATAACCATATAACAATTGCAGCACGGAAACAGGCCTTCCCGGCGCTTCCAGTCCGTGCCATACTTTTATTTTCCCCTCGTCCCATCTTCCTGCACTCAGACCATACCACTCAATTCCTTCCCGTCCATATATCTATCCACTTTACTTTCAAATGTTAAAATCGATCCTGCCTCCCCCACTTTTGCGAGAAGATCATTCCACACAGCCACCACTCTCTGAGTAAAGACGTTCCCCTTCATGTTACCCCTAAACTTCGGTCCCTTAATTCTCATGCCATGCCCTCTTGTTTGAATCTTGTTTGATGACATCCTTCCTATAATTAGGCGACCAAAATTGTACACCATACTCCAGAATTGGTCTCACCAATCCCTTGTACAATTTAACATTACTTCCCTACTCCTATATTCAATGCTCTGATTTGTAAAGGCCAGCACACCAAAAGCTTTCTTTATCACCCTATCTACATTCGATTCCACCTTCAGGGAACTATGCACAGTTATTCCTAGATCCCTCTGTTCCACAACATTCCTCAATTCCCTACCATTTACCATGTACGTCCTATTTTGATTTCTCCTGCCAAGATGTAGCACCTCACACTTATCAGCATTAAACTCCATCTGCCATCTTTCAGCCCACTCTTCCAAATGTCCCAAATCTCTCTGTAGACTTTTAAAATCTACTTCATTATCCACAGCACCACCTATCTCAGTATCATCTGCATACTTACTTATCCAATTTGCCACCCCATCATCTAGATAATTGATGTACATGACACTCAACAGTGGACCGAACACAGATCCCTGAGGCACCCCACTGGTCACCGGCTTCCACCGTGACAAACAGCCATCCACCATTACTCTCTGGCATCTCCCATTCAGCCACTGTTGAATCCATCTTGCTACTCCGCCATTAACAACCAAAGATTGAACCTTCTTAACCAACCTTCCATGGGGAACCTCGTCAAAGGCCTTACTGAAATCCATATAGGCAACATCCACTGCTTTACCCTCATCAATTTCCCTAGTAACCTCTTCAACAAATTCAGGAAGGTTTGTCAAACATGACCTTCCAGGCACAAATCCATGTTGACTGTTCTTGATCAGACCCTGTTTATCCAGATGCTTTTATATATTATCTCTATATTGTCTGTCATGGAAGGTATCCTTTCCATTAATTTGCCCACCACTGATGTCAAACCACCAGGTCTATAATTCCTAGTGGGGGACCAGTCTGAAGAAGGGTCTCGACCCGAAACGTCGCCTATCTCCTTCGCTCCTTAGATGCTGCTGCACCCGCTGAGTTTCTCCAGCTTTTTGTGTAACCCTATAATTGCTAGGTTTATTCTTTGAACCCTTTTTAAACAATGGAACAACATGCGCAGTACGCCAATCCTCCGGCACGATTCCCGTTTCTAATGACATTTGAAATATTTCTGTTATAGCCCCTGTTATTTCAACACTAACTTCCCTCAATGTCCTAGGGAATATCCTGTCAGGAACTGGAGACTTCTCCACTTCTATATTTTTCAAAAGTGTCAGTACTTCCTCCTCTTTGAATCTCATAGTTTCCATAGCTGCTCTACTTTGTCCCTTACGTCACAGAGTTCAATATCCTTCTCCTTGGTGAGTACCGAAGAAAAGAAATTGTTCAATATCTCCCCCATCTCTTTTGGCTCTGCAGATAGCTGTCCATTCTGCCTCTCTAATGGTCCAATTTTATCCCTCGTTATCCTTTTGCTATTAATATAACTTTAGAAACCCTTTGGATTTACTTTCACCTTTCTTGCCAAAGCAACCTCATATCTTCTTTTAGCTTTTCTTATTTATTTCTTAAGATTCTTTTTACATTCTTTATACTCATCCAGCACCTCATTTACTCCATGCCTCCTACAAATATTGTAGATATCTCTCTTTTTTCGAACCAAGTGTCCAATTTCCCTTGAAAAACATGGCTCCTTCCGATTTTTACTATTTCCTTTCAACCGAACAGGGACATAAAGATTCTGTACTCTTGCAATTTCCCCTTTAAATGTCCTCCATTTCTCTTCTACATCCTTCCCATGAAACTAAATGTGTCAATTCACTCCATTTAAATCATTACGCATTCCCTCAAAGTCAGCCTTTCTCCAATCAAAAATCTCAACCCTAGGTCCATTTCTGACTCTCTCCATAATTATATTGAAACAAATGGTATTGTGATCACTTGTCCCGAAGTGCTCACCAACGCATACCCCCTGATGATGACAAAGTAAAGTAATTTCATCTGCCTGCACATGATCCATAGCCCTCCGTTCTACACATATCCATGTGCCTGGTTAAAAGATTCTTTTATGTCTCTTTAATGCAGCTATCATATAGTTGAGATAGCTGTGTCTGTCATTGTTAGATTTTACTTCGGACTCACGTGAGCGACTCCGTGAAGAAGCCCCGCCAGGCGCATGCACGTCATTATGTCCGCGCATGTCGCACTGAACGGGCTGGAGGGCACAGCTCCACCAGCGGTAAGTAGAAACTTTGCAGGTAAGTGGTTTTGAAACTTTTGCCTGAGGGTATTTAACTCCGTCAGGCTGGCTCGAGAAGTCAGTAGGAGTCGGTGGTATGGAGCGGTCAGGTAGGAAAGTTTGTAGTAAGCGTGGGTACGGTGATGCAGATTCACAAGTTAGACCGGGTCGGGAGATTAGCGCGGCAACGCCGGTTCCGATACCGGGTGCCGTTTTACCGACAGCCGTTATACTAGAGAGTGAACTTTCTATACCAGCTCCAGGGACTCGGGAGCCTGAGGCCACTGTTAGCCATAGAAAGGCAAAAGGAAATTCTATCAGACCCGTTTTGTCAGACGAGTCTGAAGAAGAAGGAGACTCCCCTCCAGATGATAAAATAATGTGGGGGACATGCAATATATGGAGAAGATGCTCCGAACTTTGATCAATCAAGGGTCAAAGGCCCCAGTGATTCCCCAGACAGCTGTTTAAGAAGGCCCATATCAAGAAGAATATGTGGAGTATCAGCAAGGGGATTTCCTTCCAGCGCCTTGTTTAGGACTGGAGGATGCCTCCCTACAGTATGACTTGGGAGAAGCAGGGCAGGATGAAGCTGACCCTGATTCTGGTGTCCTTACTCATGTGCATACATCAGAGCACAAGAGCCACGCTCCGTGTGTCCCGGATATTGCAATGAGTTTTGCTATTCCGGAGGGGACTGCTGAGGCAATGGAGGAGTACCTTGCCAACAATATCAGTTATTTAGTGACTCACCAGCTCCAGCAATCTATGATGCAAGAGACTACCAACAAGTATAAAACACCTGTCAATTGTGCATCACTGAATGTGCCCACAGTGAACCCAGCAATCTGGGCACCCATGAGTCCTTCTATGAGTGGACAGGAGGTTCGGCATCAACACGTCCTCCAACTGGTGGCTGCAGCAACTACTGCATTTGGCACTGTGGTCAAAGGGACCATGATTACTCAAACTCAAAAAGATATGTTGGCTCTCTTATGAGATGCATTTTTTGAGGTAAATTGCATCAGAAAAATCACCATCAGGCCAACTCTCAATCAAAAATGTGCTGCTCTATGTAAGGCGACTAATGTACAAACGCCTGAATTCCTGTTTGGAACGGACCTTGTCAAGCAAATACGTGAAATTGATGATGAGGCCAAAACAATTGGCTTAATGAAGCCAAGCATATCACAGCCACCTATTCGAAAGCCTGGGTTTACGTACCAAAGGTCGGATCCAAGTGCTGGGCCCAGTAGGGGGAGGTCAGTGGGGAAACTGGGTTACCCATCACGACAGAGCGGCTACAACCCCAATATGGGCAGACAACAGACTTACAGGCCAACTGTAGAGGTACAGGGAATTTTTGTTAATGATAAAGTTTCTGGTGGACAACCTCCTATTGGAGGTAGATTACAATTGTTTTATAATGAATGGTGCTGTATAACATCTGATATGTTTATACTAAATACTGTGCCAGGTTCTACCATTGAGTTTATCTCAGGGATAGATCCACCTCAACAGCACAAGCCAAATAAAATGTTGGTGTTTTCTGCTTCAGAGACTGAACAGGTTAACTATGAGATTAAGAATTTATGCCAAAAAGGAGTGATTGAGAAAGCCATTAATCATCCTCAACCATTTAGAAACATAGAAACATAGAAAATAGGTGCAGGAGTAGGCCATTCGGCCCTTCGAGCCTGCACCGCCATTCAATGTGATCATGGCTGATCATCCAACTCAGTATCCCGTACCTGCCTTCTCTCCATACCCCCTGATCCCTTTAGCCACAAGTGCCACATCTAACGCCCTCTTAAATATAGCCAATGAACTGGCCTCAACTACCTTCTGTGGCAGAGAATTCCAGAGACTCACCACTCTCTGTGTAAAGAATGTTTTCCTCATTTCGGTCCTAAAGGAATTCCCCCTTATCCTTATCCTTATCCTCAGACCCTTGTTCTGGACTCCCCCAACATCGGGAACAATCTTCCAGCATCTAGCTTGTCCAACCCCTTAAGAATTTTGTAGGTTTCTATAAGATCCCCCCTCAATCTTCTAAATTCCATCGAGTACAAACAGAGTCTATCCAATCTTTCCTCATATGAAAGTCCTGACATCCCAGGAATCAGTCTGGTGAATCTTCTCTGTACCCCCTCTATGGCAAGGATGTCTTTCCTCAGATTTGGAGACCAAAACTGTACGCAGTACTCCAGGTGTGGCCTCACCAAAACCCTGTACAACTGCAGTAGAACCTCCCTGCTCCTATACTCAAATCCTTTCGCTATGAATGCTAACATACCATTTGCTTTCTTCACTGCCTGCTGCACCTGCATGCCTACTTTCAATGACTGGTGTACCATGACACCCAGGTCTCGTTGCATCTCCCCCTTACCTAATCTGCCACCATTCAGATAATAGTCTACCCTCATGTTTTTGCCACCAAAGTGGATAACCTCACATTTATCCACATTGTACTGCATCTGCCATGCATCTGCCCATTCACTCAGCCTATCCAAATCACCCTGCAGCCTCCAAGCATCCTCCTCACACCTAACTATACCCCCCAGCTTGGTATCATCTGCAAATTTGGAGATGTTGCATTGAATTCCCTCGTCCAGATCATTAATATATATTGTAAATAGCTGGGGTCCCAGCACTGAGCCTTGCGGCACCCCACTAGTCACTGCCTGCCATTCTGAAAAGGACCCGTTTACTCCTACCCTTTGCCTCCTGTCTGCTAGCCAGTTCTCTATCCACATCAATACTGAACCCCCAATACCGTGTGCTTTAAGTTTGTATGCTAATCTCTTATGCGGGACCTTGTCGAAAGCCTTCTGAAAGTCTAGATATAACACATCCACTGGTTCTCCCTTATCCACTCTACTAGTTACATCCTCGAAAAATTCTATCAGATTTGTCAGACATGATTTACCTTTCGTAAATCCATGCTGACTTTGTCCAATGATTTCACCACTTTCCAAATGCGCTGCTATCCCATCTTTAATAACTGACTCTAGCAGTTTCCCCACTACCGATGTTAGACTAACTGGTCTGTAATTCCCCGCTTTCTCTCTCCCTCCTTTTTTAAAAAGTGGGGTTACATTAGCTACCCTCCAATCCTCAGGAACTAATCCAGAATCTAAGGAATTTTGAAAAATTATCACTAATGCATCCACTATTTCTGTGGCTACCTCCTTGAGTACTCTGGGATGCAGACTATCTGGCCCTGGGGATTTATCGGCCTTCAATCCGTTCAATTTACCCAACACCACCTCCCGGCTAACCTGGATTTCACTCAGTTCCTCCATCTTATTTGACCCCCGTTCCACTGCTATTTCCGGCAGATTATTTATGTCTTCCTTAGTGAAGACAGAACCAAAGTAGTTATTCAATTGGTCTGCCATGTCCTTGTTCCCCATGATCAATTCACCTGTTTCTGACTGCAAGGGACCAACATTTGTTTTAACTAGTCTCTTTCTCTTTACATATCTATAAAAACTTTTGCAGTCAGTTTTTATGTTCCCTGCCAGTTTCCTTTCATAATCTATTTTCCCTTTCCTAATTAAGCCCTTTGTCCTCCTCTGCTGGATTCTGAATTTCTCCCAGTCCTCCGGTAGGCTGCTTTTTCTGGCAAATTTGTATGCCTCATCTTTTGTTTTTATACTATCCCTGATTTCCCTTGTTATCCATGGATGCACCACCTTCCCCGATTTATTCTTTTGCCAAACTGGTATGAACAACTTTTGTACTTCATCCATGCAGTCTTTAAATACCTTCCATTGCACATCCACTGTCAACCCTTTAAGAATCACCTGCCAGTCTATCTTGGCCAATTCACATCTCATACCTTCAAAGTTACCTTTGTTCAAGTTCAGAACCCTTGTTTCTGACTTAATTTTGTCACTCTCCATCCTAATGAAGAACTCAACCATATTATGGTCACTCTTGCCCAAGGGGCCACGCACAACAAGACTGCTAACTAACCCTTCCTCATTACTCAATACCCAGTCTAGAATAGCCTGCTCTCTCGTTGGTTCCTCCACATGTTGGTTGAGAAAACTATCCCGCATACATTCCAGGAAATCCTCTTCCTCAGCACCCCTGCCAATTTGATTCACCCAATCTACATGCAGATTGAAGTCACCCATTATAACCGTGTTACCCTTGTTGCACGCATTTCTAATTTCCTGTTTGATGCCATCCCCAACTCCAATACTACTGTTAGGTGGCCTGTACACAGTTCCCACTAGCGTTTTCTGCCCCTTAGAGTTTCGCAGCTCTACCCATATCGATTCCACATCCTCAACGCTAATGTCCTTCCTTTCTATTGCATTAATCTCCTCTCTCACCAGCAACGCTACCCCACCTCCTTTTCCTTTTCGTCTATCCCTCCTGAATATTGAATATCCCTGGATGTTCAGCTCCCAGCCTTGGTCATCCTGGAGCCAAGTCTCCGTGATTCCAACTATAGCATAGTCATTAATCGCTATCTGCACCTTCAACTCATCCACCTTATTACGAATGCTCCTCGCATTGAGACACAAAGCCTTCAGGCTTGTTTTTACAACACTCTTACTCCTTATACAATTATGTTGACAAGTGGCCCCTTTCACATCGATCCCTATTACACTTGGCCATACTCTCCTATCCCTTTGTGAGCTTTCTTCCCCGTTAATTCTGGGGTCATTAACCATCGCTTTACTCTCTTTCCCTCTAACTCCGTCCTCGACTATCCCATTTGATACCCCACCCCCCTTATTCAGTTTAAAACCATCCGTGTAGCAGTGGCAAACCTGCCGGCCAGAATGCTGGTCCCCCACCTGTTAAGATGCAATCCGTCCCTTTTGTACAGTTCCCCCTTACTATAAAAAAAATCCCAGTGATCTAAGAATCTAAATCCCTGCCCCCTGCACCAGTTCCTCAGCCACACATTCAGGTCCCATATCTCCCTGTTCCTGCTCTCGCCAGCACGAGGAACTGGAAGCAAACCGGAGATAACAACCCTGGAAGTCCTGCTTTTCAGCACTTTTCCGAGCTCTCTGAAGTCCCGCTGCAAAAAATTCATCTCCTTCTTTCCAACATCATTTGTGCCAACATGCACGACCACTTCCGGCTGGTCACCTTCGCCCTTGAGGATTGTCTGCACTCTGTCCGTAACATCCTGGATCCTGGCACCAGGAAGGCAGCACACCATCCTGGAATTCCGTCTGTTGCCGCAAAAACCCCTGTCCGTACCTCTCACAATGGAGTCTCCAACTACAATGGCGTTGCCCGACTTTGGCCTCTGTGGGTTTGTCTCATCAGCCCTTTTTGTTTGGCAAGCCAGTCCGCCGCTCAGTGGGATACCGTCTTCTGTCCCGGCAGCTTCCACGTGGGTGAACCTGTTCACAAGAGGTACAACACCTGGGGACCTTTGCATCCCATGTTTTCCTCCCTTTCTCACCGTCACCCACCTTCTCTCTTCTAGTGCCTTGGGTGTAACAATCTCACTGAAGGACTTGTCGAGAAACGACTCAGTTTCTCGAATGAACCTGAGGTCATCCACTTGTTTCTCCAGTTCCCCAACACGGTCCTTCAGGAGCTGTACCTGGATGCACTTCTCACATTTGTAGCATCCAGAGGCACCAGCAGTGTCCTTGACCTCCCACATACTGCAAGCATCACACTGCATCAGCTTGCTTGACATCTTCTTTTGCCTCGGTCTCGCCCTATCCAGTATTTTGCGCAGCCTCCTCGCCGAAGACTCTCGAGCCAAACACTCACACTTTACTCACAGGGCACTTCCCTCACAAGGCCACTCCCCAAGAGCTGCCTTGCTTATATTGACTGTTCAATTGCCTAATTTACAAACCAAATTCCTCAGTTTTGAGGAACTGCTCTCCCCCTCTGACTCACTGAGAACTCTCCTCCCACTTGGGCTAGAGCCAATCAGTGCTTTCTCCTGCTTCTCTTTGTTGCTGTTGCTTCAAAATCCACGGGAAGACTGAGTGAAGTCTGCCTGTGCTTTGCCTCTCCTTTTTAACTGCTCTCCCCCTCTGACTCACTGAGAACTCTCCTCCCACTTGGGCTAGAGCCAATCAGTGCTTTCTCCTGCTTCTCTTTGTATATTTGTGTCTAATATATTCCCCAGACCTAAAAAAGATGGGGGCTGTAGAGTAATTCTGGACCTCACTCACTTAAATTCTTCAGTTATCTATAGGCATTTTAAAATGGACACATTCGTTACTGCTAAACAGCTGGTATCACAGGGTTGATATATGGCAACTATTGATTTGCAAGATGCATATTATTCAATGCCAATTCCTACTCATTATCGCAGGTACCTGAAATTTAATTGGATGGGACAGCTGTGGCAATACAAAGCATTGCCTAATGGATTAAGTTCAGCACCTAGACTATTTAATATAAAATCTGTGCTATTATCAAATTGGGCCCATAATCACATTGGCATGACGATATCTCAATTGTCAGCAACACTAAAGAGTTAGCTGAAGAGTCAGTTGCAGTAACCAAAAATGTGTTTGAAACATTAAGGTTGTTGGTCCATCCAACTAAGTCCAAGTTACAGCCAACCCAAAATATTGAGTAGTTGGGATTTCTTATTGATTTAGTTGATATGACAGAAACATTACCAACAGCCATGGTTGTTGATATTGCTGATGTCTGTACTTGCCTCACACAAAAACTTTATCCCTCCATCCGAGAAGCCGTTAAGGTCATTGGGAAATTGGTAGCAGCTTTCCCTGCAGTACAGTTCGGACCTTTGCATTATCAACATTTGCATAGAGCAAGAGAACAACCACTAAAAGAGCATGCATGCCATTTTGATCGGGTTATGCAGTTACCAACCACAGCCCTAGCAGAATTGCAGTAGTGGATTGTTAATGTTAGTCAAGCTACCAATAACATTTTGGTGCAAGAACCTTCAGTGATCTTACAGACTGATGTAAGCGCTCTTGGATGGGGGGCTATGGACACTGAGTCTAGCTGTGGGGGTAGATGGAATGAACAAGAAGGTTTAATTCTCCACACACAAGGGATTAATTATTTGGAGTTATTGGGGGCATTTTATGGGTTAAAGGCACATTGCTCCACAATGGATAATTTACACGTTCAGCTCCAGACTGATAACACCACAGCAGTGGCATATATTAATCATATGGGAGGAGCAAGATCAGTATCATGTGATAACTTGGCTAACGTCATGTGGCATTGGTGTATTTCAAGGAACATCTGGGTTTCAGTCATCTATTTACCAGGTGTAGACAATGTGGTGGCAGACCATAGGTCACGAACATTTAATGACAATATAGAATGGATGTTGAATTCTAAAATGTTTCAAACAAATGTCATTCGATTTTCGTTGCCAGATATTGAACTATTTGCATCCAGATTGAATCACCAGTTGCCTAAATATGTTTAATGGGAGCCAGATCCAGGTGCAGTAGCTGTGGATACATTTTCGTTGCATTGGGGGCACTCATTCTTTTATACATTTCCTCCATTTTTTCTGATCACGAAATGCCTCACCAAAATAGAGCGTGACTCCGCCACAGGCGTTTTGGTGGTCGCAGATTGGCCAACACAACCATGGTTCCCATTAGTACTCAGAATGATCGCTCAGCCATTCATGATGATTCCCAGCTGCAGTAATTTGTTGGTGCATCCGGTTACATAAGAAAGTCACCCGTTACATGATCATATCTATTTGTTGGTCTGCAGGTTCTGAACAGACCATTCCATGGGCTTGGATTGTCGAACAGGACAGTGGAGGTTATCACTGCAGCCTGGAGGAATAGCACTAAAAAAGCAAATGTGGTTCACATAAAGAAATGGGAGATGTTCTGTGTGCAATCAAATGTATCTTATCATACTGCAAGCATATGTGATGTGTTGAAGTTCCTTACTAACTTGCATTTTGATGAGCACTTGAGTTATAGTGCTGTTGACAGTGCCCAGAGTGCTTTGTCCTCCTATTTAGGGCAGTCTTCGGAACAACAACCTATCGGGTCTCATCCGTTAGTATCCCGATTTATGAGAGTAATTTTTAACAAAAACCCTCCTAAACCGAGATATACAGAAATCTGGCATATCAGTATAGTTCTCACACTGCTTTGGCAATGGGCTCCAATTACGTCATTATCTGTGCAGAGATTAACTCTGAAAGTGGTTATGCTAATGGGGCTGGTTTCAGCACAACGTGTACAAGCATTACAATTGTTACGAATAGATTGTATGCATTTGTCTGTAGATGACATTACATTTTATATCTATGATTTAATCAAACAAAGCAGGCCAGGTATGGCAGGAACCAAGGTGACATTTAAAGCATATCCTGTTGACCAAATGTTATGTGTAGTTAGACACTTAAGCCAATATCTTGAGTTAACAAGGAGTGTCAGAGGTTCTGAGACAACACTGCTCATTAGTCATAAAAAGCCATATAAAAGAGTTTCAGTACAAACTATTTCTAGATGGTTGAAACAGGTTCTCAATTATGCTGGAGTTGACACTTATGTATTTAAATCTCACTCCACCAGGGCGGCATCAACATCCGCGGCAAAGGCTCAGGACGTGCCAAATCCTCGCGGCCGCAGGATGGTCTAGAGAATCAACATTCTCACAATTCTTTGACAAACCTGTACAGCTTGACATTCAGCTCCCGTATCTCCCTGTTCCTGCTCTCGCCAGTACGAGGAACTGGAAGCAAACCGGAGATAACAACCCTGGAAGTCCTGCTTTTCAGCATTTTTCCGAGCTCTCTGAAGTCCCGCTGCAAAATATTCATCCCCTTCTTTCCAACATCATTTGTGCCAACATGCACGACCACTTCTGGCTGTTCACCTTCGCCCTTGAGGATTGTCTGCACTCAGTCCATGACATCCTGGATCCTGGCACCAGGAAGGCAGCACACCATCCTCGAATCCCGTCTGTTGCCGCAAAAACCCCTGTCCGTACCTCTCACAATGGAGTCTCCAACTGAAAATGCGTTGCCCGACTTTGGCCTCTTTGGTTTTGGCTCAACAGCCCTTTTTGTTTTGCAAGCCAGTCCGCCGCTCAGTGAGATACCGTCTTCTGTCCCGGCAGCTTCCACATGGGTGAACCTGTTCACAAGAGGTATAATACCCGGGGACCTTTGCATTCCATGTTTTCCTCCCTTTCACCATCACCCACCTTCTCTCTTCTAGTGCCTTGGGTGTAACAATCTTACTGAAGGACTTGTCGAGGAACGACTCAGTTTCTCGGATGAACCTGAGGTCATCCACTTGTTTCTCCAGTTCCCCAACACGGTCCTTCAGGAGCTGTACCTGGATGCACTTCTCACATTTGTAGCAGCCAGAGGCACCAGCAGTGTCCTTGACCTCCCACCGTTTTCTTTTAAATTCTTTGGGGACTTCAGGGACTGTTTTCTTCCCAGTTGTTATCAGACAACTGAACCATCCTATCACCAACTAGAGAGCCGTCATGAGCTCCCATCTACCTCATTGGAGACCTTTGAACTATTTATATTAAGACTGTATTTCACTTTATCTTGCACTAAACGTTATAACCTTTATGGTAGACAAAAGTGCGGGAGAAACTCAGCAGGTGCAGCAGCATCTATGGAAATAGGCAACGCTTCATAACGTTTATCCTTTGTCTGTGAGTGGCTTGATTGTTATCATAGAAAGATAGAAAATAGGTGCAGGAGGAGGCCATTCGGCCCTTTGAGCCAGCACTGCCATTCGTTGTGATCATAGCTGATCGTCCCCAATCAATAACCCGTGCCTGCCTTCTCTCCATATCCCTTGATTCACCAACCCCAAGAGCTCTATCTAACTCTCTCGTAAATCCGTCCAGTGATTTGGCCTCCGTTGCCCTCTGTGGCAGGGAATTCCACAAATTCACAACTCCCTGGGTGAAAAGTTTTTTCTCACCTCAGTCTTAAATGGCCCCCCTTTATTCTAAGATGCATGTATTCTAAGATTCATGTATCGCTTTTCCACTGACTGGTTAGCCGACACCAAAAAGCTCTTCACTGTTGGTCCGGCAAAACAGATAATCCAGAAAGGCCCTGGAACCAAGGATCCCACCTTAAGTGTTGCCAATTTCAAGGATCCTCGTACTCCAAAGTCCCCATTCCTCAATACTCCTTAGGAATCCACCATTCCCTACGCATGTCCCAGCCTGAATAGCCCTCACCAAGTACTTCACCTCACACTAGTGAGGAATATATTCTATCTTACATTGTTCCACCTGCAGTGTGTGTGTGCCTTTAAGAAATGTGTCCCGGGCCTCCTCCTTTGCCAGATTGAGGCTGTACACAACATGGAGGAACAACTCACTAACCAGTGATGTAAACATTGGAATCTCTGAGTTAAGGTAACTTCTACATATGCTCCCCTTCCTCCTCTCCTCCTTGCACTAAAAGTCAGTTAACCAGTTCCACAGTTCACAATGTATTCCTCAGATTCACACCATCCCTAGCAGATAATCAGCCTTTCAGTTAGATATAGCTCCAAGAGCTAACAGAATCAAGGGATATGGGGAGAAAGCAGGAATGGGGTACTGATTCTGGATGATCAGCCATGATCATATTGAATGGTGATGCTGGCTCGAAGGGCCAAATGGCCTACTCCTGCACCTATTTTCTATGTTTCTGTATGAAGGATCCTCCTTGCCTGAGGTAATCTGTTGCCGGTCCAGATTTGTCCTGGTCCTTGCTTGCTTCCAATCCACCCCCTCCCACCCACAATCAGTCCAAAGAAGGGTCCTGATCCGAAACATCCCCTATCCATGTTCTCCAGAGATGCTGCCTGGCCCGCTGAGTTCCTCCAGCACTTTGTGTCTATCATTAAGAACCTTTGGTGTGACAGACCCTGGTTCGATCCTAACTACGAGTGCTGTCTGTATGGAGTTTGTATGTTCTCCCCGTGACCGCGTTGGTTTTCTCCGGGTGCACCGGTTTCCTCCCACATCCCAAAGACATGCGGGTTTGTAGGTTAATTGGCTTCTGTACATCGTCCTTTGTGTGTAGGATGATCATTGGTTGGCGTAGACTCGGTGGGCCAAAGTCTAAAAGTTTTAATGTATCTGAGAACCAAGTGAAAATAGGATGGGAACACAGGGAATGCTGATGTTGGAATCTTGAGCAAAACACAAAGTGCTGGAGTAACTCAGCAGGCCAGGCATCATCTGTGGAAGGAATGGGCAGGCAAAGTCAGTGGCCTCTCGTTCCCTCCAACTGTCCAACGATGTACATGTTTGTAGCTTAATTGGTTTCGGTAAAATGGTGAATTGTCCCAAGTCTGTGGGCTAGTATTAGTGTGCTGGTGATCGCTGATCGGCACGGACTCAGTGGGCTGAAGGGCCTGTTTCTGCACTGTACCTCTGGACAATCAGTCATGATCATATTAAATGGTGGTGCTGACTCAAACGGTCGAATGGCCTACTCCTGCACCTATTTTCCATGTTTCTAGTCTAATCTTACCTCCAGTTCCCTCCCCTCTATTTTTTGTCTGAAGGAGAGTCCCGACCCAAAACGTCACCCACGGTAGAGCTGCTGCCTTACAGCGCCAGAGACCCAGGTTCGATCCACACTATGAGTGCTGTCTGGACGGAGTTTTACCTTCTCCCCGTAACCTTTGTGGGATTTCAACAGGTGCTCCAGTTTCCTCCCACACACCAAAGACGCTAGGGTTTTAATTGGCCTCGGTAAAAATTGTAAAATACCCCAAATTGATAAAGCTGCATCAGTCTTCAGACAAATGCAGCCAATATGGACTAGTGGTGGGATATCCAAGATGCTAAAAGTCAAACTCTTCCAGTCCGCAGTCCTCCCTACAGCCCTTTGTGTCAGTGATACATGGAAAATCAATGTGGTGATGAAAATAAATTGGATGCATCCCAACAAAGCTGCTTGAGCTGCTTAGTCCTGAAGACTAGCTACAGAGACCACATCACAAACGAGGAGATCTACTGGGAAACTGCAGCAAAGCCTCTCAGCCAGGACATAGAGGGATGCAGGATGAAATCTGCAGGACATGTGCTCAGAATGTCACCAGAACGTGCATCTAAGATAGCAATGACACGGCAAGCTGACGGAAGAAGGAAAAGAGGCCGACCAAAACTTACATGGAGGCGAACATTCCGGTAGGATTTGGAAGCCCGGGACGTTAACCTATTGAGGGAGGAAGACGTCGCACATAACCGAACAGAATGGCCAAAGTTTGCTGCCCAATGCACTCAACAGTGTGGGAGGAAATAAGTCTAAATAAGTAAAGGGCCTGTCCCACCAGCATGCAATTGTATGCGTCTGGCACGACCAAACGTGGTCGCTTGAGGCGTAAGGCCGTGCGGGGCTGGTCCCAATTCGAACCGCGGAGGCGTATGGAGTTGTGCAGGGCTGGTCCCGACATCATACTCAGCTGGGCAGGAGGCGGGCCGACTGAATTTGGACGTCGCACGGTGTCGGGCAGTGACGTCATCACGCAATGGCACGCCGGGCGGTGACATCATCGCGCAACGCCACGCGCTAGGCGTATGCCGTCAAGATGCTGTGTATGAAGTCAAGACACTGCGTATGCCCGCTGAGACGCTGTGTACGCCCTCAATGCGCCTGCGGGCCGACAGTCCATTGGCGCACGGGGTATTTTCGCACAGGGCGGGATTTTCAGACCAGCCCCGCACAACTCCGTACGCCTCCGCGCTTGGAAGCAGGACTGGCCCTGCGAGGCCGTACGCCTCAAGTGACCACATTTGGTCGCGCTAGACGCTGGTGGGACAGATCCTTTACTGTAGGATGGCATTAGTGTGTGGGGATCGCTGATCAGCATGGACTCGGTGGGCTGAAGGGGACGGTTTACGTGCTGTGTCTGTAAACAAAACAAAATAAAACACCCATCATTTTTCTCCAGATAGGCTGCTTGGCCCACTGAATTACTCCAGCACTTTGTGTCTATCTCGATAATGTTATTGAAGAGAGTTACCATAAATAGTGCATGAACAGCTTATTGGGAAATCAGGCTTGTGCTTGGATCTGTGATGTGTAAGACATGGCAGTACTGCCAATACCTAATCCATACCATGGAACCAAACTCAGAACAACAAATAAACAACATGCAGAGAGCATGCAGCGGTTATGGTCACAGCAGAAAAATAACAGCCTCCAAAGCCCAGTGTGTTAAATTTCTCAAAACTTTATTTCAAAAAACAAATTGATGCACTGAAATTCATTTATAATAGCTATTTCTTAAAAACAAATTAAAAACAAGGAATATTCAAAACTATTTACAAAAGTATACATACAGGAATTTTCACTGATACCGCAGGCAATTTACGTTTAACATCTATGTCCAATACCGCAGATACATTTTCCTTTTTACATTCGTGTACTCAATACAGACAGATAGGGCCGAGATTTTGAACTTTCATGTAGGTGGTGGTTCGGGGCAGTCCATTGGTGAGTGTGAGTGAGTGAGTGAGAGTCAGAGTGGTGAGAGTGAGTGAGTGAGTGAGTGAGTGAGTGAGTGAGTGAGTGAGTGAGTGAGTGAGTGAGTGAGTGAGAGAGTGAGTGAGAGAGTGAGTGAGAGAGTGAGTGAGAGAGTGAGTGAGTGAGTGAGAGAGTGAGAGAGTGAGTGAGAGAGTTAGTGTAGTGGTTATTTGGCTTAATTTTGTGTGTCATAAATTATGGCATTTGCCTTTAAATGTTGTCTGTCTATAATTATGTGGGTGGGAGGTGTGTTTGCTGCTGGGATTCTTGGGAGAAGCTTGTAGGTTTTTAGTTAGTTCGGGGGAAGCATGGTGGGACGGTATAGCTTTCCACCATGGGTCAGAGCTTTCCAACACCAAAGATGTTTTCTGACGTTTCGGAGCCACATGTTGGAGTTTGACTTAGGGAAGAAGAGATGAGACGACGAAAAGCACACCTGGAATTAGCCACAAAGTTGGCGGCTGCCAAATCGAAGGAGATAATGGAAAGTGAGGGTTCAAGATGAGCTCTAAAGCATCTGATGCAATGAACTCCTATTTGAGAAAAGGAACTGCTCAGAGAGTCCGGTGACATCACCATCCTGAACGGCAGCATAAGATAACCGCTCCTCCGAAAAATATTGATTTAGCCTTGCTAGTTGGTCAAATATAACATTTATTGAGAATAACTGACCTGATGAAAGGGGCAAGAATGGGAAGATGAGATGCGAACAAGAAAAGAGCCGCTAAAAAACACGAACATGAAGAAAACACGGACGGCTCACCTACAAAGGTACTAGAGGGTGGAGCTCACAACAACCCGCACCAGGTAGACGTAGAGCTAAGTTTAGCCGCTGTTTTGGAGGAGACACAAAACAACTGAATCGATATAAAGGGCGAACTCACCAAGATTAATCAAAAAATAGCCATGGCGGAGACACGGCTCAAAGGGGTGTAAGACCGTGTGCTAAATGTGGAGCAGGTGCTAGCTAAGATGGTAAAAGTGATAAAGCAGCAAGAAAACAAGCTACACGACCTAGAAGTGTGATCCAGATGGGAGAATATACGGATACATAATGTTCCTGAAGGAGCTGAGGGGTCATCTATGGTGGACTTTGTGGATAAGCTATTGCGGGACACACTTGAATTTCTATCCACCACAGAGCTTCACATCGAGAGAGCGCACCGATCACTCGCCCTGAAACCCCCCAGAGATCTAGGAGAAAAACCTCGATCCATAATAATCAGATTTCTCCGCTACAAAACGAAAGAGGAGATTTTGTGCAAGGCCTGGGGAAAGAAACAAGTGTTTTTGAATGGGAGACGAACATACTTCCATCAAGACTACGCCCCAGCTGTGTTACAGAAGCTAAAAGAATATTGTGAGGCGAAACGGGTTTTAAAGCAGAACAAGATCCGCTTCCAAACTCCGTTCCCCGCCAAGTTACGTGTATTTTACGATCACGAGACACGGCTGTGCCAGACGGTGGATGAGGCGACCACTGATATGAGGAACAGAGGACTGCCCCTCAGAGTGACCTCACCAAAAGAGAGCCTGGCTGAGCAACTGTCCCGCACTGCGTGGGAGATGGTGGGAAGATCAAGACCGCAGGGAACGGTCGAGGAGCCGGAGAGAGACTATGGGTCTTCAGAAGACAGCCCTCATCTTCATAAGAGCTTTAAGTTATGGATAACTTTTAAAATGTAGGTGAGCTGAACAGAACTTAAAAGTTGATGATGCGTTATTTCATCTATTTTCCCCTATTTAAATGAAGATAAATACAGGGAGGAATGCACAGGGAAGTGTGTTCTGCCTTATAGATGGAGTTTTGTTTCTTTTTGGATGCTGCAGTGGGGGCCCTCAGCTCACAGATGAGAGAGGCTCTCCCCCGCAACTAGGTTTTCCTCAAGACTAGCCCAGGGTCATCCACAGAAGACCCCTACCTTGGAATCATGCCTTCGTTTCTTCATATGATCTTTTGTTTTTGTCTGGTCAGGGAGTAGACTTGTTATGTCTAATTTCACCATGTTACTGATACTATGGAAGTTTTATTAAAGAATACTTAATTAAAACATAGCCAGCAGATGTCAGCTATTTTACGTAATCAGACATCAGCCTATTTTATTTTAGACACGTGATTTCTAGCCATTTAGCAGTGCTTAATTAAGTCCTTTATCTAGTAATGAAGGCCCTAAACAAGTTGCTTATTTTACTTTTGCACCTTTGTATTCTTAATAAATCCATTTGTATCTTTGTGTGTAAACTTATAAACTAATATGTAATAGCATAATATGGTGTTTGTACCTGTGTGACCTTGGCTTTAGCGGAAACATAATAGTGGCAGTAGACATAGCTGAAACAACAGATTGAAATTTAAGGGTGGCGAATGATGGAGAGATATGAGGGGAAATGTAAAGGTTAATAAGATTGAGCCAAGGTCGGAAGTTAATGGTGGAGAGACAGAGAATATTAGAATTGAAGATAGACTGATGCGAAAGGAGTACAGCCTGCAAGATAATGCAGCAGAGAGAGGGCTGCAAACTGTAATAAACAGTGGCCTCTTTCTGTGGTTTGGAGAGCAATTAGAGAATGGACAGGTGGTGTCGTCTCTGAATGTTCCAAGCTGATATTTGCAAATAAAGGCTTTCGTCTTCTTGAAGAATTCTCTGTGTCTGTGTCATCTTCTCCAAATTTGAGTCTTAAAACCACGACAAAATTGGCACAGCGAGCAGGGTCGGTATGATCTGGATGAAGGGGTGGTAAATTGGATTAGTAAGTATGCAGATGATACCAAGATAGGGGGTGTTGTGGATAATGAAGAGGATTTCCAAAGTCTACAGAGTGATTTAGGCCAGTTGGAAAAATGGGCTGAAAGATGGCAGATGGAGTTTAATGCTGATAAATGTGAGGTGCTACACCTTGGCAGGACAAATCAAAATAGGACGTACATGGTAAACGGTAGGGAATTGAAGAATACAGTTGAACAGAGGGATCTGGGAATAACCGTGCATAGTTCCTTGAAGGTAGAATCTCATATAGATAGGGTGGTAAAGAAAGCTTTTGGTATGCTAGCCTTTATAAATCAGAGCATTGAGTATAGAAGCTGGGATGTAATGTTAAAATTGTACAAGGCGTTGGTGAGACCAAATCTGGAGTATGGTGTACAATTTTGGTCGCCCAATTATAGGAAGGATGTCAACAAAATAGAGAGGGTACAGAGGCGATTTACTAGAATGTTGCCTGGGTTTCAACAGCTAAGTTACAGAGATAGGTTGAATAAGTTAGGTCTTTATTCTCTGGAGCGCAGAAGGTTAAGGGGGGACTTGATAGAGGTCTTTAAAATGATGAGACAGAGTTAATGTGGACAAGCTTTTACCTTTGAGAATAGGGAAGATTCAAACAAGAGGACATGACTTTAGAATTAAGGGACAGAGGTTTAGGGGTAACATGAGGGGGAACTTCTTTACTCAGAGAGTCGTAGCGGTGTGGAATGAGCTTCCAGTGGAAGTGGTGGCGGCAGGTTCGTTGGTATCATTTAAAAATAAATTGGATAGGCATATGGATGAGAAGGGTATGGAGGGTTATGGTATGAGTGCAGGCAGGTGGGACTAAGGGAAAAAAGTTGTTCGGCACGGACTTGAAGGGCCGAGATGGCCTGTTTCCGTGCTGTAATTGTTATATGGTTATATGGTTATATGGTAAGAGACCGTTAATTAAAAAGCAAACAGCCCAGGGCGCTTCACAGCCACTCTGGCTCCTAGGGACAATGGGAAAAGGGTGGCCACCCAGCAAAAGTATGCAGTTTTCCACTTCATTTGGACTAATAACCTGTTGAACATGAGAAGCCACTGGGGACACAGAAGTGCTTACGTAGTTAGAAGGTCTCTCTGATCCAAGAATCTGGCACCAAATTGTTCTAAAAAGGAGGCCCGGAGGATTGTCCGAGAAGGCTGCGCTGTGTGGTGAGTAATAATATTTGTGATAAGAAAGTACAGCATTGCATTATGTGATATTATTGAGAGTTTATTGAGACCTCACGGATACCACCCTGAGAGGTCAGGGGTCTGTATGGGCAGAATAAGGCAATCTGTGGATACCACCCTGAGAGGTCAGTGGTCTGTACGGGCAAAATACAAATTTAGGGCAAGCAGGTAACAGAAACATTGTACACAGTGAGTACATATTGTAGAATAGCAGAAACTAGAATAGAAATAAGAATAGTGTGAGGTAATATAGTGACTACGAGGATGGAGGAGGTGTAAGGATTGAGTTTCTTAACTGTTTGTGGAGATAAAATTGCTGCATTCTCTCAGCTGAGAGATCAAGGCAAAATGTGCTTCTTTGTTTGGAGATTAATGGGAGTGGGGTGTGGTCAGATGTCGAGTGACTAGGATTTTGATTGGTTATGATCTTAGTGGGGTTAGAATTTGAGTGGCGGTGAGTCTGACTAATCACGATCTGAATCAATGTCCAATCACAGCGCTCAGGAACCACACTAATAGGGGATGAGACCATCCTCCTTTAACTTAAAAGGGGAGATGAGAATTATATAAATGTTAATTTTGAAACTTTAATCTGTGTAGAAAAATTGCATAATTTCTTTGAAGTAAGAATGGAACAAATGTAACTTGTGTGTAAACACTGGTTTTGAATGAATGAGAAAGTTCATATATGTGATAAGTCTTTTGTTTGTTGTAGGCCACATGTTGTAAGGGTAGGTGTGTGTTCCTTTAAGAAATTGTAAGCAATGGGGAGGTGTCGAAAAGCTGTAAGGTAAGGATTAACGCTTTGCATCTTCGCAATTTAAAAGGGGAGAGTTGGAAAATGTAGGCTGCTTGGTTTTTCTGATGTTTCTATTTTTCTTTTCAGTAAAGTTAATTTGGAAAATTGTTACTAGAACTAGGAATTGGAAATATAAAATAGTGGTGAGAATGGATTGAAATAATTGGAAATAAGTTAATTGCTAAAACATGACCAGCTTTTGTGGTTTGTTGAGATAAACATTCTGGTTGGAGAAGGTTTGCTGAGATTTTCAGAAACAGTTGTGAGGAAGTGGCCCAAGGAAGGCACTTTCAAGATAAATGTGTGACAAGATGGAAGTGTTAATTATGAATTATATGCCACAGATAAGTTGGAAAGGTGGGAAAAGTGGAGAAGAATGGAATTAGATGTACTTAAGCAGTTTAGAGAGAAAAGAAGAGAGAGGCAGTGAGGAGGTAACAGAAGTAGGAAACGACAGGTGTGAAAGTAATAAATCAGGAGGATGCAGTGGAAGATTTTAAAAGAAAGGTGAATTAATTTGCAAGGGAGGATAGACTATCTGAGAAGTAAGAAATTGAGTTTACAATAAGAAAGAAGTCATACCAGAAATGATTAAAGTGGGAAACAGAGGGATAAATTGATGAGACTGCTTTAAAATGCTAAGAGCAGGACAGACACAGATTATCCATTGGGGCACCCATAAGCTGAGAGGGCTAAAAAATACCTTACCCAATATTCCTGATGGGCCAGTGTGAGGGATAAGATGATTAAACCACCATCATTGTGAGGGGCCGAGTGGTTGTAACCACTGACCTTGTGATGGGCCGAATAGTTGGAATCACCAACCTTGTGATTCGAACAAACTCTTACTGTCCTTCAGAGCTGTTGATAACATTGCAGAATAACAAGATGAGGTAAGGAATGTAGCTGACAACTCAGAAGCTAGTATTTAGGTCAAAGGTTAGGGGAAAAGCAACTGAGCATGCTTAATGAAATAAATGAATATTAACTTTACGCCCCTCATGACAAAGAACTTAATTTAAATGTACATGCGATGTATGATGTGGGAGAAGAGGGAATGATTGATGACGTACGGAGAGGAGAGTTGGAAGATTGGGAACCTCGGTACGCTGATTGGAAGGGGTCAGAAGGGGAGGCGTCCGATCAGTAAAGACTGTATAATGAATTGTATAAAAATAGACGTTTTTCCTTTGCTCTGTGTGTCTCAACTTGCAGAGGCACCCGATTCTGCAGACTCACAAATAAAGCATTTCTTGTTTCCACGATTTAGTCTCTGAGTAGTGATTGTGAGCACAGACTACATCTCACAAGCTGTGGGCTCGTCCAGGATCGCCACTTCGGCCACTCGGCGGAGGCATGGAAGGAAGGGAAGGTGCACCCTGCTGATTTCAGCAGTCTCTGATCTCCATGCTTGCCATCAGCGGTTTGAGCGAGTGATATCCGGGCAAGAGACTCGGGAAACAAGAGGGAGTGTCGGCAAAAAAGGGATGGTCGAGCGATTCTTGTGCACAGGACCCGGGTAAGAAAACTGACTATTAAGTATTGCCTGGGCAACCGGGGGTCTGTCGGACGGGAATAGTCCGATAAGACAATGGATAACCGGAACGGGAAAAGTAAGAGTCCGGGGGGAAAATAAAAAGGCTCAATGGTGAAGAGCCGCACATTCCGCCTGATAGTCCGTTGGGGGAATGTGGCAATCTTGGGGAGAAGGAAACCCCAGGGGTAAAGATAAGGAGACTATGATTAAGTTCTGTATTTTTGATTAACCAAAGAAACCAATAAGGGGGAGTTCAGTCTGGTGGCCACAGCTGGGCTTCGAGTGGCCACAGCTGGGCTTCTGGTGTCCACAGCTGGGATCGGGCACCTTGGATGCTGTACAGAATATTCAGAGTATCACTCAAACATTGCAAAAATTTAAGGAAAATCACAGTCTCAAATGTTTTGAGTACAAAAAGTTAAAAAAAGGAAGGAGCAACACAGAAAGAAATAGAAAAGGCAACTGTCAAATCTAAAAAAAAAAGCTACAGAAACCTATAAATTATATGTGGACAAACAGATTTTGAACAAAAATTGACAGAAACTTCAAAGAAATTTCAGGAAATTGAAGCTCATCTTAAGCACATGAAAGAAATATTGTTGTTTCATACAATCTATAGAAGAAACTCATATACAGATTGGTCAGGTACATGAGGAGTTAGTGCAAAATATTATAGAATAACATAAGGTAGAGTAGCAATAAGAATTATATAAATGTTAATTTTGAAACTTTAATCTGTGTAGGAAATTGCATAATTTCATTGAAGTAAGAATGGAATGAATATGATTTGTGTGTAAAAACCGGTTTTGAATGAATGAGGAAGTTCATGTATGTGATAAGTTTGTTTGTTGTAGGCCACACGCTGTAAGGGTAGGTGTGTGTGTTCCTTTAAGAAATTCTAAGCAATGGGGGAGGTTACGAACAGCTGTAAGGTAACGAACAACGCTTTGTATCATCGCAACTTAAAAGGGTAATGTTGGAAAGTGTAGGTTGCTTGGTTTTGCGGATGTTTCTATAGATTTCTTTTCAGTAAAGTTAATTTGGAAAATTGTTACCAGTACTAAATAGTGGTGAGAATGGATTGAAATAATTGGAAATAAGTTAATTGCTGAAACATGACCAGCCTTTTGTGGTCTGTTTAGATAAACATTCTGGTTGGCGAAGAGTAATGATTGTTTGCTGAGATTTTCAGAAACTGTTGTAAGGAAGTGGCCCAAGGAAGGCACTTTCAAGATAAATGTGTGACAAGATGGAAGTGCTAATTAGGAATTATATGCCACAGATAAGGTGGAAAGGTGGGAAAAGGGGAGAGCAAAGGAATTAGATGTACTTAGGCAGTTTAGACAGAAAGGAGAGAGAGGCATTGAGGAGGTAACAAGTAGGAAACAACAAGTGTGAAAGTAATAAATCAGGAGGAGTCAGTGGAAGATTTTAAAAGAAAGGTGAATACATTTGCAAAGTAGGATAAACTATCTGAGAAGTAAGAAATTTAGGTTAGAATGAGAAAGAAGGCATATCAGAAAGTGGGAAGCAGAGGGATAAATTGATGAGACTGCTTTAAAAAAAAAAGAGCAGGCCAGACACAGATTATCCTTTGGGGCAGTCATAAACTGAGAGGGCTAAAAAAAAAAACCTTACCCAATATTCCTGATGGGGCAGGAAATGAATTATGGCTTTGGAGGAGGAGAACGTGGGACGATTATTGGCTATGGGAGATTTGAAGGCATTGTTGGTGAAAGTGATAGGAACCACTAAACCGACAGAACTCCTGAAGATGGCTGGTATAAAAATGCTGTGAACAATGCAATAAACAATGGCATGCTGTTTGACGCAGTCAGGCAGAGGGTATGGCGGGCCCTCAGACAATAATCCAGCAGCCTATCTGGAGAACAAGCTGAAAAGGTGGAGACTGGAAACTGAAAAAGAAATAGAAGGCAATCAGTTAATGAACACTATATTCTGAACCACTGTGGTGGATGTCATTCCTCCTAAAGTCGAGTCTAGATTGGAGGAGGTGGTGGTGTCATCTATTTCCCACCCCTGATTCAGTGATCATTTGGTCAATGAGGTTGAGAAATATTGCAAAGATAGGAAAAAGACTTGCAGACAAGCAGGAAGAGGTGCAGAGAAAAATGATGCAAATGTAACTTGAAGAGCTCAAAAAGAAAGAGCGTGAAAAAGGAAAGACAATGTTGTCAGTAACAACAGACCTGGTTGAAAAGTCTGAAATAAGTGATGCACCGACACACAGTGAGTCCTATGACAGAGCCAAACAGGGGCCAGAGAATTCCATGCCAATAATAAATGTATTTGGGAGAGTGTTTCCTCAAATGCCCTATCAGGAGTGAAATAAATCTGGATATAAGCCCAGACAGGACTGGGGTCCCAAAGGGAAGGAGGGATCTCAGGGAAGAGGTCAAGAAAGGCTAGTAAGGAGACAGGTAATGGATAAGATGTGTTGGGGATGCGAACAGGTATGGTAATCAGGAAATAATAATAATAATAATAATAAAGATAATGGTGAACATAAAGAAGAGGTATTAAATACGCCCAGGCTAGGATGCGGCAGGGTTTTACATACTAGCCCCATGTTTTTAATCAGATGTTAAAGGCAGATTCGGAAGGTGTGGATGATTTGGTGGTTTGTTTCACAAGTGAGAAGCAATTTGAGAGAGACATTGTAATCATCTTGGAAAAGATGGCACAGGAGGTCATAAAGTATTAAGGAATAAGTTGTCGTTTTGTCAGCAGCAGGTAGAATATTTTGGACGAGTAATATCTAAAGAAGTAAAAGCTATAGAGCAGGATCAAATTGAAGTGATAATTGAAGTTCCCAAACCTCAGACAGTAGGACAGATGATGATGATCTGGGAAAGGCAGGATATAGTTCAGACTAGATTGGAAAGTATGTTGAAATTGTGATGCCATTAAGGAAAATAATGAAGGAAGGACACACAAGTCTGAGAAATGTTTTACAGTCAGAGCCTTTGAATGAAGGGGACAAAAAGGTTTTGCTTGTGGATGTTTCTTGTTAAAGGGATCATAATAGCAAGTATGCAAGGTTTGAAGTGGTGCATCAGGATGAATTAGACTTTAAGGTAATCAAATTGGAAGCTTGCCTGCAATCTTGCTTAGCTCAGTTGGCAGAAATTAAGGCTTTAAGAGCAGCATGTGTACATGACGTCTGGCACATGTTTGGAGCAGTAGGGAAACAGAAAGGCTTTGAGAAAAGCAACGGAGACTCCATGCAAAGTTAGCAGTATCCCCCTATGGAATGTTGTTTGGGTTACTTTAGTTGGGAAAGATAGAAGGAATGCCCACCATAGAGGGCAGTGATGTATTCTTAAGGAACTATTTACTGGCAGTATCTCGTTCTCTTACAGAATTAAAAGCTAAAGGATTATTGGTTCAAAGCCCACCACTCGACTTTCCAATATATGCTGTAAAGGCCGGCGACTGGGTACTGGTCAAGAATTAGAAGGAGAAGAAACTCCAGCCCCGGTGGACCGGCCCATACCTAGTATTATTGACAACTGAGACAGCAGTACGAACAAAAGAAAAAGGGTGGACCCACGCGACCCGAGTTAAAGGGCCCGTTGACCCACTCGCCCCTGATAAAGAGGAACAGTGGATGGTGAAGCCGGGGAGTAAGCCCCTAGCGTTAACTTTTAGTAAGAAATAAGTGTATGACTAACAGTAGGAATGGAGCAGTCGTGGTATTGCTTACTTTGCATGTAATTGTTGTAAAAAGTGTTAATAACTGTGATAAATGCTACCATCCTATCAGATATGGAGGGCGAACAACCAGATCATTTACCTATCATTCCCATGTAAGTGATGATTGCTACCACCTGAGCTGTTTGTCAGGACGGGGGGGGAGGGAGTATTATGTAGTAGAAAATGAGGGACATGTAGGACGTTTTGGGCAAGTTACCTGCCCAAAAGGGGAGAAATGAATCTGCATCACTAAGAGAGGACAGTTAGGCATCCCTTCTCCAGCCAGGGAGGAAACATTAGACAAAATTAAGGAGGTAGTGATAGGGAAGTTAGCAGAAGCAGTAGTCAACAAACCTCCCCCACCTTCCCAGCCCCAACTGCCCCAAACAATGTATGAAGAAATAAAGAGGCAGATTGAGATCCCCGAAGTAGGAAAAAACCTGTTCGTGGACTTGGCCCTCCAGATAGCTGGAACCCTGAATGTGACTAACTGTTGGGTCTGCGGAGGACCACTGATGAGCTCACGTTGGCCATGGAGAGGATCCATCGTTGAGGTATGGGACCTGACGAAGTGGAACCTGACAGTAGGGGAAGACCGAGGTCCCCAGGAATGGGTCATGACAGACACTCCGGTTGGGACTGAGTGTATCTCTAGGCCCTGGGTAAGGGATGCCGTCCTAGTAGGCAGCAGTCCCTGCCAGCGTATCATCACCCAGTGGCCGAATCAGTCCCGAGTGTGGTGGCCAGAGGAGCCTAGATGGTATCCAACTAAGAAAGAGGGAAGAAACTGCACTATCTGGATGAAGACTGATGGAATGGAATCAACTGGACTATGGAACTGCACCGGGAACAACCCTTATCAAGGAATCCCGGTGTTGTGTGATATATGGGACAATATTACCTCTAGTGGACCAGCCCCTGAAGGACTGTTATGGATATGCGGACACAAGGCATACTCGGTATTGCCAGAAAAATGGAGTGGGGCTTGTTTAATTGGACTGGTACAACCTGGGTTTTTCTGTTGACCACCGGGGAGGGGCAGTCGCTAGGAACACCCATCTTTGACGATCTACACCGAACGAAGAGAAGAATGGACATCGGAAAATGGGAAAATGATGAGTGGCCACCTGCAAGAATCATCTCATATTATGGACCAGCCACTTGGGTACAGGACGGATCCTGGGGCTACCGAACCCCGGTATACATGTTAAACCGGATCATAAGACTCCAGGCAGTACTGGCAGTAATTACCAACCAAACTGCGGCAGCACTAGAGATGCTGGCGAAGCAGCAGACACAGATATCGATGACAATGGACATACCAGAAGGAATCCGCAAAAGTGGAATTCGATTATGGGAGCAGGATGGTGGGATTACACCATGGGAGGAGCCTGGTGGAAAGCAGTGGGACTGGTGATTTTATGGGCATTAGCTGCATTGATCTTTATCCCCTGTTGTATACCATGTCTCAGGGTTCTTATAACTAGAAGTATAAGCCAAATGCAGGCAATTGTAGTCCCCATGGGGGAGAAAGGGGAAGTCCAGAAGATAATGATAATGAAGCCGAGAGAGGACCCAGAGGAAAGAGAGATAAAAAGAATGTTATTAGCTTTGGAACAGCAGGAAGTCTAGGAATGGGGTTTAATACAGGATGCGTAGCAAAAGAAAAAGGGAGGATTGTGAGGGATAAGATGATTAAACCACCATCATTGTGAGGGGCCGAGTGGTTGTAACCACCAACCTTGTGATGGGCCGAATAGTTGGAATCACCAACCTTGTGATTCGAACAAACTGTTACTGTCCTTCAGAGCTGTTGATAACATTGCAGAATAACAAGATGAGGTAAGGAATGTAGCAGACAACACAGAAGCTAGTCTTTATGTCAAAGGCAATTAAGTAGGTTAGGGCAAAAGCGACTGAGCATGCTTAATGAAATAAATGAATATTAACTTTACGCCCCTCATGACAAAGAACCTAATTTAAATGTACGTGCGACGTATGATGTGAGAGAAGAGGGAATGATTGATGACGCACGGAGGGGAGGGCTGGAAGATTGTGAACCTCGGTGCCCTGATTGGAAGGGGTCAGAAGGGGAGGCATCCGATCAATAAAGACTGTATAATGAATTGTATAAAAATTGACGTTTTTCCTTTGCTCGGTGTGTCTCAACTTGGAGAGGCACCCGATTCTGCAGACTCGCAAATAAAGCATTTTTTGTTTCCATGATTTAGTCTCTGAGTAGTGATTGTGAGCACAAACTACATCTCACAGCCAGGGAATGGATTATGGCTTTGGAGGAGGAGAACATGGGACGATTATTGCAGGGTTTTAAATACTAGCCCTATGGTTTTAATCAGATGTTAAAGGCAGATTTGGAAGGTGTACCCTTAGAAAGTATTTGATATAGTATGTTGATGCTTTGTTGGTTTGTTTCACAAGTGAAAAGCAATGTGAGAGAGACATTTTAATTATCTTGGAAAAGATGGCATAGGAGGTCATAAAGTATCAAGGAAGAAGTTGTTTTATCAGCAGCGGGTAGAATATTTTGGACAAGTAATATATGAAGAAGTAAAAGCTATAGCGCAGGATTAAAACGTGAAGCGATAATTGAAGTTCCCAAACCTCAGACAGTAGGACAGATGATGATGATCTTGTGAATGGCAGGATATAGTTCCGACTAAATGGGAAAGTATGTTGAAGTTGTGATGTCATTAAGGAAAATTATGAAGGAAGAAGGACACACAAGTCTGAGAAATGTTTTACAATCAGAGCCTTTGAATAAAGGGGCCAAGAAGGTTTTGCTTGTGGATGTTACTTGTTAAAGGGATCATAATAGCAAGAATGCAGGGTTTGAAGTGGTGCATCAGGATGAATTAGACTTTCAGGTAATTAAATTGGAAGCTTGCCTGCAATCGTGCTCAGCTCAGTTGGCAGAAATTAAGGCTTTAAGAGCAGCATGTGACATGAGGGAAGGTGAGAAAGCTGAAGTTTGTACCGACTAAGCATATGTACATGGGGTCTGGCACATGTTTGGAGCAGCAAGGAAACAGAAAGGCTTTGAGAAAAGCAAGGGAGACCGCATGCAAAGTTAGCAGTAAAGTACAGACCTGATAAGGGGAAAGATGAAGCCAGGGGCACTAGCTGTCATTAAATGTCAAGCACATAAGAAGTGAAATCAAAGTGCAGAGAAAGCAGCCAGAACTCAATCTGGAGGATGAATAGCTGTTGATGATGATTCCACCTAGGGTAAGTTTGGATAGACTTGGGTGCAAGAACGCTACAGGCCCTTAGAGTAAAACACAGATTTGGGTGTGTAACACCTGCAGTCACAGGGCAAGGTGAAAAGAATAAATGGAGCATTTAAGGTTAATATAAATAAGATCTGTGTAACTACAAGGTTGAATTGGATCGCTCCCCTGCCATTGGCACTGAAGAGATGTTGCACGCAAAACTAACCGAATAACCCACATAACATCACATGAGATGCTTACTGGCCGACTCATGCCGGTGGCACGATGGAGAGATCCTTACAAGGGACCGAGTTTGGAACAGTTAGAGGTAGAATTTAAGAAGTATATGTAACAATTAATTATGATATACAAGTCTATTTATGTACAGGCAAACTAAAAGTAGTTAGAGGTGGACCAGGAAGAACCCTTTAAACCTGGAGACAAGGTGTATGTATGAGCTTTCCGAACCACCCACCACTGTTCAGGTAGAAGGTTGATCTACCTGGTACCATTTCAATCATTACATAAGGGATGTCCTGCAGGTACGACTCGATAATAGCCATGAGGTAAGTGAATAGCAGGACAAAGAAGTGAGGGAAGAGCAGAGTTCTAACAATAACATTGTTTGACGTCAGTGGCGGGCAAATTAATGGAAAGGATACTTAAAGATAATATATATAAGCATCTGGATAAACAGAGTCTGATTACGAACAGTCAACAAGGATTTGTGCCTGGGTTCCAAGGTTCCACATGGAAGGTTGGTTAAGAAAGTTTATTTGTTGGGTATTATTGGTCGAGTAGCAAGATGGATTAAACAGTGGCTGAATGGGAGATGCCAGAGAGTAATGGTGGATGCCTGTTTGTCAGGTTGGCTAGTGGGGTGCCCTAGGGATCTGTGTTGGTTTCCACTGTTGTTTGTCATGTACATTAATGATCTAGATGATGGGGTGGAAAATTGGATAAGTAAGTTTGCAGATGATACTAAGATAGGTGGTGTGTATATTGAAGTAGATTTTCAAAGTCTACATAGAGATTTGGGCCATTTGGAAATGTGGGCTGAAAGATGGCAGATGGAGTTTAATGCTGATAAGTGTGAGGTGCTACATCTTGGCAGGACAAATCAAAATAGGACGTACATGGTAAATGGTAGGGAATTGAGGAATGCTGTGGAACAGAGAGGATCTAGGAATAACTGCATAGTTCCCTGAAGGTGAAATCACATGTAGATAGGGTGGTAAAGAAAGTTTTTGGTGTGCTGGCCTTTATAAATCAGAGCATTGAATATAGGAGTAGAGAAGTAATGTTAAAATTGCATAAAGCATTGGTAAGACCAATTCTGGAGTATGGTGTACAATTTTGGTCGCCTAATTATAGGAAGGATGTCAACAAAATGAGAGAGTACAGAGGAGATTTACTAGAATGTTGCCTGGGTTCCAGCAACTAAGTTCCAGAGAAAGGTTGAACAAGTTAGGTCTTTATTCTTTGGAGCGCAGAAGGTTAAGGGGGGACTTGATTGAGGTCTTTAAAATGATGAAAGGGATAGACAGAGTTGACGTGGATAAGCTTTTCCCATGGAGGGTAGGGAAGATTCAAACAAGGGGGCATGCCATGAGAATTAAGGGACAGAAGTTTAGGGGTAACATGAGGGGGAACTTCATTACTCAGAGAGTGGTGGCTGTGTGGAATGATCTTCCAGCAGAAGTGGTGGAGGCAGGATCGATTTTAACATTTAAAAGTAAAGTGGATAGGTATATGGACGGGAAGGGAATGGAGGGGTATGGTCTGAGTGCAGCTAGATGGGACTAGGGGAAAATAAATGGTCGGCACGGACTGGAAGGGCCGAGCGGGCCTGTTTCCGTGCTGTAATTGTTATATGTTATTTGTTATATATGGTGTGCATGACAAATATATTAAAGATTGTTTGGCTTTTTCTGAGGTTTTCTTGTATTATTTGTGATCTTTATGTTTTTTCTCCTAATGTTGTTTGGCCTCAAATTTAAATTTAAATCTGCAATCCTGGCGAGCGAGAGTGAGTGAGAGAGTGAGTGAGTGAGAGTGAGTGAGTGAGAGAGTGTGAGAGAGTTAGTGAGAGTGAATGGGTGAGTTGGCCAAGAAACGTTTCTCCTTGCCTCCCCAATTGATGTTTATAGGGCCGCAGGTGAAGCTGCCAACCGCTCTCCAGCCTGAGTACACCTCCACCAGAGGGTTTGAAAGCACCGACGCCAATCCCGGCCCCCTCTCACTGCCTGACCTTGCCTATTCCGCTTGCCAAGATTCTGTCTACCATGATTCCCATCATGGCCGTTCTGCAGAGGTTGGTGTTCTTTATTTCCTGTCTTCTTCCTCAGGATGAAGTTCGCAGAGGGGCCAACCGCGTAGTATACGTTTCCATCGTATGGAATGACTAACTCTGGGGGCAGAAGAGAAAAAAAACAATCAGTACATTTCCAAAGGTAGACTGGGCGACCGTTTCGCTGAACACTAGGCCTATGTGAGTGATCGCCCGTCTGACAAACATTTCAATGGTCCTTTGTTGTCACAGTGAAATTTGATTTACCATACAGTCACACCAAAAATGCAACAAGATACAAAACTACTTAAAGATTAAACATAAACAGCCACCACAGCAGCGTGTGAGAAGCCCCAGGACACACAGCATAAGCGGAGATCCACAGCCATCTGTTCAATGTCAAGGCCCCACACACACGCTCCTTCGCCGTGATGTGACCAGAGTTGTACCGATCGCCATCACTCTCTCTCTGCAGTCAGAAAGCTGACCACACTCGCACCTGACTCTGGGAAGTTCTTATGGTGCCATGACCCTATAAACACCAAGATCACCGCACACACGGCACACCCTCCGAATCCTCACCAGTGCAGGCAGCACGTCCATCATGTTTTTTTCAGCGACCTCACATTCCCCACTGTGTTGCAAGGCAAATAACTTATACCTTCATTCCTTCTTTGAACACCGCTTCAGAATTAAAGTACGTTCTTTAAGGAAGGAGATGAGTAGTGGTGAGTCTGTCGAACTCTTTGCCACTGAAGGCTGTTGAGGCCAAGTCAATGAACAAAGCACAGATAGATTCTGAGATTAGTACAGCTGTCAGGGGATATGGGGAGAAGGCAATGAATGGGATTAGGAGGGAGAGATAGATCAACCATGATTGAATGGCGGAGTTTGACGATGGGTCGAATGGCCTAATCCTACTCCTTTTCCTCATGACCAACACTGAGCTTTCTGTCCTGGGTCTCCTCCACTGCCAGAGCGAGGCCACATGCAAACTGGAGGAACAGCACCTCATATTTCACTTGGGCAACTTGTACATAGCTATGTGTTAGTTACAGTTTAGTTTATTGCCACGTGCACCGAGGCACAGCGAAAAGCTTTTTATTGCATGCTAACGATTCAGCAGAAAGACAATACATGATGATCTCTTTACAGTGTATATATACATGATAAGGAAATAATGTTTAGTGCAAGGCAAAGCCAGCAAAGTTTGATCAAAGATAGTCCGAGGATCACCAATGAGGTAGATAGTTCAGGACTGTTCTATGAACATTGAATTGTCAAATTTTAAATAACTTAATCTTGCACCATATAACAACCATGTAACAATTACAGCACGGAAACAGGCCTTCTCGGCCCTTCCCGTCCGTGTCGACCATTTATTTTCCCCTAGTCCCAACTACCTGCACTCAGACCATACCCCTCCATTCCCTTCCCATCCATATACCTATCCACTTTACTTTTAAATGTTACAATCGATCCTGCCTCCACCACTTCTGCTGGAAGATCATTCCATACAGCCAACACTCTCTGAGTAAAGAAGTTCCCCCTCATGTTACCCCTAAACTTCGGTCTCTTAATTCTCATGTCGTGCCCTCTTGTTTGAATCTTCCCTACCCTCAATGGGAAAAGCTTATCCACGTCAACTCTGTCTATCCCTTTCATCATTTTAAAGACCTCAATCAAGTCCCCCCTTAACCTTCTGCGCTCCAAAGAATAAAGACCTAACTTGTTCAACCTTTCTCTGTAACTTAGTTGCTGGAACCCAGGCAACATTCTAGTAAATCTCCTCTGTACTCTCCCTATTTTGTTGACATCCTTCCTATAATTAGGCGACCAAAATTGTACACCATACTCCAGAATTGGTGTCACCAATGCCTTGTACAATTTTAACATAACTTCCCTACTCCTATATTCAATGTTTTGATTTATAAAGGCCAGCACACCAAAAGCTTTCTTTACCACCCTATCTACATGCAATTTACCTTCAGGAAACTATGCACAGTTATTCCTAGATCCCTCTATTCCACAGCATTCCTCAATTCCCTACCACACCCACTCCCCCTTCCCCCCATTCCCCCTCCCTAGTCATTTTACCACAGTTCTCCACTTTGTTTCTCTTGAGGTCACACCTTCAACTAGCCAACAATGGACCTAACAGGCACCGCCCCATCTGAGCTCATTTGTGGCCAACCCTGATGGCTCCTGATTTTCTCACCTCCAGCTCTGCACCTCTTCCTTTGCACCCCCACCTACATTCAGTCTGAAGAAGGGTCCCGACCCGAAACGTCACCCATCCATTTTCTCCTGAGACATTGCCTGACCCGCTGAGTTACTCCAGCACTTCATGTCTATCTTTGGTATGAAACCAGCATCTGCAGTTCTTTGCTTTTACACTTGTTTACATTGCAGTCTTGCTTTGTGAATAGGAATCTACATATCCAATGAACAGGTTTGTAAGTCATAGGAGCAGAATTAGGCCATTCGGCCCATTGGCTTTACTCCACCCTTCAATTGTGGCTGATCTATCTTTCCATCTCAACCCCATTCTCCTGTCTTCTCTTCATAAGCCCTGACAGCTGCACTAATCAAGAATCAGGCAAACTCTGTTTGAAAAATATTCATTGACTTGGTCTCTTCAGCCGTCTGTGGCAATGAATTCCCCAGATTCACCACCCTTTGGCTAAATCAATTCCTCCGCATCTCCTTTCTAAAGGTATGTACTGTAGAAGTTATAGAATTCTAAATGATTCAGAGTGGGGCTGAGTTGCAATACCGTCACAAATCTTGCAGCACACCCCAAAAGGGTTTACATCACTTTGATTTGCACTCAATAATATTATAATGTCAATAATTGTTTAATTGGTCTCTGTAAATTGCCCCTGGTGAGTAGGGAGAGGATGAGAAAGTGGGATAACATGGAACAAGTGTGGACAGGTGATCGATGGTCAGCGTGGACTCGGTAAAAGTCCTGTTTCCGTGCTGTATCCTTAGCATGGCACAGAGGCTCAGCTGGCAGAGCCACTGCCTCACAGTGCCAGAGACCCGGGTTCCATGCTGACCACGGGTGCTGTAAGTGTGGAGTTTGCATGTTCACCCCGTGACCACATGCGTTTCCTCCGGGTGCTCCGGTTTCCTTCATATTCCATCTACAATTGTAGTTTAATGGGCCTCTGTAAAAATGGCCCCATGTGTGTATGGTGTGGGTGATAAAGTGGGATCACACAGAACTAGTGTGAAGGATGGTTGGCGTGGACTCACTGGGCCAGTGGTTTCTATGCTGTATTTCCAAAGAAAACTATCACAATGTTTAAAAACCTTTTGGACAGCTGGATGGAGCATTAGTTTAGAGGGCCATGGGCCAAACGCAGGCAGGTGGGACTAGTGTAGATGGGGCATGTTGGTCAGCATGGGCGTGTAGGGCCGAAGTGCCTGCTTCCACACATTGGAAGGCATGGACAGGCGACGTTTTGTGTTGGGGCCCTTCTTCAGATTCAACCCTAACTGGATGTGGGTTCCATATCCAGTATGAAAGGTTCCAATCTGAAATGCCGCCTGCACATTCCCTTCACAAATAAGTTAGTTTTGTTTTGTTCAGTATTTCAGTGAACACAGATTGGAAACAGGCTCTTCGGCCCACCGAGTCCACACAGAACCGCGATCACCTGTACACTAGCACTATCCTACACACCATAGACAAACATTTTATGGAAGCCAATTAACCTACAAACCTGCATGCCTTTGGAGGGTGGGAGGAAACCGGAGCACCCGGAGAAAACTCATGTGGTCATGGGAGAATGTACAAACTCCGTACAGACAGCACCTGGAGTCAGGATGGAACTGGGGTCTCTAATGCTGTAAGGCAGCAACTCTACCGCTGCGCCACCTTGATCTGCTGAGCTCATCCAACACATTGAGTTTAGGAGGAAGACTGTACATCATCCAGCATCAAGGAACCCATGTTATATTCCTCACCTCTGCCTTCTGATAGGATCAGGACAAGTTGATAGTCCAGCCAATCCCCTTCCACGTTGTTCATGGACATGGCTTTCTTGATTACGACGGGGGCCCTGTCTTTGTTGGTCACCTGGAGTGGAAGGGAAAAAGTATTTACTTCAGACTCTAGGTGTATTGAGAGGGAGGGGGGCACTGAGGATCTTCTGAAAGGGATTTAATAAGACTTACCTGTTACCAGAAACCAAACAAGTGTTAGAAAAATGTTCCGCATCGACCTGCATCATCTGCTTTGATATGTCATTTTCACATCTTAACCTTCCATATCTCCAGACTCACTCTCCCCTGACTCTCAGTTTGAAGAAGGGTCTCGACCCGAATCATTACCCATTCCTTCTCCCCACAGATGCTGCCTGACCCGCTGAGTTACTCCAGTATTTTGTGTGTATCTTAGAAAAATGCTACCCCATTATTTGACCAGTCATTTGCAATCACTCCTCAGGCCTGCGGCCAGTTAAGTTTAGAGATACAGAATGGAAACAGGCCCTTCGGACCATCGAGTTCACACCATCCACTGAATACCCTTTCACACCAGTTCAATGTTATCCCATTTTCTGTTATCAGGCAACAGAACCATCTCACCTACAACTAGAGAGCGGCCTTGAGCATGTACAGAGCACCTTTCAAACCATTAGATCCTTAGCACCATACACTACGGAAATCGGCCTTTCAACCCAACTTGCCCAAACTGGCCATGATGCCCCTTTTCTACGCCAGTCCTACCATATAACCATATAACAATTACAGCACAGAAACAGGCCCTCTCGGCCCTTCCAGTCCGTGCCGAACATTTATTTTCCTCTAGTCCCATCTACCTGCACTCAGACCATACCCCTCCATTCCCTTCCTGTCCATATACCTATATACCAGCGGGTGGTAAAGAAAGCTTTTGGTGTGCTGGCCTTTATAAACCAGAGCATTGAATATAGGAGTAGGGAAGTAATGTTAAAATTGTACAAGGCATCGGTGAGACCAATTCTGGAATATGGTGTACAATTTTGGTCGCCTAATTATAGGAAGGTTGTCAACAAAATAGAGAGAGTACAGAGGAGGTTTACTAGAATGTTGCCTGGGTTCCAGCAACTAAGTTACAGAGAAAGGTTGAACAAGTTGGGTCTTTATTCTTTGGAGCGCAGAAGGTTAAGGGGGGACTTGATTGAGGTCTTTAAAATGATGAAAGGGATAGACAGAGTTGACGTTGATAAGCTTTTCCCATTGAGATGGAAGATTCAAACAAGAGGGCATGACATGAGAATTAAGGGACAGAAGTTTGGGGGGTAACATGAGGGGGAACTTCTTTACTCAGAGAATGGTGGCTGTGTCGAATGATCTTCCAGCAGAAGTGGTGAAGGCAGGATCCATTGTAACATTTAAAAGTAAAGTGGATAGGTATATGGACGGGAAGGGAATGGAGGGGTATGGTCTGAGTGCAGGTAGATGGGACTAGGGGAAAATAAATGGGTGGTACGGACTGGAAGGGCCGAGAAGGCCTGTTTTCGTGCTGTAATTGTTATATGTTATATGGTTATATATGGTTATCCACGTTACTTTTAAATGTTAAAATCGATCCTACCTCCACCACTTCTGCTGGAAGATCATTCCACACAGCCACCACTCTCTGAGTAAAGAAGTTCCCCCTCATGTTACCCCTGAACTTCTGTCCCTTAAATCTCATGTCATGCCCTCTTGTTTGAATCTTTCCTACCCTCAATGGGAAAAGCTTATCCACGTCAACTCCGTCCTACCTATAACATATAACAATTACAGCACGGAAACAGACCTTCTTGGCCCTTCCAGTCCGTGCCGACCATTTATTTTCCCCTAGTCCCATCTATCTGCACTCAGACCATACCCCTCCATTCCCTTCCCGTCCATATACCTATCCACTTTACTTTTAAATGTTAAAATCGATTCTGCCTCCACCACTTCTGCTGGAAGATCATTCCACACAGCCACCACTCTCTGAGTAAAGAATTTCCCCCTCATGTTACCCCTAAACTTCTGTCCCTTAATTCTCATGTCATGCCCTCTTGTTTGAATCTTCCCTACCCTCAATGGGAAAAGCTTATCCACGTCAACTTTGTTTATCCCTTTCATCATTTTAGGCGACCAAAATTGTACACCATACTCCAGAATTGGTCTCACCAATGCCTTGTACAATTTTAACATTACTTCCCTACGCGTATATTCAATGCTCTGATTTATAAAGGCCAGCACACCAAAAGCTTTCTTTACCACCCTATCTACATGCGATTCCACCTTCAGGAACTATGCACAGTTATTCCTAGATTCCTGCCCATGTTTGTCCCATAGAAACACAGAAACATAGAAAAATAGGTGCAGGAGTAGGCCATTTGGCTCTTCGAGCCTGCACTGCCATTCAATGTGTTCATGGATGATCATCCAACTCAGTATCCCGTACCTGCCTTCTCTCCATACCCCCTGATCCCTTTAGCTACAAGTGCCACATCTAGCGCCCTCTTAAATATAGCCAATGAACTGGCCTCAACTACCTTCTGTGGCAGAGAATTCCAGAGACTCACCACTCTGTGTAAAGAATGTTTTCCTCATCTCAGTCCTAAAGGAATTCCCCCTTATCCTTAGACTGTGACCCCTTGTTCTGGACTCCCCCAACATCGGGAACAATCTTCCAGCATCTAGCTTGTCCAACCCCTTAAGAATTTTGTAAGTTTCTATAAGATCCCCCCTCAATCTTCTAAATTCCAGCGAGTACAAGCCGAGTCTATCCAGTCTTTCCTCATATGAAAGTCCTGACATCCCAGGAATCAGTCTGGTGAATCTTCTCTGTACCGCCTCTATGGCAAGAATGTCTTTCCTCAGATTTGGAGACCAAAACTGTGGGCAATACTCCAGGTGTGGCCTCACCAAAACCCTGTACAATTGCAGTAGAACCACACTGCTCCTATACTCAAATCCTTTCGCTATGACTGCTAACACACCATTTGCTTTCTTCACTGCCTGCTGCACCTGCATGCCTACTTTCAATGACTGGTGTACCATGACACCCAGGTCTCGTTGCATCTCCCCTTTTCCTAATCTGCCACCATTCAAATAATAGTCTACCCTCATGTTTTTGCCACCAAAGTGGATAACCTCACATTTATCCACATTACACTGCATCTGCCATGCTTCTATTCATTCACCCAGCCTATCCAAATCACCCTGCAGCCTCCAAGCATCCTCCTCACACCTAACTATATCCCCCAGCTTGGTGTCATCTGCAAATTTGGAGATGTTGCATTGAATTTCCTCATCCAAATCATGAATATATATTGTAAATAGCTGGGGTCTCAGCACTGAGCCTTGCGGTACCCCACTAGTCACTGCCTGCCATTCTGAAAAGGACCTGTTTACTCCTACCCTTTGCTTCCTGTCTGCTAGCCAGTTCTCTATCCACATCAATACTGAACCCCCATTACCGTGTGCTTTAAGTTTTTATGCTAATCTCTTATGCGGGACCTTGTCGAAAGCCTTCTGAAAGTCTAGATATAACACATCCACTGTTTCTCCCTTATCCACTCTACTAGTTACATCCTCGAAAAATTCTATCAGATTTGTCAGACATGATTTACCTTTCGTAAATCCATGCTGACTTTAGAAACATAGAACATAGAAAAATAAGTGCACTAGTAGGCCATTCGGCCCTTCGAGCCTGCACCGCCATTCAATGTGATCATGGCTGATCATCCAACTCAGTATCCCGTACCTGCCTTCTCTCCATACCCCCTGATCCCTTTAGCCACAAGTGCCACATCTAACGCCCTCTTAAATATAGCCAATGAACTGGCCTCAACTACCTTCTGTGGCAGAGAATTCCAGAGACTCACCACTCTCTGTGTAAAGAATGTTTTCCTCATCTCGGTCCTAAAGGAATTCCCCCTTATACTTAGACTGTGACCCCTTGTTCTGGACTCCCCCAACATCGGGAACAATCTTCCAGCATCTAGCTTGTCCAACCCCTTAAGAATTTTGTAAGTTTCTATAAGATCCCCCTCAATCTTCTAAATTCCAGCGAGTACAAGCCGAGTCTATCCAATCTTTCCTCATATGAAAGTCCTGACATCCCAGGAATCAGTCTGGTTGAGACCTTGTCCAATGATTTCACCACTTTCCAAATGCGCTGCTATCCCATCTTTAATAACTGACTCTAGCAGTTTCCCCACTACCAATGTTAGACTAACTGGCCTGTAATTCCCCGCTTTCTCTCTCCCTCCTTTTTTAAAAAGTGGGATTACATTACCATATCCCTCAAAACCTTTTCTATCCATGTACCTGCTCAGTTGCCTTTTAAATATTGTGTAGTTCCTGCCACAACGACCTCCTCTGGCAGCTTACTCCTAAAACCCAACACCCCTCAGATTCCTATTAAATCTTGCCCATCTCACCTTAAACCCATGTCCTCTGGTTCTTGATGTCCCTCCCCTGGGTAAAAGACCCTCTGCATTCACTCTTTCTATTCCCCTCATGATTTTATACACCTCTATATGATCACCTCTCAGCCTTCTGTACCCCTACACCCACCACCTTCTGTGTGAAAAAACTGCCCCCCAGGTCCCTATTAAATCTTTCCCCTCTCACATTGAGGCGGGGGTATGAAATGAGCTACCAGAGGAGGTAGTTAAGGCAGGGACTATCGCAACATTTAAGAAGCAATAGGACAGGCACATGGATAGGACAAGTTTGGAGGGATTTGGGCCAAATGCAGGCAGGTGGGACATATTGGCCGGTGTGGGAAAGATGGGCCAAAGGGCCACACTGTATCACTCTATGTCCTCTGGCTCCTGCTCCTTATGTGAGAAACCAGAATCTCGTTAAAGTTTGCGTCTGTTGTAGACTTTGAGCTAAACAGCACGGAAACAAGCTCCTGGGTTTTCAACTTTTCACATTTCCAACTTTTATATTCAGAAGTCATAACTATATTACAGCAATGGTAGAGCTGCTGCCATACAGCCCCGGAGACCCAGGTTCCATCCTGACTGTGGGTGCTGTCTGTAGGGAGTTTGTACGTTCTCCCAGTGACGCTGCGGGAATTTCTTCGGGTGCTCATACGTTCAGAGAAGCAGAGTTAGGATAGTCAGCCCATCAAGCTTAATCCGCCGATCTTTCGCCCCCTCCTAATACTATTCTCCTGCCTTCTCCCCACAAACCCTGACTAATCACCAGTGCTCCGGTTTCCCCCAACACTTCAAAGATATACGGGATTGTAGGCTTCAGTAAATTGTTGCCAGAGTGCCGGAATTAGTGCATCCTATCCAATCGTTGGTAGGCGTGGAATCGATGGGTCGAAGGGCCTGTTTCCATGCTGTGTCTCTGCTATAAAGTAGTATCTGAGCCGTGGAAGAATGCCATGCACCTACCACAATGCTTTTGTAGCGATTCCTGTTGCCCTTCTCGAGGCTGACGCGGATCCTACAACTTTCCTCGTTCCGCTTTTTGTACTTAGGGCGTGGTGCCCTGGAACTGCGGGAAGTCCCCGAGATGGTACGGTTGTTCTCCTCGTGGTGGATGAAGGGCAAGCAGGAAATGGTGCGGATCCACGACAAGAATCCCGACGTTGCCGTGTCCATTGCATGGGGGGATAAGGAAGCTGCTAATGATTGCTGGAAAACAAAACAGTAAGGATGGGAATTTAGATATTTCCAATCCAACTTTCCACTTCTATCATCAAGTCAGGCTGCTCCCATCCTCTACATAGGATGAATGGTGATCTTACAGACGTGTATAAAATCTGGAGATTAGTTGCTGCCTCACAGATCCAGAGACCCGGGTTCGATCCTGACCTCAGGAGCTGTCCATGCGGAGTTTGCACATTCGCCCTGTGAACACGTGGGTTTCCTCCGGTTTCAAGAGTCAAGAATGTTTTATTGTCATATCCCATTTCCTCTCACATCCCAAAGATGTGCAGGGCTATTGGTTATTTAGCTTCTGTAAATTGTCCTTAGTGTGCAGCATAGAACTAATGAATGGGGTGATCGCTGGTCGGCACAGACTCAGTGGGCCGAAGGGACTGTTTCTCTAAGGTAAACTAAACTAAATATGGGTGTGATGCACTTGCAACAATGCATTGCTTCACTTGTACTGTACTGCTTCTGCAGAACACAACGACTGCTTAAAAAACAGCAAAGTCTTATTTGAGCGACTTTACAGATACAGTGCAAAAACAGTCTCTTCCGTCCAGACCGACCAGCGGTCCCCACACACTATCCTACACACCAGGGACAATTTACGACTTACAGAAGCCAATTAACCTACAAACGTGCTCTTTGGAGCATGGGAGGAAGCTGGAGCACCCGAGGGAAACCCACGTAGTCACAGGTAGAATGTAAACCGTACAGGCAGCACCCATGGTCAGGATCGAACACGGGTCTCTGGCGCTGTAAGGCAGCAACTCTACCGCTGCGCCACAAAGTGTTGGAATAGGTCAGCTCACTCCATAGATCTCAGCTTCACTTTATCCTTCCTCAGGATCCACACGCTCAATCAAAGCTCTTCCACTTACCTGACCTCCACACAGGATCACAATCCTGCCTTTCTCCAGACCAGACCAGGCCCCCAGCGACTGCGGAGTTACTCCAGCACTTTGTCTTTTTATGTAAATGAGCATCTGCAGTTCCTTGCATCCACCCCTCATTGGAACGAATTAGACGGACGAGCAAGCGGACGTACAAGGAAGAGGTTCTAACTTTTTGGAAACAAAATGTTTTTACAGAAGTCTGCCTGGATTCAAGGGCTCAGCTACAGGGAGAGGTTGGATAGACCGGTATTGTTTTCTCTGCAATGTCTGAGGTTGAGAGAAGACCAGTTAGAAGTATATAAAATTATGAGAGGCACAGTTAGAGTAGACACTCAGAATCTTTTTACCCCAGGCTGGAAATGTCCAAGACTAGAGCGCATCGCTATAAGGTGAGAGGGGGAAAGCTTAGAAACATAGAAATTAGGTGCAGGAGTAGGCCATTCGGCCCTTCGAGCCTGCACCGCCATTCAATATGATCATGGCTGATCATCCAACTCAGTATCCCGTACCTGCCTTCTCTCCATACCCTCTGATCCCCTTAGCCACAAGGGCCACATCTAACTCCCTCTTAAATATAGCCAATGAACTGGCCTCAACTACCCTCTGTGGCAGAGAGTTCCAGAGACTCACCACTCTCTGTGTGAAAAAATTCCTTCTCATCTCGGTCCTAAAGGATTTCCCCCTTATCCTTAAGCTGTGACCCCTTGTCCTGGACCTCCCCAACATCGGGAACAATCTTCCTGCATCTAGCCTGTCCAACCCCTTAAGAATCTTGTAAGTTTCTATAAGATCCCCTCTCAATCTCCTAAATTCTAGAGAGTATAAACCGAGTCTATGCAGTCTTTGTTCATAAGACAGTCCTGACATCCCAGGAATCAGTCTGGTGAACCTTCGCTGCACTCCCTCTATGGCAATAATGTCCTTCCTCAGATTTGGAGACCAGAACTGTACGCAATACACCAAGACCCTATACAACTGAAGTAGAACCTCCCTGCTCCTATACTCAAATCCTTTTGCTATGAAAGCTAACATACCATTGGCTTTCTTCACTGCCTGCTGTACCTGCATGCCTACTTTCAATGACTGGTGTACCATGACACCCAGGTCGCGCTGCATCTCCCCTTTTCCTAATCGGCCACCATTTAGATAGTAGTCGGTTTTCCTATTTTTGCCACCAAAGTGGATAACCTCACATTTATCCACATTATACTGCATCTGCCAAACATTTGCCCACTCACCCAGCCTGTCCAAGTCACCTTGCATTTTCCTAGCATCCTCCTCACAGCCAACACTGCCCCCCAGCTTAGTGTCATCCACAAACTTGGAGATATTGCCTTCAACCCCCTCATCCAGATCATTTATGTATATTGTAAATAGCTGGGGTCCCAGCACTGAGCATTGCGGTACCCCACTAGTCACTGCCTGCCATTGTGAAAACGACCCGTTTACTCCTACTCTTTGCTTCCTGTTTGCCAGCCAGTTCTCTATCCACATCAATACTGAACCCCCAATGCCATATGCCCAATGCCCAATGCCATTTAAGTTTATATACTAATCGCTTATGTGGGACCTTGTCGAAAGCCTTCTGGAAGTCCAGATACACCACATCCACTGGTTCTCCCCCATCCACGCTACTGGTTACATCCTTGAAAAATTCCACAAGATTCGTCAGACATGATTTACCTTTAGCTTAATGGGGTTGTGCGGGGCAGTGGTGGGGACCTGGAATGCTTGACCTGGGGTGGTGCTTGGAGGCTGCAGGGTGATTTGGATAGGATGAGTGAATGGGCAGATGCAGTGTAATGTGGATAAATGTGAGGTTATCCACTTTGGTGGCAAAAACATGAGGGTAATAATCTGAATGGTGGCAGATTATGAAAAGGGGAGATGCAACGAGACCTGGGTGTCATGGTACACCAGTCATTTAAAGTAGGCATGCAGGTACAGCAGGCAGTGAAGAAAGCAAATGGTATGTTAGCATTCATAGCGAAAGGATTTGAGTATAGGAGCAGGGAGGTTCTGCTGCAGTTGTACAGGGTTTTGGTGAGATCACACCTGGAGTATCGCATACAGTTTTGGTCTCCAAATCTGAGGAAAGACATTCTTGCCATAGAGGGGGTACCGAGAAGATTCACCATACTGATTCCTGTGATGTCAGGACTTTCATATGAGGAAAGACTGGATAGACTCGGCTTGTACTCGCTGGAATTTAGAAGATTGAGGGGGGATCTTATATAAACTTACAAAATTCTTAAGGGGTTGGACAGGCTAGATGCTGGAAGATTGTTCCTGATGTTGGGGGAGTCCAGAACAAGGGGTCACAGTCTAAGGATCAGGGGAATTCCTTTAGGACCGAGATGAGAAAAACATTCTTTACACAGAGAGTGGTGAGCCTCTGGAATTCTCTGGCACAGAAGGTAGTTGAGGCCAGGTCATTGGCTATATTTAAGAGGGCGTTAGATGTGGCACGTGGCTAAAAGGATCAGGGGGTATGGAGAGAAGGCAGGTACGGGTTACCGAGTTGGATGATCAGCCATGATCACATTGAATGGCGGTGCAGGCTCGAAGGGCCGAATGGCCTACTCCTGCACCTATGTTTCTATGTTACTATGTGGTGGTGGAGGCAGATACGACAGGGGTGTTTAAGAAGCTTTTAGGTGGGCACATGGAAGTAGAGGGGAGAGAGGGATATGGATCATGTACAGCAGATGAGAGTGTTCGTCATGCTCGGCACAAACATTGTGGACCGAAGGCCCCGAACCCGGGCTGTACTTTTCTATGTTCTAACCATCCTATCACCAACCAGAGAGCAGTCCCCACCTTCCATCCACCACATTGGCAGATGTTTCCTGCCACTCTCGCCTCTGGCCACAAACTCTTTGAATCACTTCCCTCTGGGAGGCGACTCTGGACTATCAAAGCTGCCACAGCCAGACATAAAAACAGCTTCTTCCCATGACCAGTAGCTCCATTCAACAGCCAAAAGACTGTAGACTCTGGTACTTTATTTTCACATGTTTAGGTAATCATGTTTTATTTTTAATTGTCTACTGAATATCTTGTTATTACCTGTGAGAAAAGCAACAAGGTAAATTCCTTGTATGTGGACATACTTGGCTAATAACATTTTTATACATTCATTATTATTCATTGAAGACAATAGACAATTAGTGCAGGAGTAGGCCATTCGGCCCCTCCAGCCAGCACCGCTATTCACTGTGGTCATCCACAATCAATACCCCGTTCCTGCCTTCTCCCCATAACCCTTGACTTTGCTATCTTTAAGAGCTCTGTCCAGCTCTCTCTTGTAAGCATCCAGAGAAACGGCTTCCACCGCCATCTGAGGCAGAGAATTTCACAGACTCTCAACTCTCTGTGTGAAAAAGCTTTTCCTCATCTCCGTTCTAAATGAATTATCCCTTATTCTTAAACTATCCCTCAGACTATCTTAAATCAGACTTTACCTTCAACTAAACGTTATTCCCTTAATCCTATATCTGTACACTGCGGATGGGTTGATTATAATCCTGTATTGTCCTTCCACTGACTGGTTAGCACACAACAAAAAAGCTTTACACTGTACCTCGGTACACGTGACAATAATAAACTGAACTATACAGGTCTCTAAATCAGTGGTTGCCCGGGTGTCATTGACCACCCAAAGTGCCGCCCGGCAACCTAAACGCCGAGTCATTTTGGCCAACTTGGCAAGCAGATACTGGTTTACACCGATAGACACAAACAACTGGAGTAACTCCACGGGTCAGGCAGCATCTGTGGAGAATAGGAACGTGACGACGGTGGCGGCTGTATTGCGGGCAAAGGTACTAGGTGTGTGGTGACAAAGGGTCGCAGTGATAAACGGGCCTCGAACAGCGGCAGCAGCGGCGGCCACGGCAGCAGCTCCACCGCCTCATCCTCCCGCACCCCATCCCATCCCATCCCACCCCACCCCACCCCACCCGGCAGAAAGATGCCTCCCTGTCCCTCCCTCCCTCCCTCCCTCCCTCATCCCGGCCTCGGCGTGCGAGAGGGGTTGTTTTGAAAGCGCCATTGGCGGATTTGCAGCAACGGCCGCTATCGCCCTGATAATGGCCACTGCTTGCAAATCCGTTAACGGCGCTTTCAAAACTACCCCTCTCGCACGCTGAGGCCGAGAAGAGTGAGGGAGAGGCAGAGGGAGAGGGAGGTCTCCTTCCGCCGTCTGAAGCAGCTGCACCAACGATCCTATACTATAGGGTTTTTGAGCTGCACCGCTCGGCCCTGCCACTTTCTGTCAGCTGCCCTTGTATTGCTTTAACACACACTGTGCACAAAATTACAGGCACACACAAACACACATTCATATAAATATATGGTGGGACAGATAGAAGAGCTTATTAAAATCTTCTTACAAAGACCATTATGTACATAGAAACATAGAAACATAGAAAATAGGTGCAGGAGTAGGCCATTCGGCCCTTCGAGCCTGCACCGCCATTCAATGTGATCATGGCTGATCATCCAACTCAGTATCCCGTACCTGCCTTCTCTCCATACCCCCTGATCCCTTTAGCCACAAGTGCCACATCTAACGCCCTCTTAAATATAGCCAATGAACTGGCCTCAACTACCTTCTGTGGCAGAGAATTCCAGAGACTCACCACTCTCTGTGTAAAGAATGTTTTCCTCATTTCGGTCCTAAAGGAATTCCCCCTTATCCTTAGACTGTGACCCCTTGTTCTGGACTCCCCCAACATCGGGAACAATCTTCCAGCATCTAGCTTGTCCAACCCCTTAAGAATTTTGTACGTTTCTATAAGATCCCCCCTCAATCTTCTAAATTCCAGCGAGTACAAGCCGAGTCTATCCAATCTTTCCTCATATGAAAGTCCTGACATCCCAGGAATCAGTCTGGTGAATCTTCTCTGTACCCCCTCTATGGCAAGGATGTCTTTCCTCAGATTTGGAGACCAAAACTGTACGCAATACTCAAGGTGTGGCCTCACCAAAACCCTGTACAACTGCAGTATAACCTCCCTGCTCCTATACTCAAATCCTTTCGCTATGAATGCTAACATACCATTTGCTTTCTTCACTGCCTGCTGCACCTGCATGCCTACTTTCAATGACTGGTGTACCATGACACCCAGGTCTCGTTGCATCTCTCCCTTTCCTAATCTGCCACCATTCAGATAATAGTCTACCCTCATGTCTTTGCCACCAAAGTGGATAACCTCACATTTATCCACATTATACTGCATCTGCCATGCATCTGCCCATTCACTCAGCCTATCCAAATCACCCTGCAGCCTCCAAGCATCCTCCTCACACCTAACTATACCCAGCTTGGTATCATCTGCAAATTTGGAGATGTTGCATTGAATTCCCTCGTCCAAATCATTAATATATATTGTAAATAGCTGGGGTCCCAGCACTGAGCCTTGCGGCACCCCACTAGTCACTGCCTGCCATTCTGAAAAGGACCCGTTTACTCCTACCCTTTGCCTCCTGTCTGCTAGCCAGTTCTCTATCCACATCAATACTGAACCCCCAATACCGTGTGCCGTGTAATTTATTTCTATCCTCTTTTGGGCCGAAGGCATAGCAGGGCTGCCAACTCTCACACAGAGGGAAGGGAGGGAGAGAGAGAAATCGAGAAGAGAGGGTAGAGAGATAGATCGAGAGGGGAGAGAAAGAGCTCTCTCTCTCTCTCTCTTTTTTTTTTCTTTTCAAAAACTTTATTCAACACAATCATATAATACAAACCATCAAAACATAATCAAAATCGCACTATAACGAACAAATCATTGTAGTACAACAGTACATTCATTATTTATAATAGCCTCAATCCCACGCGGTGACCAGCGTTTACGGAAGGCCTCCAGCGTCCCCATGGACACCGCGTGTTCCCTCTCCAGGGCCACACGTGCACGGACGTAGGCCCGAAAGAGGGGCAGGCAGCCGACTCTCGCCTGACCGTCGACCGCCCGCTGCCTGGACCCACGAATGGCCATCTTAGCCAGGCCGAGGAGCAAACCGACAGGTAAGTCCCCCCCCCAAACTCGGCTCTCCCCACTCCCTGCCTTGTGTCCAAACACCAGGATTGTGGGGCTAAAATGCAGCCAAAACTTGAGGAACAACCCCTTCAGATATTGGTACAGGGGCAGTAACCTCTCACACTCCATATACACATGGAACACGGTCTCCTCCTCTCCGCAGAAAATACATGCGGCGGACGAGCCCGTGAACCGACTCAAAAGTTTATTACAAACCACTGCTCCATGCAACACTCTCCACCCCAGGTCCCCAATATAAAGGGGTACAACTCCCTTATAGAAGGACCCCCACTGGGGACACCCCCTGCCTTCGGATGGTAACACCGTCCTTCATGGTGAGTCAGGACGGGAGACGAAGGCATGGTGGTTCAGAATGTGCAGGAGCATCCTATACAGTGCGCGTCTCTTCGCCTCATGAAATGGCATGCTGGTCATCTCAGAAAGGCAGCTCAGATTATGTGGAGCCGGAGGCCGAGAAATATCCCGGAGCCTAGGCCCGATGAGCAGATCTGACGGAGCAGGGGTAAGCTCTATCTGAACCACTCTAGGCTCGCGCCTCTCCTCGACACCCACCATGACAGGATGAGGACCAGCCACACCCGCAGCCACAACATCCCCCTCTCCTCGTGGAACAACACTCTGGCTGAAAACAGCCAGATTCCTCACTCTTAGCACATCCCTGTAGAAGACAGGCAAGCCCCTTAGAGCGGCTCGACTGATGCCCGCCATCGGGAGCCGCGAGACCCCCCTTAGGCAACGACCCTGACGGAAAAAATACGTGGCCAGAGCGTGCCATCTGGGAGGGTTCTCTACATACATGTATCTCCGCAGAGTCCTGAGACGGAGAGCCGCCACCTGGGTACGCACGCATACCAAGGACTGGCCGCCCTCCTCTAACGGGAGACTCAGGACCGCCGCAGAAATCCAGTGCTTCCTATTTCCCCAAAAGAAATCTACCAGCTTCTTCTGTATAGCAGTTACAAATATAGAGGGTGGGACAAGAGTAGCCAGCCGGTACCATAACATGGAGGCCACCAGCTGGTTTATAACCAGCACCCTCCCCCCGAAAGGAGAGAACTCCAAACAGGCCTGACCAGCGGCCCAGCCGGGCGACCACTTTCGTCTCCAACTCCTGCCAGTTTGCCGGCCAAGCATCCTCAGTGGGACTCAGGTACACCCCCAGATAGAGGAGGTGCGTGGTGCTCCACGCATACAATGCCATCTCCTCTGGCAGGGAGTCTACCTGCCACTGACCCACTAAAAGTCCAGAGCACTTACTCCAGTGAATCCTAGCAGAAGATGCAGCCGAGAAAATCTCCTGGCAGTCACGCATTCTCCGCAGGTCACCAGGATCAGTGAACATAAGAAGTACGTCATCAACATACGCCGATAGAATCACCTCAACCCGCGGGCCAGGTAGGGCCAGGCCTGTCAACCTCCTCCGAAGAAGACACAGGAACGGCTCCACACAGACCGAGTACAACTGGCCCGACATAGGGCACCCCTGGCGGACCCCCCTCCCAAAATGAAAATGAGACAACAACGCGCCATTAACCTTCACAAGGCACTCCGCAGCAGCGTACAAAAGCCGGACCCGGTATTCACGTCCCAAATAGGTATTCATGCTCTACCCTATCAAAAGCCTTCCCCTGATCAAGAGACAGAAAAGCAGCTGACTCACCAGTACCCTGGACTAAATGAATCGGGTCCCTAACCAGGTGGATGTTATCCTGGATGGACCGGCCAGGGACTGTATAAGATTGGTCAGGATGAATCAATTGATGCAGCACGGAGCCCAGGCGATTAGCCATTGCCCGTGCAAAAATTTTATATTCTGTGCATAGGAGAGAGACTGGACGCCAGTTCTTCAACAAACGGAGTTCGCCCTTCTTAGGCAGCAAGACAACAACCGTCCTACCGAGAGAGGCATCACTCCAGTCGCCAGGCTCTCCCCCAGAACCAACATGTAGTCAACCCCTAGGATATCCCAGAAAACTCTAACAAACTCCACCGTCAACCCATCCAGCCCGGGGGACTTACCCCTCCTGAGCTGATGCAAGGCGCGAGTCAACTCCTCCAAAGATAAGGGGCCATCAAGAAGATCAGCCTCCTCCCTATCTACAGTCGGTAGACCCTCCCACAGATCTTGCTGAGCCTCCACGCTGAATCCATCCACAGAGAACACGGACCCATAAAAGGACCTAACCAAGGCATTGATCCTCTCTGGATCAGTGACAGAGGAGCCGTCATCTGCAAGCAACTGCACGAGCTGTTTTCGAGCTCCCCGCCCCTTCTCCAGAGAGAAAAAGAAAGGCGAAGCTCGGTCCAGATCGTGCAGCATCTGGACCCGAGACCTCACGTATGCACCTCGGGACCGCTCAAGCAGCAGGCTCCTCAAAGCATCCTTCTTCCTCTGAAACGCTCCCCATTCGCTGGAGTCTTCACCAAACTGACCCAGGCGAGACTCAGCGTCCAGTATCTCCCTCTCAAGCTTCTCGACCGCTGAGTCCCTCCTTCCAGTCGACCCCCACGTATATTCCTTGCAAAAGAGACGGATGTGAGCTTTCCCCACATCCCAACACTGCCTAAGGGAAGAGAAGCACCTCTGCCTCTCTCTCCACTTCACCCAAAACCGACTGAATGACACCCGGAAACACCGATCCTCCAGCAGCCTGTTGTTGAAGTGCCAGTACGCGGACCCAGCCCGAGCGCACGCTGGATTAAAATCCACACGCACCAGACAGTGGTCCGAGCACGGCACCAGCCGCATTGAGGCCGCTGAGACACGGGAAACAAACGCTCGGGAAATATAAAACCGATCAATGCGGGAACCACCACCCTCAGACCTCCGCGAAAAAGCAGTGGAATCTGGGTGAAGGTCCCTCCAAGCATCAACCAACTCAAAGGAGTCAATCAAGCCTCTCAGCTTCTTTGCTACAGCAGGCGCACACTGAGTACCAGAACGGTCCCGCACCTCAAGTGTGCAATTAAAGTCCCCACCAAGGAAGACACACTCTCCCCTATCAATAGTGCCCAACAGAGCATTCACCTCCCGAAGTAGGCCGGCCTGCATCGTGCCGGAGCTAGGGGCATACACGTTAATGAAATGCAACGGCATGCCATCCTGGCTCACGGCCAGATGGAGCAAACGACCTGGCACCACTTCCTCCACTTTTAAAACGCTTGGCAGAAGATTTGGGGCCAACAGAAAAGCCACCCCACTCGAATTTGAGCTGAGATGGCTCATATAGACCCCCCCTTCCCACTCCAGTCGCCAGGTAGGTTCGTCACTAACAACGGTTTGTGTCTCTTGCAGAAAACACACCGCAAATTCCCCCTCTCTTAGGGCTAATAAGAGCTGAAATCTACGAAAACTCGCTCTACTCCCATTTAAATTTAATGTAACTACTGTGAATGTGTAGGCACACTAGATTGAGATCCTCACACTCTACGTAGACTCACGAACTCCTCTTCTGAGGGACTCCAAAAAACCCCCAAACTGTCTCTTCTCAGAGTCAGGAAGACCACTATCCTTGTTGCCAAGGATAGCCTCGAGACTCTTAATCAAAGCTAGACAGTCCCCCCACCGTCTTTGAGCAGCATCCCATCTTGTTCTGATGGAACGGCTTGTTTTTAGAAATTCTCGCACCTCAAGGATAACACTTGCCTGAGACACGGCCTTGGAGCCTGGGTGCGCAGCCAACCTGCTCACACCTGAATCAACAAGCTCAAAAAGACCAGAACTCTCTGACAAATCGCTATCCTGACTACACACACTGGCCGCATCACTTTCCCCCTCCTCAGCCACGACACCACCCCCAGGATCAATGCCGGGGGAGGGTCCCGACACCCCTGACTGAAACACGCAGCCCACTGAATGGCTGGGCTCCTGCACGCTACCATCACCCTCCACGTCTGGGCCTGGGGAAGCAAAAACAAGAGGCATCCCCAGGGCCTGTGGTGCACTGGCACCCTCGGAGTCTGAAAGAGGATCACGACCCAAAACAGCCCCAACCTCCACATCATCTAGAGTGCCCTCTCAACAGGCATCACCCAGAGAATCTCCACCTGCTTTTAAACTCTCCCCAGACAACTCATCCGGTGAGGCATCACGCCCCCCAGCACCTCCACTGGCACTGATATGGAGCACAGACTTGAACGACAATACCCCCGAACCTCCCCCCTCGGGCTGACTCTGACATCCCCCGTCACAGAGGGCATACTACCAGGGGAGCCAACCACGTCAACTAGCATGCTAGCACCCTCAGTAGGCCTCTGAAACGCGGGGACCTCCTCCGACCCAGAGGGCACACACCCAAGGGAGCTAACCTCAACACCCGATGAGATAACTCCCTCGGAAGGCCCCTGAGATGAAGGTACAAACTCCCGCCCAGAGGACACAACTCCACCGGAATAAACCTCAGCACCTGGTCCTGTAGCACCCGCTGAAGATCCATGAAAAGAAGGCCCAACCACCGACCCAGAAGACACCAGGTCAAGACCACTTTCAGCCACATCAGTGGTGGAAAGCCCGGAGAAAGACATCCCCCTAGCTTTGGACCCACGCCCTTGCTCATCTTCACCAGGCAAATGCCTCCTTTTTGTCCCGCTAGCATGCGGAGGTACGGTAACCTCCATAAAGGAAGGGTCATCCGCCTCCACATTACCCCCATCCACTTAGCCACCCGCACGTTTTGGCTCCCCTGCCCCCTTCTGAACCTCCTCAACTCCTTGCTGGGCCCCAGCAGGTGCAGTCTGCACCTCACTGGAGCTGCCAGGCGCCCCTCGGGTGGTCACAGAACTCGGCAGGTGCACACTCGATTGCATTTTCTTCGCTCGGGCGGCCCTTTGCCTCTCCTTCTTCTTGATGTTCTTCCCCTGCTTCTCCCAAATCCCCCCCTCTCCTCTTCCCTCATCCTGTGCCCCACCTTCATCCGCCGCCACAGGCGCTGGACGTGGGGGGCGTGGGCTTTCGCTGCCCAGGGTCCCCAAAACGGAACCTGCGGACCCGGAAGGATTATCACTGCCGCCCCGGATCACCAAGGCAGAGCTGGCAGCCCTAGCCGCGTCAGCAGTACCACCCCGCACCACTGAGGTTTGACAAGCCACCCCAGATGGGCCAGCAGTGCAATCCTGGGCCACTGCGCTAGAACTCCTAGCAGTGACCCCGCGAATAAGACAATCCCTACGGAGATGTCCAACTTCGCCGCACGCATGACACCGTGCCTTTCCCCAACTCCAACGCACGGTTCTGGGGACACCCTTATACACCACCTCAAAACTGCCCTCAGCACCATCCCCCTCACCCACCTTCACGAACACCCACCTCTTGAAACTGAAGACCCCTTTTTCCTCCGGGTCCCCCCCGGGATGCAAGAGCCTAAAGCACTTAGACCGCACCTCCCCGAACTTGGACAGGTGTGGAATAAGTAATGCATCCGAAATATATGTGGGGTAGCTCTGCAGGAGAACCGGTCTCACCCTAGATACCCACGGATCCACCTGTATGTGGACCCCCCCCACTGAGATCCCCATCTCCAACGCTCGGGCCACACACTCCCGGGTCTTAAGTATCATCTCAACCTTTCCTCTTTCGAGCTCGGAAGAGACAATAGCCCCCCTCCCAAGAAGTTCATTCATGGCCTTAGTAATTGCCCCCCTAGACATCATAGGCCCATTTGAACAGAGATACCAAAACTGTCCCCATCCAAGTCAACATGAGGCTCAAGCTCAGATGGCCTCGTACCCGCCACTGATGCCAACGCTGCGTAGGTCCGGACCTTCGGCCGCGCCCCTTCCATCGCCATCCTAGCAGAGGCACAGTCCAGCTCCAGGCACCCCAGCAGCACAGCTCCAAGTTAAGTCCCAGAGACAGTCACAGTCAAAGACAGGCAGCAGAAAACAGAAACCTCCAGCTGAAGCAGGAAAGTCCCCAGGTTCGTCCACAGCCAAGAGCAGCTTTTGGGAAGCTCTATCCCAGTCTCGCCGGAAGCAAAAGTACCTTCTTCACATTAAGCCAGGCAGCCGCACTGAGCAAAATGACTTTAGGGCAGAGAAACGGCGCTAAAAACGACAAAGACACCGCAAACTTCGTACCCACGATCACAGGCACTCTTGGCAGTCCGCCAACGACAACCGCACCCTCGACAATGTGGAGAAAGCTCAGGAATTTTCACACTGGTGGAGGCTTCCCAGACCAGAGGAAAGCTTCAACAGCCCAACGATAAGTTAAACTATGAAGCCCCCCTGTGTCTGTGCCCTCTCCACCAGCAAAATCCTTGAAAGGCAGCTTCAATCCTTCTCAACTGCAGAGCTGAGAATAAAACACGACCTCTATCTCTCTTTTTTTTTCCTTCCAAAAACTTTATTCAACACAATCATATAATACAAACCATCAAAACATAATCAAAATCGCACTATAACGAACAAATCATTGTAGTACAACAGTACATTCATTATTTATAATAGTCTCATCCCCACGCGGTGACCAGCGTTTACGGAAGGCCTCCAGCGTCCCCATGGACACCGCGTGTTCCCTCTCCAGGGACACACTTGCACGGACGTAGGCCCGAAAGAGGGGCAGGCAGCCGACTCTCGCCTGACCGTCGACCGCCCGCTGCCTGGACCCACGAATGGCCATCTTAGCCAGGCCGAGGAGCAAACCGACAGGTAAGTCCCCCCCCAACACTCAGCTCTCTCCACTCCCTGCCTTGTGTCCAAACACCAGGATTGTGGGGCTAAAATGCAGCCAAAACTTGAGGAACAACCCCTTCAGATATTGGTACAGGGGCAGTAGCCTCACACACTCCATATACACATGGAACACGGTCTCCTCCTCTCCGCAGAAAATACATGCGGCAGACGAGCCCGTGAACCGACTCAAAAGTTTATTACAAACCACCGCTCCATGCAACACTCTCCACCCCAGGTCCCCAGGTCCCCAACTCCCTTATAGAAGGACCCCCACTGGGGACCCCCCCAGCCTTCGGATGGTAACACCGTCCTCCATGGTGAGTCAGAACGGGAGACGAAGGCACGGTGGTTCAGAATGTGCAGGAGCATCCTATACAGTGCGCGTCTCTTCGCCTCATGAAATGGCATGCTGGTCATCTCAGAAAGGCAGCTCAGATTATGTGGAGCCGGAGGCTGAGAAATATCCCGGAGCCTAGGCCCGATGAGCAGTTCTGACGGAGCAGGGGTAAGCTCTATCTGAACCACTCTAGGCTCGCGCCTCTCCTCGACACCCACCATGACAGGATGAGGACCAGCCAAACCCGCAGCCACAACATCCCCCTCTCCTCGTGGAACAACACTCTGGCTGAAAACAGCCAAATTCCTCACTCTGAGCACATCCCTGTAGAAGACAGGCAAGCCCCTTAGAGCGGGTCGACCGATGCCCACCATCGGGAGCCGCGAGACCCCCCTTAGGCAACGACCCTGACGGAAAAAATACGTGGCCAGAGCGTGCCATCTGGGAGGGTTCTCTTCATACATGTATCTCCGCAGAGTCCTGAGACGGAGAGCCGCCACCTTGGTACGCACGCATACCAAGAACTGGCCGCCCTCCTCTAACGGGAGACTCAGGACCGCCGCGGAAATCCAGTGCTTCCTATTTCCCCAAAAGAAATCAACCAGCTTCTTCTGTAAAGCAGTTACAAATATAGAGGGTGGGACAAGAGTAGCCAGCCGGTACCATAACATGGAGGCCACCAGCTGGTTTATAACCAGCACCCTCCCCCGAAAGGAGAGAACTCCAAGCAGGCCTGACCAGCGCCCCAGCCGGGCAACCACTTTCGTCTCCAACTCCTGCCAGTTTGCCGGCCAAGCATCCTCAGTGGGGCTCAGGTACACCCCCAGATAGAGGAGGTGCGTGGTGCTCCACGCATACAATGCCATCTCCTCCGGCAGGGAGTCTACCTGCCACTGACCCACTAAAAGTCCAGAGCACTTACTCCAGTGAATCCTAGCAGAAGATGCAACCGAGAAAATCTCCTGGCAGTCACGCATCCTCCGCAGGTCACCAGGATCAGTGACCATTAGAAGTACGTCATCGGCATACGCCGATAGAATCATCTCAACCCGCGGGCCAGGTAGGGCCAGGCCTTTCAACCTCCGAAGAAGAAGACACAGGAACGGCTCCACACAGACCGAGTACAACTGGCCAGACATAGGGCACCCCTGGCGGACCCCCCTCCCAAAATGAAAAGGAGACAGCACCGCGCCATTAACCTTCACAAGGCACTCCGCAGCAGCGTACAAAAGCCGGACCCGGGCCACGAAAAGCGGTCCAAACCCAAACGCTTGCAACGTCCCAAATAGGTATTCATGCTCAACCCTATCAAAAGCCTTCTCCTGATCAAGAGACAGAAAAGCAGCTGACTCACCAGTACCCTGGACTAAATGAATCAGGTCCCTAACCAGGTGGATGTTATCCTAGATGGACTGGCCAGGGACTGTATAAGATTGGTCAGGATGAATCAATTGATGCAGCACGGAGCCCAGGCGATTAGCCATTGCCCGTGCAAAAATTTTATATTCTGTGCATAGGAGAGAGACTGGACGCCAGTTCTTCAACAAACGGAGTTCGCCCTTCTTAGGCAGCAAGACAACAACCGTCCTACCGAGAGAGGCATCACTCCAGTCGCCAGGCTCTCCCCCAGAACCAACATGTAGTCAACCCCTAGGATATCCCAGAAAACTCTAACAAACTCCACCGTCAACCCATCCAGCCCGGGGGACTTACCCCTCCTGAGCTGATGCAAGGCGCGAGTCAACTCCTCCAAAGATAAGGGGCCATCAAGAAGATCAGCCTCCTCCCTATCTACAGTCGGTAGACCCTCCCACAGATCTTGCTGAGCCTCCATGCTGAATCCATCCGCAGAGAACAGGGACCCATAAAAGGACCTAGCCAAGGCATTGATCCTCTCTGGATCAGTGACAGAGGAGCCGTCATCTGCAAGCAACTCCACGAGCTGTTTACGAGCTCCCCGCCCCTTCTCCAGAGAGAAAAAGAAAGGCGACGCTCGGTCCAGATCGTGCAGCATCTGGACCCGAGACCTCACGTATGCGCCTCGGGACCGCTCAAGCAGCAGACTCCTCAAAGCATCCTTCTTCCTCTGAAACTCTCCCCATTCGCTGGAGTCTTCACCAAACTGACCCAGGCGAGACTCAGCGTCCAGTATCTCCCTCTCAAGCTTCTCGACCGCTGAGTCCCGCCTTCCAGTCGACCCCCATGTATATTCCTTACAAAAGAGACGGATGTGAGCTTTACCCACATCCCACCACTGCCTAAGGGAAGAGAAGCACCTCTGCCTCTCTCTCCACTTCATCCAAAACCGAGTGAATGACTCCCGGAAACACCGATCCTCCAGCAGCCTGTTGTTGAAGTGCCAGTACGCGGACCCAGCCCGAGCGCACGCTGGATTAAAATCCACACGCACCAGACAGTGGTCCGAGCACGGCACCAGCCGCATTGACGCCGCTGAGACACGGGAAACAAACGCTCAGGAAATATAAAACCGGTCAATGCGGGAACCACCCCCCTCAGACCTCTGCGAAAAAGCAGTGGAATCCGGGTGAAGGTCCCTCCAAGCATCAACCAACTCAAAGGAGTCAATCAAGCCTCTCAGCTTCTTTGCTACAGCAGGCGCACACTGAGTACCAGAACGGTCCCGCACCTCAAGTGTGCAATTAAAGTCCCCACCAAGGAAGACACACTCTCCCCTATCAATAGTGCCCAACAGAGCATTTACCTCCTGAAGTAGGCCGGCCTGCATCGTGCCGGAGCTACGGGCATACACGTTAATGAAATGCAACGGCATGCCATCCAGGCTCACGGCCAGATGGAGCAAACGTCCTGGCACCACTTCCTCCACTTTTAAAACACTTGGCAGAAAATTTGGGGCCAACAGAAAAGCCACCCCACTCGAATTTGAGCTGAGACCCCCCCCTTCCCACTCCACCTGCTTTTAAACTCTCCCCAGACAACTCATCCGGTGAGGCATCACGCCCCCCAGCACCTCCACTGGCACGGATATGGAGCACAGACTTGAACGACAACACCCCCGAACCTCCCCCCTTGGGCTGACTGCACATCCCTCGTCACAGAGGGCACACTACCAGGGGAGCCAACCACGTCAACTAGCGTGCTAGCACCCTCAGTAGGCCTCTGAAACGAGGGGACCTCCTCCGACCCAGAGGGCACACACCCAAGGGAGCTAACCCCAACACCCGATGAGACAACTCCCTCGGAGGGCCCCTGAGATGAAGGGACAAACTCCCGCCCAGAGGACACAACTCCACCGGATTCAACCTCAGCACCTGGTCCTGTGACACCCGCTGAAGATCCATGAAAAGGAGGCCCAACCACCGACCCAGAAGACACCAGGTCAAGACCACTTTCAGCCACATCAGTGGTGGAAAGCCCGGAGAAAGACATCCCCCTAGCTTTGGACCCACGCCCTTGCTCATCTTCACCAGGCAAATGCCTCCTTTTTGTCCCGCTAGCATGCGGAGGTACGGTAACCTCCATAAAGGAAGGGTCATCCGCCTCCACATTACCCCCGTCCACTTAGCCACCCGCACGTTTTGGCTTCCTTGCCCCCTTCCGAACTACCTCAACTCCTTGCTGGGCCCCAGCAGGTGCAATCAGCACCTCACTGGAGCTGCCAGGCGCCCCTCGGGTGGTCACAGAACTCGGCAGGTGCACACTCGATTGCATTTTCTTCGCTCGGGCGGCCCTTTGCCTCTCCTTCTTCTTGATGTTCTTCCCCTGCTTCTCCCAAATCCCCCCCTCTCCTCTTCCCTCATCCTGTGCCCCACCTTCATCCGCCGCCACAGGCGCTGGACGTGGGGGGCGTGGGCTTTCGCTGCCCAGGGTCCCCAAAGCGGAACCTGCGGACCCGGAAGGATTATCACTGCCGCCCCGGATCACCAAGGCAGAGCTGGCAGCCCTAGCCGCGTCAGCAGTACCACCCCGCACCACTGAGGTTTGACAAGCCACCCCAGATGGGCCAGCAGTGCAATCCTGGGCCACTGCGCTAGAACTCCTAGCAGTGACCCCGCGAATAAGACAATCCCTACGGAGATGTCCAACTTCGCCGCACGCATGACACCGTGCCTTTCCCCAACTCCAACGCACGGTTCTGGGGACACCCTTATACACCACCTCAAAACTGCCCTCAGCACCATCCCCCTCACCCACCTTCACGAACACCCTCCTCTTGAAACTGAAGACCCCTTTTTCCTCCGGGTCCCCCCCGGGATGCAAGAGCCTAAAGCACTTAGACCGCACCTCCCCGAACTTGGACAGGTGTGGAATAAGTAATGCATCCGAAATATATGTGGGGTAGCTCTGCAGGAGAACCGGTCTCACCCTAGATACCCACGGATCCACCTGTATGTGGACCCCCCCCACTGAGATCCCCATCTCCAACGCTCGGGCCACACACTCCCGGGTCTTAAGTATCATCTCAACCTTTCCTCTTTCGAGCTCGGAAGAGACAATAGCCCCCCTCCCAAGAAGTTCATTCATGGCCTTAGTAATTGCCCCCCTAGACATCATAGGCCCATTTGAACAGAGATACCAAAACTGTCCCCATCCAAGTCAACATGAGGCTCAAGCTCAGATGGCCTTGTACCCGCCACTGATGCCAACGCTGCGTAGGTCCGGACCTTCGGCCGCGCCCCTTCCATCGCCATCCTAGCAGAGGCACAGTCCAGCTCCAGGCACCCCAGCAGCACAGCTCCAAGTTAAGTCCCAGAGACAGTCACAGTCAAAGACAGGCAGCAGAAAACAGAAACCTCCAGCTGAAGCAGGAAAGTCCCCAGGTTCGTCCACAGCCAAGAGCAGCTTTTGGGAAGCTCTATCCCAGTCTCGCCGGAAGCAAAAGTACCTTCTTCACATTAAGCCAGGCAGCCGCACTGAGCAAAATGACTTTAGGGCAGAGAAACGGCGCTAAAAACGACAAAGACACCGCAAACTTCGTACCCACGATCACAGGCACTCTTGGCAGTCCGCCAACGACAACCGCACCCTCGACAATGTGGAGAAAGCTCAGGAATTTTCACACTGGTGGAGGCTTCCCAGACCAGAGGAAAGCTTCAACAGCCCAACGATAAGTTAAACTATGAAGCCCCCCTGTGTCTGTGCCCTCTCCACCAGCAAAATCCTTGAAAGGCAGCTTCAATCCTTCTCAACTGCAGAGCTGAGAATAAAACACGACCTCTATCTCTCTTTTTTTTTTTCCTTCCAAAAACTTTATTCAACACAATCATATAATACAAACCATCAAAACATAATCAAAATCGCACTATAACGAACAAATCATTGTAGTACAACAGTACATTCATTATTTATAATAGTCTCATCCCCACGCGGTGACCAGCGTTTACGGAAGGCCTCCAGCGTCCCCATGGACACCGCGTGTTCCCTCTCCAGGGACACACTTGCACGGACGTAGGCCCGAAAGAGGGGCAGGCAGCCGACTCTCGCCTGACCGTCGACCGCCCGCTGCCTGGACCCACGAATGGCCATCTTAGCCAGGCCGAGGAGCAAACCGACAGGTAAGTCCCCCCCCAACACTCAGCTCTCTCCACTCCCTGCCTTGTGTCCAAACACCAGGATTGTGGGGCTAAAATGCAGCCAAAACTTGAGGAACAACCCCTTCAGATATTGGTACAGGGGCAGTAGCCTCACACACTCCATATACACATGGAACACGGTCTCCTCCTCTCCGCAGAAAATACATGCGGCAGACGAGCCCGTGAACCGACTCAAAAGTTTATTACAAACCACCGCTCCATGCAACACTCTCCACCCCAGGTCCCCAGGTCCCCAACTCCCTTATAGAAGGACCCCCACTGGGGACCCCCCCAGCCTTCGGATGGTAACACCGTCCTCCATGGTGAGTCAGAACGGGAGACGAAGGCACGGTGGTTCAGAATGTGCAGGAGCATCCTATACAGTGCGCGTCTCTTCGCCTCATGAAATGGCATGCTGGTCATCTCAGAAAGGCAGCTCAGATTATGTGGAGCCGGAGGCTGAGAAATATCCCGGAGCCTAGGCCCGATGAGCAGTTCTGACGGAGCAGGGGTAAGCTCTATCTGAACCACTCTAGGCTCGCGCCTCTCCTCGACACCCACCATGACAGGATGAGGACCAGCCACACCCGCAGCCACAACATCCCCCTCTCCTCGTGGAACAACACTCTGGCTGAAAACAGCCAAATTCCTCACTCTGAGCACATCCCTGTAGAAGACAGGCAAGCCCCTTAGAGCGGGTCGACCGATGCCCACCATCGGGAGCCGCGAGACCCCCCTTAGGCAACGACCCTGACGGAAAAAATACGTGGCCAGAGCGTGCCATCTGGGAGGGTTCTCTTCATACATGTATCTCCGCAGAGTCCTGAGACGGAGAGCCGCCACCTTGGTACGCACGCATACCAAGAACTGGCCGCCCTCCTCTAACGGGAGACTCAGGACCGCCGCGGAAATCCAGTGCTTCCTATTTCCCCAAAAGAAATCAACCAGCTTCTTCTGTAAAGCAGTTACAAATATAGAGGGTGGGACAAGAGTAGCCAGCCGGTACCATAACATGGAGGCCACCAGCTGGTTTATAACCAGCACCCTCCCCCGAAAGGAGAGAACTCCAAGCAGGCCTAACCAGCGCCCCAGCCGGGCAACCACTTTCGTCTCCAACTCCTGCCAGTTTGCCGGCCAAGCATCCTCAGTGGGGCTCAGGTACACCCCCAGATAGAGGAGGTGCGTGGTGCTCCACGCATACAATGCCATCTCCTCCGGCAGGGAGTCTACGTGCCACTGACCCACTAAAAGTCCAGAGCACTTACTCCAGTGAATCCTAGCAGAAGATGCAACCGAGAAAATCTCCTGGCAGTCACGCATCCTCCGCAGGTCACCAGGATCAGTGACCATTAGAAGTACGTCATCGGCATACGCCGATAGAATCATCTCAACCCGCGGGCCAGGTAGGGCCAGGCCTTTCAACCTCCGAAGAAGAAGACACAGGAACGGCTCCACACAGACCGAGTACAACTGGCCAGACATAGGGCACCCCTGGCGGACCCCCCTCCCAAAATGAAAAGGAGACAGCACCGCGCCATTAACCTTCACAAGGCACTCCGCAGCAGCGTACAAAAGCCGGACCCGGGCCACGAAAAGCGGTCCAAACCCAAACGCTTGCAACGTCCCAAATAGGTATTCATGCTCAACCCTATCAAAAGCCTTCTCCTGATCAAGAGACAGAAAAGCAGCTGACTCACCAGTACCCTGGACTAAATGAATCAGGTCCCTAACCAGGTGGATGTTATCCTAGATGGACTGGCCAGGGACTGTATAAGATTGGTCAGGATGAATCAATTGATGCAGCACGGAGCCCAGGCGATTAGCCATTGCCCGTGCAAAAATTTTATATTCTGTGCATAGGAGAGAGACTGGACGCCAGTTCTTCAACAAACGGAGTTCGCCCTTCTTAGGCAGCAAGACAACAACCGTCCTACCGAGAGAGGCATCACTCCAGTCGCCAGGCTCTCCCCCAGAACCAACATGTAGTCAACCCCTAGGATATCCCAGAAAACTCTAACAAACTCCACCGTCAACCCATCCAGCCCGGGGGACTTACCCCTCCTGAGCTGATGCAAGGCGCGAGTCAACTCCTCCAAAGATAAGGGGCCATCAAGAAGATCAGCCTCCTCCCTATCTACAGTTGGTAGACCCTCCCACAGATCTTGCTGAGCCTCCATGCTGAATCCATCCGCAGAGAACAGGGACCCATAAAAGGACCTAGCCAAGGCATTGATCCTCTCTGGATCAGTGACAGAGGAGCCGTCATCTGCAAGCAACTCCACGAGCTGTTTACGAGCTCCCCGCCCCTTCTCCAGAGAGAAAAAGAAAGGCGACGCTCGGTCCAGATCGTGCAGCATCTGGACCCGAGACCTCACGTATGCGCCTCGGGACCGCTCAAGCAGCAGACTCCTCAAAGCATCCTTCTTCCTCTGAAACTCTCCCCATTCGCTGGAGTCTTCACCAAACTGACCCAGGCGAGACTCAGCGTCCAGTATCTCCCTCTCAAGCTTCTCGACCGCTGAGTCCCGCCTTCCAGTCGACCCCCATGTATATTCCTTACAAAAGAGACGGATGTGAGCTTTACCCACATCCCACCACTGCCTAAGGGAAGAGAAGCACCTCTGCCTCTCTCTCCACTTCATCCAAAACCGAGTGAATGACTCCCGGAAACACCGATCCTCCAGCAGCCTGTTGTTGAAGTGCCAGTACGCGGACCCAGCCCGAGCGCACGCTGGATTAAAATCCACACGCACCAGACAGTGGTCCGAGCACGGCACCAGCCGCATTGACGCCGCTGAGACACGGGAAACAAACGCTCAGGAAATATAAAACCGGTCAATGCGGGAACCACCCCCCTCAGACCTCTGCGAAAAAGCAGTGGAATCCGGGTGAAGGTCCCTCCAAGCATCAACCAACTCAAAGGAGTCAATCAAGCCTCTCAGCTTCTTTGCTACAGCAGGCGCACACTGAGTACCAGAACGGTCCCGCACCTCAAGTGTGCAATTAAAGTCCCCACCAAGGAAGACACACTCTCCCCTATCAATAGTGCCCAACAGAGCATTTACCTCCTGAAGTAGGCCGGCCTGCATCGTGCCGGAGCTACGGGCATACACGTTAATGAAATGCAACGGCATGCCATCCAGGCTCACGGCCAGATGGAGCAAACGTCCTGGCACCACTTCCTCCACTTTTAAAACACTTGGCAGAAAATTTGGGGCCAACAGAAAAGCCACCCCACTCGAATTTGAGCTGAGACCCCCCCTTCCCACTCCACCTGCTTTTAAACTCTCCCCAGACAACTCATCCGGTGAGGCATCACGCCCCCCAGCACCTCCACTGGCACGGATATGGAGCACAGACTTGAACGACAACACCCCCGAACCTCCCCCCTTGGGCTGACTGCACATCCCTCGTCACAGAGGGCACACTACCAGGGGAGCCAACCACGTCAACTAGCGTGCTAGCACCCTCAGTAGGCCTCTGAAACGAGGGGACCTCCTCCGACCCAGAGGGCACACACCCAAGGGAGCTAACCCCAACACCCGATGAGACAACTCCCTCGGAGGGCCCCTGAGATGAAGGGACAAACTCCCGCCCAGAGGACACAACTCCACCGGATTCAACCTCAGCACCTGGTCCTGTGACACCCGCTGAAGATCCATGAAAAGGAGGCCCAACCACCGACCCAGAAGACACCAGGTCAAGACCACTTTCAGCCACATCAGTGGTGGAAAGCCCGGAGAAAGACATCCCCCTAGCTTTGGACCCACGCCCTTGCTCATCTTCACCAGGCAAATGCCTCCTTTTTGTCCCGCTAGCATGCGGAGGTACGGTAACCTCCATAAAGGAAGGGTCATCCGCCTCCACATTACCCCCGTCCACTTAGCCACCCGCACATTTTGGCTTCCTTGCCCCCTTCCGAACTACCTCAACTCCTTGCTGGGCCCCAGCAGGTGCAATCAGCACCTCACTGGAGCTGCCAGGCGCCCCTCGGGTGGTCACAGAACTCGGCAGGTGCACACTCGATTGCATTTTCTTCGCTCGGGCGGCCCTTTGCCTCTCCTTCTTCTTGATGTTCTTCCCCTGCTTCTCCCAAATCCCCCCCTCTCCTCTTCCCTCATCCTGTGCCCCACCTTCATCCGCCGCCACAGGCGCTGGACGTGGGGGGCGTGGGCTTTCGCTGCCCAGGGTCCCCAAAGCGGAACCTGCGGACCCGGAAGGATTATCACTGCCGCCCCGGATCACCAAGGCAGAGCTGGCAGCCCTAGCCGGGTCAGCAGTACCACCCCGCGCCACTGAGGTTTGACAAGCCACCCCAGATGGGCCAGCAGTGCAATCCTGGGCCACTGCGCTAGAACCCCTAGCAGTGACCCCGCGAATAAGACAATCCCTACGGAGATGTCCAACTTCGCCGCATGCATGACACCGTGCCTTTCCCCAACTCCAACGCACGGTTCTGGGGACACCCTTATACACCACCTCAAAACTCCCCTCAGCACCATCCCCCTCACCCACCTTCATGAATACCCTCCTCTTGAAACTGAAGACCCCTTTTTCCTCCGGGTCCCCCCCGGGATGCAAGAGCCTAAAGCACTTAGACCGCACTTCCCCGGGTGTGGAATAAGTAATGCATCCGAAATATATGTGGGGCAGCTCCGCAGGAGAACCGGTCTCACCCTAGATACCCACGGATCCACCTGTATGTGGACCCCCCCCACTGAGATCCCCATCTCCAACGCTCGGGCCACACACTCCCGGGTCTTAAGTATCATCTCAACCTTTCCTCTTTCGAGCTCGGAAGAGACAATAGCCCCCCTCCCAAGAAGTTCATTCATGGCCTTAGTAATTGCCCCCCTAGACATCATAGGCCCATTTGAACAGAGATACCAAAACTGTCCCCATCCAAGTCAACATGAGGCTCAAGCTCAGATGGCCTCGTACCCGCCACTGATGCCAACGCTGCGTAGGTCCGGACCTTCGGCCGCGCCCCTTCCATCGCCATCCTCACAGAGGCACAATCCAGCTGCAGGCACCCCAGCAGCACAGCTCCAAGTTAAGTCCCAGAGACAGTCACAGTCAAAGACAGGCAGCAGAAAACAGAAACCTCCAGCTGAAGCAGGAAAGTCCCCAGGTTCGTCCACAGCCAAGAGCAGCTTTTGGGAAGCTCTATCCCAGTCTCGCCGGAAGCAAAAGTACCTTCTTCACATTAAGCCAGGCAGCCGCACTGAGCAAAATGACTTTAGGGCAGAGAAACGGCGCTAAAAACGACAAAGACACCGCAAACTTCATACCCACGATCACAGGCACTCTTGGCAGTCCGCCAACGACAACCGCACCCTCGACAATGTGGAGAAAACTCAGGAATTTTCACATTGGTGGAGGCTTCCCAGACCAGAGGAAAGCTTCAACAGCCCAGCGATAAGTTAAACTATGAAGCCCCCCTGTGTCTGTGCCCTCTCCACCGGCAAAATCCTTGAAAGGCAGCTTCAATCCTCCTCAACTGCAGAGCTGAGAAGAAAACACGACCTCTCTCTCTCTCTCTCTCTCTCTCTCTCTCTCTCTCTCTCTCCCCCTCTCTCTCCCTCTCCCTCTCCCTCTCCCTCTCTCTCTCTCCCTCTCCCCCTCCCTCCCTCCCTCCCTCTCTCCTCTGCCCCCCCTCCTCTGCCCCCCTCTTATCCTGGGACCCCCCCCCGTCCTCTCCATCCCACACTGATCCCCATTCCCTCGTCTATTCAATCCTCACTGACATCCCCTGTGCCCCCTCCCCATCTACACCCCCCCTCAATCTATTCATCACCCTACCCACCTCGCATTGAATCTCGTGCCACCCCTCCCCATCCATCCTACACTGATCCCCCAATTCATCCTGTACTGACCTCCCTTCCCATCCATCCTCCACATCCCCCCCATTCATACTGCAATGAACCACCCATTCATCCCGTACTGTCCCACCCTCCATTTACCCTGCACCAATCCCCCATCCATCCTGTATTGACCTGCCCATTCATCTTTTACTAATCCCCCATTCATCCTGCACTGATCCACTCAAGCATCCTCATTCATCCTGTACTGATCACCCATTCATCCTGCACAGACCCTCCGATCCACATTGTCCTGACCCCCCACCCATTCATCCTGTACTGATCCCCCACATTCATCCTGTGCTGATCTCCCCCCCCCCGATCCATCCTGTACTGATTCCCCCAATTCAAGAAGAATGGGAACAGTCCGAAGAAGGGTCTTGATCCAAAACGTTGCCTATTTCCTTCGCTCCATAGATGCTGCTTCACCCGCTGAATTTCTCCAGCATTTTTGTCTACTCCCATTCATCCTGCACTGAACCCCCCATTCATCCTATACTGATCCCCCCCCCCATCCATCGCGTATTGATCCCCCCCCATTCAACACCATTAACATCCCCCATGCTCTCCCCTAACAATTTTACATACTGCAACCAACACATACTAAGTTGCCTGCCTCAATCCATCCATTTTGCACCGACTGCCTTGTCAACCCCCCCCCCCCCCAACACCCCCACCCCTGCCCGCCATCTATCCACCCCCTGACCCTATTGTGCTTCATGTTCTTCAGAGCGAACATTGACGATGTTTGATAAAGGAATGCAATCAAATGTGTTTTCATTTTCAATGTTATTATCTGTTTTGACACCATATAACAATTACAGCACGGAAACAGGCCCTCTCGGCCCTTCCAGTCTGTGCCGACCATTTATTTTCCCCTGCTCCCATCTACCTGCACTCAGACCATACCCCTCCATTCCTTTCCTGTCCATATACCTATCCACTTTACTTTTAATATGTTTAAACACCTTTAAACATATTACCAAAAGAACATTGGCTGCAGTTATGTCCTTTGGTCATCTCTTGTCAGTTAATGTAGTGGATAGGTATATGGACGGGAAGGGAATGGAGGGGTATGGTCTGAGTGCAGGTAGATGGGATCTTACCAATGCTTTGTACAATTTTAACATTAGTTCCCTACTCCAATATTCAATGCTCTGATTTATAAAGGCCAGCACACCAAAAGCTTTCGTTACCAACCAATCTACATGCGATTCCACCTTCACGGAACTATGCACAGTTATTCCTAGATCCCTCTGTTCCACAGCATTCCTCAATTCCCTACCATTTATCATGTACGTCCTATTTTGATTTGTCCTGCCAAGATGTAGCACCTCACACTTATCAGCATTAAACTCCATCTGCCATCTTACAGCCCACTTTTCCAAATGGCCCAAAACTCTCTGTAGACATTGAAAATCTACTTAACTATCCACAACACCACCCATATTAGTATCATCTGCATACTTACTTATCCAATTTTCCACCCCATCATCCAGATCATTGATGTACATGAGAAACAACAGTGGACCCAACACAGATCCCTGAGGCACCCCATTGGTCACTGGCTTCCAACCTGACAAACAGCCATCCACCATTACTCTCTGACATCTCCCATTCAGCCACTGTTGAATCCATCTTGCTACTCCGCCATTAACACCCAAAGATTGAACCTTCTTAACCAACCTTCCATGGGGAACCTTGTCAAAGGCCTTACTGAAATCCATATAGACAACATCCACTGCTTTACCCTCATCAATTTCCCAAGTAACCTCTTCAGAAAATTCAATAAGGTTTGTCAAACATTACCTTCCAGGCACAAATCCATGTTGACTGTTCTTGATCAGACCCTGTTTATCCAGATGCATATATATATATTATCTCTAAGTATCCTTTCCATTAATTTGCCCACCGCTGATGTCAAACTAACAGATCTATAATTGCCAAGTTTATTCTTTGAACCCTTTTTAAACAATGGAACAACATGCGCAGTACGCCAATCCTCCGGCACTATTCCCGTTTCTATTGACATTTGAAATATTTCTGTCATAGCTCCTGCTATTTCTACACTAACTTCCCTCAATGTCCTAGGGAATATCCTGTCAGGACCTGGAGACTTATCCACTTTTATATTTTTCAAAAGTGTCAGTACTTCCTCCTCTTTGAAACTCATAGTTTCCATAGCTACTCTACTTTTTTTCCATTACCTCATAAAGTTCAATATCCTTCTCCTTGGTGAATACCGAAGAAAGGAAATTGTTCAATATCCCCCCCATCTCTTTTGGCTCTGCAGATAGCTGTCCATTCCGGCTCTCTAATGGTCCAATTTTATCCATCGTTATCCTCTTGCTATTAATATAGCTGCCGAAACCCTTTGGATTTACTTTCACCTTTCTTGCCAAAGCAACCTCATATCTTTTTTTAGCCTTTCTAATTTTTTTAGAAAGGTTAAAAGAAGATATGAGGTTGCTTTGATGATCAGTGTTGTCTTGGACATTTGCAGCCTGGGGGAGAAAGATTCTGACTGTCTGCCCTATCTGGACCACTCATACTTTTATATACATCTGCGTCTTAGAGACACAGCGGGGAAGCAAGCCCTTCGGCCCACAGGGTCTGCACTGACCAGCAATCTCCACACATTAACACTACCCCACAAACACTGGGGACAATTTACATTTATACCAAACCAATTAACCTACAAACCTGTATAAGCCCTGTCCCACGGTACGAGTTCATTCAAAGAGCTCTCCCGAGTTTGCCCTGATTCGAACTCGGAAAGTTACGGTGCTGGCCACTCGTTGGTACTCGGGATCTCGTGACCATTAATCAACATGTCAAAAAATCTTCATGAGTCTTCCTGTGTTTACCTGCAGTTAGTGAGTCTTCCCGAGTACCTGCAGTTAGCGTTAGTAGCAACTAAGAGACATCCCCGAGCTCCGACGTACCCGCTACATTCATTCTCCATGCTTACCATGAGTTTGATTTTTTTTTAAACTCAGGAGAGCTCTTGGAATGAACTCGTACCATGGGACAGGGCTTTTAGTCTTTGGAGTGTGGGAGGAAACCAGAGAGCCCGTAGAAATCTCACGCAAGTCACGGGGAGAACGTACAAACTCCGTACAGACAGTACCCAGGTCTCCGGCGTGGCAAGTGCAGTAAGGAACCAACGCTACCACTGCGCCACCATGCCGTCTATGAGTCAGAGGGACTCCATTACCTTTCTTTGCGTATCCTCAGGCGTGTCGTCGGTCGTGTCGTCGTCGACATCTGCGGCGGCATCTGCGGTGGTGTCTGCGGTGGCTTCTGCGGCGGCATCTGCGGCGTCTTCGGCGGCGTCTTCGGCGGCGGTGTCTGCGGTGGTGTCGGCGGCGGTGTCAGGCGTGTTTGAGGCGGTGTCGGCCGTGTCTGCGGCGGTGTCAGCGGTGGTGTCGGCGGTGGTATCGGCGGCGGTGTCAGGCATGTCTGAGGCGGTATCTGCGGCGATGTCAGCCGTGTCTGCGGCGGTGTTGGCCGTGTCTGCCGTGTCTGCGGCTGTGTCTGCGGCGGTGTCAGCCGTGTCTGCGGCGGTGTCTGCGGTGGTGTCGGCGGCGGTATCAGGCGTGTCTGAGGCGGTGTCTGCGGCGATGTCAGCCGTGTCTGCGGCGGTGTCAGCCGCGTCTGCGGCGGTGTCTGCGGCGGTATCAGGCGTGTCTGAGGCGGTGTCAGCCGTGTCTGTGGTGGTGTTGGCCGTGTCTGTGGCGGTGTCTGAGGCGGTGTCGGCGGTATCTGCGGTGTTGGCCGTATCTGAGGCGGTGTTGCCGGTATCGGCCATGTCTGCGGCGGTGTCGGCCGTGTCTGCGGCGTTGTCAGCGGTATCAGCCGTGTCTGCGGCGGTGTCGGCGGTATCTGCGGTATCGGCCGTGTCTGAGGCGGTGTTGCCTGTATCAGCCATGTCTGCGGTGGTGTCTGCAGCGGTGCCTGCGGTATTGGCCATGTCTGCGGCAGTGTCGGCCATGTCTGCGGCGGTGTCGGCCGTGTCTGCAGCGGTGCCTGCAGTATTGGCCGTGTCTGCGGCGGTGTCGGCCGTGTCTGCGGCGGTATTGGCCGTGTCTGCGGCGGTGTCGGCCGTGTCTGCGGCGGTGTCGGCCGTGTCTGCGGCGGTGTCGGCCGTGTCTGCGGCGGTGTCAGCCGTGTCTGCGGCGGTGTCGGCCTTGTCTGCGGCGGTGTCTGCACCAGTGTCGGCGGTGTCGGCCGCGTCTGCGGCGGTGTCTGCACCAGTGTCGGCGGTGTCAGCCGTGTCTGCGGCGGTGTCGGCCGTGTCTGCGGCAGTGTCGGCCCTGTCTGCGGCGGTGTCGGCCGTGTCTGCGGCGGTGTCGGCCGTGTCTGCGGCGGTGTCGGCCGTGTCTGCGGCGGTGTCTGCACCAGTGTCGGCGGTGTCGGCCGTGTCTGCATCAGTGTCGGCCGTGTCTGCGGCGGTGTCGGCCGTGTCTGCGGCGGTGTCGGCCGTGTCTGCGGCGGTGTCGGCCGTGCCTGCGGCGGTGTCGGCCGTGTCTGCGGCGGTGTCGGCCATGTCTGCGGCGGTGTCTGCACCAGTGTCGGCGGTGTCGGCCGTGTCTGCGGTGGTGTCTGCACCAGTGTCGGCGGTGTCGGCCGTGTCTGCGGCGGTGTCGGCCGTGTCTGCGGCGGTGTCGGCCGTGTCTGCGGCGGTGTCTGCACCAGTGTCGGCGGTGTCGGCGGTGTCTGCGGCGGTGTCGGCCGTGTCTGCGGCGACGTCGGCCGTGTCTGCGGCGGTGTCGGCCGTGTCTGCGTCAGTGTCGGCCGTGTCTGCGCCGGTGTCTGCGCCAGTGTCGGCGGTGTCTGCGCCAGTGTCGGCGGTGTCGGCCATGTCTGCGGCGGTGTCGGCGGTGTCTGCGGCGGTGTCGGCCGTGTCTGCGGCGGTGTCTGCGCCAGTGTCGGCGGTGTCGGCCGTGTCTGTGGTAGTGTTGACGGTGTCGGTGATGTCGGCCATGTCTGCGACGGTGTTGGTGGTAACGGCAGTGGCGGCCATGTCTGCGGCGGTGTTGGCGGTATTGGCAGTGTCGACCGTGTCTGCGGCGGTGTCGACCGTGTCTGCGGCGGTGTCGTCGGACTTGTCGGTGGCCGAGCCTGCAAATAGGGAGCACAATTCATCAGCACACACATCCAGAGAAGCCATGCGGTCACAGAGAGAACATGCAAACTCCACACACACACACACACACACACACACACACACACACACACACACACACACACACACACACACACACACACACACACACACACACACACACACACACACACACACACACACACACACACACACACACACACACACACACACACACGGAGGAGAAGGCACGCAGTCACAGAGAGAACGTGCAAACTCCACACACACACACACACGCAGCACTCGAGGTTAGCATCAAACTTAATCCCAGCCTCGGCAAGGCCAGCAGCATAATCAAGGATGATTCACACCCTTGCCACTCCCTCTTTTCCCCTCTCCCATCAGGCAAAAGGTATAGAAGTGTGAAAACGCACACATTCAGGGACAGTTTCTTCCCAGCAGTTACCAGGTAACTGAACTATCCTACCCCAACCAGAGAGCAGTGCTGAACTACTATCTACTTCATTGATGGCCCTTCGTTTATCCTTGATCAGACTTTACTGGGTTTATCTAGGTATGTTGCAAAACTTACCTTTAGCGGTGCTGCACTTCTGCCACTCCCCGTGTGCGCGACTTTGGCGCCTTTCAGAGGGGGGCGGGCTTAAAGTGCCGTTTTTCGACAGACTGGGATAATCGATGAATGTCGGGCGATTTTGTTGCGGAAGAAAAATCGCTCCGACATTTCATCAATGAAGGTATTTTTAAATTACTCTAGATTATTTGTTAACTAGAGTAATTTAAAAATCACCTTCAAAAGCCGTGACCGCAGACAACGGGAAGGATTTTCTGTAGGGGAGGAAAAAAGGTAAATAGTTTATTTTTATATTAAAAGTTGGTTTTTCGGGAGGCTTTAATAATATTTTTATGTTGCGAAATGGGGTCCCAAAAAATCTATGAACAAACAGTATTTTTCCCCCCGACTTCACCGCTAACCACAACGTTCCAATCCACCGCATTCCAGTAAAACCCACTCGCTAGTTGATTTAAATGGCCATTAATTTACAGGAATCAAACACTAAATTCCTTCCATTTGGCCCAAAAATTCATGAAAATGAGATTTAAAAATTATGTTATAGTGTGGATTATTGTGTGAGTGTTATTTGGACATTTAGGCAATTTAAAAAAAGTTTATCTTTTCTTAAGAAATGGATAGATGTTTAGATCTACTCATTGAATTTTGTAATTAGCTACAATTAGATAACTAACTAATTATATGCATTAATTTCAGGTCATCCAAGTAAGATTGTTTCATATTTCTTTCAGAATGCTTCAATCTATAATAACTGAAAATTTCATTGAGTTCTCTTAATTTTTAAGAAAGTTATGGGCTTTTAACTTTTCCAGATCACAGCTTTTGAGTTAAGTCAATTGAAAGGCAATGGGGAGCAAGATGCTAATTTCCGAGTATGAAAATGGCCATAACTTTCTTAATACTGAAGATATGAAAGTAAATTAGGTGTCAAATTAAACTTCTTTTTATGCTTTATCTGATGGGATAAATTGCAGACTTGATTTTTTAAATCTCAAAATTTTGTAACATTGCTAGTTTATCTTGCACTAAACATTATTCCCTTATCATGCATCTGTACACTGTAAATGGCTCGACTGTAATCATGTATTGTCTTTCCACAGCTCACAACAAAAAGCGTTTCTCTGTACACGTGACAATAAACTAAACTGACCCGGGCCTCTTGCGCTGTGAGGCGGCAGCTCTAATGTTAATTGGCTCCTTTGAATTGTACCCGAGCGTGTAGAATAACATAGAACTAGCGTGCTGTATTGCTAAAACTAAACCAAGGAGGATTCAGCATCTGTGGGGGATAGGAGCTAATTGAGACGGATAAGGATGCTAGAAACAAATTATGGCAGAGTGAATAATGAACAGATGTTTAAAAATGCAAGTTCAAGGGATGGTCTAAAACAGAGTTTGAGAGAATGATGAATGGGGAAAAAAGGTGCAGACTCATTTCTAAATGGGGTGAAAATCCAGAAATTGGAGGTACAAAGGGACTTGGGAGTTCTGGTGCAGGATTCCCAAAAAGGTAATCGGCAAGACAAATCGGTGATAAAGAAGGCAAACACAATAGTATTTCAAGGGGGCTAGAGTACAAAAACAGGGATGTAATGCTGAGGCTCTATAAGGCACTGGTCAGGCCACATTTACAGTATTGTGAGCAATTTTGTGCACCATATCTGAGCTAGGATTTGCTGGCTATGGAGAGGGTCCAGAGGAGGTTTACGAGAATGATCCCAGGAATGAGTGGGTGAACGTTTATGACGGCAGTGGGCCTGTATTCGCTGGTGTTCATTGAAATTCACCAAATAGTGAAAGGTTTGGACAGTGTGGACGTGGATAGGATGTTTCCACTCATGGGGGAGTCTCGGACCTGGGGTAAATTTGCCCCCAGTGGGTAAATTTCGCTTACCCAGGGGGCAAGTTTATTGATTCTGAATTTGTAAATACTTTTTCTCTTTGACTGACTGTGTTTAGTTCTGGTATAATGATCTGTTCATCATTAGCTGTTCATAAATAAGTGAAATAATATTATAATGTGTTATTAAAGTTGCGAGGGTAAATGGGATGAAAAAGGCTGGCAACCCCTGGTCTCGGACCAGAGCCGCAAAATTAAACAATATTCCTTTAAGAAGGAGATGAGGAGGAATGTCTTTAGTCAGAGGGTGGTGAATCTGTGGAATTCATTGCCACAGGTGGCTGTGGAGGCCAAGTCATTGGATATTTTTAAGGATAGATTCTTGATTAGAACGAGTGTCAGGGGTTATGGGGAGAAGGCAGGAGAATGGGGTTGAGAGGGAAAGATAGATCAGCTATAATTGAATGGTGAAGTAGACTTGGTGGGCCGAATGGCCTAATTCTGCTCCTGTAACTTATGAGCGGGGGGTCAATGTTACCTGAGGTGTTAACATATGATGGACACGTAAATGGGATTGCGGTGATGTCCATGATTCAGAGAGTATTGCTCAACATGGTGAAATGATGCACTAAGCTTCCAACTAAGCTTACTTACAGCATGGAAACCCTTACACTAGGTCTACCCTACTCACTGGGCGCAATTTTCAGAATTAATCTACACACCTGTACATCTTTGGAATGTGGGAGGAAATCGGAGCACCCGGAGCAAACACACACAGACACAGAGAGAACGTACAAACTCTAGTCCCACCTGCCTGCATTTGGCCCATATCCCTCTCAACCTTTCCTATTTCCACACCTGTCAAAATGTCTTTAAATTCAAAGATAAGACACAAAATGCTGGAGTAACTCAGTGGGACGGGCAGCATCTCTGGCGAGAAGGAATGGGTGACGTTTTGTGTCGAGACCCTTATTCAGACTGATGACGGGAGTGGGCAGCACAGAGATAAAATGTAGTCAGAGACAGTGTGACTCGTGAGAGAAGTGGTAAGGGGGAGGAATGGAAAGAGAGGGAAAGCAAGGGCTACTTGAAGTTAGAGAATGTTCATACCACTGGGGTGTAAGCTGCCCAGGCAAAATTTGAGGTGCTGTTCCATAAATGATTGGAGCAGAATTTGGCCATTCGGCCCATCAACCTTTCAATCATGGCTGATCTATCTCTCCCTCCTATCCCCATTCGCCTGCCTTCATCTAACCCCTGACACCCGTACTAATCAAAAATCTATCTATCTCTGTTAGTCTGAAGAAGGGACTCGACCCGAAACGTCGCCTATTCCTTCTCTCCATAAATGCTGCCTCACACGCTCAGTTTCTCCAGCATTTTTGTCTACCTTTGATTTTTCAGTATCTGCAGTTTCTTTCTTAAACAAAAATCTATCTATCTCTGGCTTTGAAATATCCATTGATGGCCTCCACAGCCTTCTGCAAAGAATTCCACACAATCACCACCCTCTGACTAGCCGCAATTGTGAAACCAGTCTCAGACAACTGGGTACCTCCAACCACCCTAATGTCAGGCCTCAGGAATCATACATGTTTACATGTATCCAACATTGCTAATTATGACCAATGCAGTGAGCTGCAGCCAATGCTCACGCTAAACACACTAAATTAGTTAATTTTCTTTAAACAGATCTCCTGGCAACAACTTCAAGTAATCTAATTCCAAACCCTACCTCCAATTTGCGCTGGGCCTCACTCTGACAATGGAGGAGGCTAAGGACAGAAAGATCAGTGTGGGAATGGGAGGAGAATTAAGTGTTGAGCAACAGGGAGATCAGGGAGGTCCTCCAGTAAAGTCTTGGAGGGTAATCCAGAAAGGCTCTGGAACCAAAAGGCTCTACTCGCCATGGGGGGCAATGTCAAAGATCAATCAAAAACCAAAGATAGACACAAAAGACTGGAGGACCTCAGCGGGACAGACAGCATCTTGGGAGAAAAGCAGCAGGTGACGTTTCGGGTCTGAAAGTAAATCTTTCCCATCTCACCTTCAACCTATATCCTCTGGTTCTTGGTTCCCAAACCCAGCGTAACATACTGCATTCACTTTATCTATTCCCCTCACGGTCTTGTACGCCTCTCTAAGGTCAGCCCTCATCCGCCTACACACCAAACCTGCTCAACCTCTCCCTATGGCTCAGGCCCTCAAGTCCTGGCAACATCCATCGTAAAAAAGCTGGAGATACAAAAAGCTGGAGTAACTCAGCAGGACAGGCAGCATCTCTGGAGAGAATGAATGGGTGACGTTTCGGGTGACGTTTCGGGTGACCCTTCTTCAGACTACCAAAGTAAATCTTGATACAAATCAAAAAGCTCATAAATCGACAAGGCCGTAAAGTTTATTGGCCATGAGGAAGGTGAAGTGGCAGGATATAATTAATGCTGCTGTACAAAACCACTTTGTTCGAGCATGCGTCATGCAAGCCGTCCTATGACCACCTAAACTGTCAGTTGGCAACTTAAAAAGCTGCCAAGGTTGCCCGCTGACAAAAGAGAAAAAAAATTATGTGAGAGCCCTGCAAGGTGTATAATATTGTCGACACTGTCATAGGCCTTTTTTTACATATGCTGTCACAATGCACTGTAGTCTCTGAACAACCCTTCAGCTCCAAAGAATAAAGACCTAACTTGTTCAACCTTTCTCTGTAACTTAGTTGCTGGAACCCAGGCAACATTCTAGCAAATCTCCTCTGTACTCTCTCTATTTGACATCCTTCCTATAATTAGGCGACCAAAATTGTACACCATACTCCAGAATTGGTCTTACCAATGCCTTGTACAATTTTAACATTACTTCCCTACTCCTATATTCAATGCTCTGATTTATAAAGACCAGCATACCTAAAGCTTTCTTTAACACCCTATCTACATGCGATTCCACCTTCAGGGAACTATGCACAGTTATTCCTAGATCTCTCTGTTCCACAGCATTCCTCAATTCCCTACCATTTACCATGTACGACCTATTTTGATTTGTCCTGCCAAGATGTAGCACCTCACACTTATCAGCATTAAACTCCAACAATTTAGTGTAGTTTAGTTTAGAGATACAGCGCGGAAACAGGCTCTTGGCCCATCAAGTCCGCACCAACCAGTGACTGCACAAATTAACACTACCCTACACACACTAGGGATGATTTTACATTTACACCAAGCCAATTAACCTATAGACCTGTACGTCTTTGAAGTGTGGGAGGTAACCGAAGATCAGGGAGAAAATCCGTGCATGTCACAGGGAGAACGTACAAACTCCGTACAGACAAGCACCCATATTCAGATTTAACCTGGGTTTCTGGCGCTGTGAGGCAGTAGCTCTACTGATATGCCACCATGTCACCATGGACAATTATTTCAGAACATAATTGGTAGAAATTGTATTTCACAATGTTTGTGTTTTTTTGGTTATTGGAACTTTGCAAGAGGTTGATCATGTTAAAGAATGTATTTGAAGATATACAAAGTGTGGAGTAAGTCAGCAGGTCTGGGGGCATCTCTGCAGGACATGGACATGTTATCCAGAGATGGTGCCTGACCCCACTGACTTATCCAGCACTTTGCATTTTTTTGGAAAATCAGCATCTGCAGTTCCTTGTGTTTCTGTGTATTTGAGGTATCTTGGAATGATCTTCCAGCAGAAGTGGTGGAGGCAGGATCGATTTTAACGTTTAAAAATAAAGTGGATAGGTATATGGACGAGAAGGGAATGGAGGGGTATGGTCTGAGTGCAGGTAGATGGGACTAGGGGAAAATAAATGGTCGGCATGGACTGGAAGGGCCGAGAGGGCCTGTTTCCGTGCTGTAATTGTTATAATTATTATCTGGTTACTTCCCATTTTCCCAACTTGACACCATTTAGATAATAATCAGCCTTCCTGTTTTTGCTACCAAACAGGATAACCTCAAATTTATCCACATTAAACCGCATCTGCCATGCATCTGTCCATTCACCCAACCTGTCAAAATCACTCTGCATTCTCATAGCATCCTGCTCACAGTTCACACTCACCCAGTTTTGTGTCATCTGCAAATCTGCTAATGTTACTTTAAATCCCTTCATCTGAATCATTGATGTATATTGTAAATATCTGCAGGTCCCAGCTCAGAGACTTGCGGTACCCCACTAGTCACTGCCTGCTATTCTGAAAGGGACCCGTTAATCCCTCCTCTTTGCGTCTTGTCTGTCAACCAATTTTCTATCCATGTCAGCACTCTACACCCAATATTATGTGCCCTAATTTTGCCCACTTATCTCCTATGTGGGACCTTATCAAATGTTTTCAGAAAGTCCAAGTACACTACATCCATTGATCCTCCCTTGTCCATTTTCCTAGTTACATCCTCAAAAAATTCCAGAAGATTAGTCAAGCATGATTTCCCCTTCGTAAATTCACTCTGACTCGGTTCGATCCTGTCACTGCTATCCAAAAGCCGCTATTTCATCTTTTATAACTGACTCCAGCATCTTCCCAACCATGTCAGGCTAACTGGTCTATAATTCCCCGTTTTCTCTCTCCCGACTTTCTTAAAAAGTGGGATAATATTAGCTACCCTACAATCCACATGAACTGATCCTGAATCTGTAGAACATTGTAAAATGATCATCAATGTGTCCACGATTTCTAGAGCCACTTCCTTAAGTACCTTCGGATGCAGACCATCAGGCCCTGAGGATTTATCAGCCTTCAGTCCCTTCAGTCCACCCAACACCATTTCCTGCCTAATGTGGATGACCTTCGGATTCTCCGTCACCCCAGATCCTCTGGCCATCAGGAAAACTGTTTGTGTCCTCCTTAGTGAATACAGATCCAAAGTATCTGTTCAACTCATCTGCCATTTCCTTGTTCCCATAATAAATTCACCTTGTTCAGTCTTCAAGGGTCCAACTTTGGTCTTAACTATTTATTTCCTCTTCACATACCTAAAGAAGCTTTTACTATTCTCTTTTGTATTCTTGGCTAGCTTACTATTGTACCTCATCTTTTGTCCCTGTATTGCCTTTTTAGTTATCTTCTGTTGCTCCTTAAACATTACCCAATCCTCTTGCTTTCCGCTCACCTTTGATACGTTGTACTTCTCAAATCCGGTTCATTACATAACACTAAATCCAGAATTGCCTTCTCCCTGGTTGGCTCCAATACAAGATGCTCTAAGAATCCATCACAGAGGCACTCCGCAAACTCCCTTTCTTGGGGTCCAGTACCAGCCTGATTTTCCCAGTCTACCTGCATGTTGAAATCTCCCATAACAACTGGGACATTGCCTATGCTACATGCCAATTTTAATTCCTGAATCAACTTGCACCCAATATTCATGCTTGGGGGTCTTTAGATAAGTCCCATTATGGTCTTTTTACCCTTACAATTCCTTAGTCCTATCCATACTGATGTCACATCTCCTGTTTCAATGTCACCCATTGCAAGGGACTGAATTTCATTCCTCACCAACAGAGCTACCGCACACCCTCTGCCCACCTGTCTGTCTTTTCAATAGGAGGTATGCCCTTGAATATTCAGTTCCCATCCCCGGCCCTCTTGCAGCAATGTCTCTGTATTTGGTTCCGATTTGAGTGGGCCAGTGGAGCAGAGAAGCCAAGACAGTTGTGTGCACCAACAATGGATAAAAAAAGGTCCATAGAGGTTAGAAGGCTGGGCAGGGTCAGGGGGGAGGGAAGAGGGAAAGATGCGGGGGAATGTTGGAGACCGGATGGAGACAGGATTGTCACTGGATGGATAGGATTCTCTTCCATAAAGAAAAGCTTAGAGGTGGCAGAAGAGCCCTACGTCTCTACGTCCAGAACGAGGGGTTACAGTTTAAGAATAAGACCCGCTGAGTCACTCCATCTTTTATCTTGGTCTATTAACAGATTCAGATCTACCTTAGATCTCCTCGTGTAAGTCTGCTTTTTCTCCGGTATTCTCAAAACTGCTTGCTTGGATAACTGATTCACCGTGAAGTTTCGACCTCTAGCTGTCAATGCAGAATGGGTATGGTGCACCCACTGCAAGCTGTCAGATTAAATGGAGCCAGTTTGCCAAGTTGACAGATGAAATGGAGCCCGTCTCTCATGGTTACGGATGCAGTTCACTGTGAGGTCACCGGCCAGGCACATTATGAGGTCACCTCTGATTATGATGGTTTACAAACTTACGAATGGAAGGCAGAGCCCAGAAGGGAATAAACCACTTCACCATATGACCACAGGTCACAGTGGTTATAACCAACTGGACTCAAATGTTAGATACAAGGAACTCAGTTCAGTTGAGTTTATTGTCACGTGTACAGAGAAATGCTTTTTGTCGCGTGCTAAAAAGAGTCAGCAGAAAGACAATGCATGATTACAATTGAGCTGTTTACAATGTATAGATACATGGTAAGGGAATAACGTTTAGTGCAAGATAGAGCCAGCAAGGATAGTCCGAGGGTCACCAATGAGGTAGATAGTAGTTCAGAACTGCTCTCTGGATGTGATAGGATGATTCAGTTGCCTGATAACAGCTGAATCTGGAGGTGTGCTTTTTCACACTTCTGTACCTTTCCTACTTTGAGGAAGGACATTCTTGCTATTGAGGGATTGCAGCGCAAGTTCACCAGGTTAATACCCGGGATGGCAGGACTTATGTATGATGAAAGAATGGGTCGACTGGGCTTGAATTCGCTGGAAATGAGAGGGATGAGAGGGGATCTCAGAGAAACATATAAAATTCTTAAAGGATTGAACAGGCTAGATGCAGGAACAATGTTCCCGATGTTGGGGGAGTCCAGTACCAGGGGTTTCAGTTTAAGAATAAGGCTTAGGCCATTTAGGACTGAGATGAGGGAAAACGTTTTCATGCAGAATATCTGTGGAATTCTCTGCCACAGAAGGCAATGGAGGCAAATTCACTGGATGTTTTCAAGAGAGAGTTGGACATGGCTTTTAGGGCTAACAGAATCAATGGATATGGGGAGATAGCAGGAAAGGGGTGTGGAATTTGGATGATCAGCCATGATCATTTTGAAAGGTGGTGTTGGCTCAAAGGGCCAAATGGCCAACTACTACATCTATTTTCTATGTTTCTACGTCATCATGAGTCCGGCACTCATTGATGTCTGGTCCTTAAGAAGGGTCCTGAACCAAAACATCACCCACCCATGTTCTCCATAGATGCAGCTCGACCCGCTGAGTTACTCCAGCACTCTGTTCCTCCATGGACTGGCTTGTGTCTTGCTTGAATGAAAGAGCTACATTGCCAATGCACACAAGCCCCAACTTTGCTGTCAACATGAAACTGTTGACAGTTCAAGAAATGTAATATGTTGATGAAACCCGAGTGATGGACAAGATAATGCTTCACAGGAGAAAGTTAAATCTGCCTTGAATTAAACCCCACTTGTAGAAACTAAACTAAAGGAAGATGTTTCTAAAAGTTATGCGGTTGATTCTATTACTCCAGAAGTGAAGGGCAGGTGTGGGAGAGTCTAAGGCAATTACACCCCTTCATTTCATCAACACAGGGGACAAGGGGTTGTCTTAATCATAATTAGATCTGTCAAGAAATAAGAGGCAAACAATATTAAATCTCAAGTATTTTCATTTCGAGATGCAGTGTGACAATGGGCCCTTTGGTCCATGGAGTCAATAGACAATAGGTGCAGGTATAGGCCATTCGGCCCATCGAGCCAACACCGCCATTCAAGATGATCATTGCTGATCATCCTTAATCAGTTCCTGCCTTCTCCCCATATCTCCTGACTCTGCTGTCTTTAAGAGCCCTATCTAGCTCTCTCTTGAAAGTATCCAGGGAAACGGCCTCCACCGCCCTCTGAGGCAGAGAATTCCGCAGACTCACAACTCTCTGTGAGAAAAAGTGTTTCCTCATATCCGTTCAAAATGGCATGGCCCTTATTCGTAAACTGTGGCCCCTGGTTCTGGTTCCCCAATATTGGGAACATTTTTCCTGCCTCTAGCGTGTCCAAACCCTTAACAATCTTATATGTTTCAATAAGATATCCTCTCATCCTTCTAAACTCCAGAGTGCACAAGCCCAGCTGCTCCATTCTCTCTGCCTATGACAGTCCCGCCATCCCGGGAATTAACCTTGTAAATCTACGCTGCACGCCCTCAATAGCAAGAATAGGGGACCATACCTGCACACAATACTCCAGGTGTGGTCTCACTAGGGCCCTGTAGAACTACAGAAGGGCCTCTTTGCTCCTATACTCGACTCCTCGTGTTTTAAAGGCCAACATGCCATTCGCTTTCTTCACTGCCTGCTGTACCTGCATGCTTACTTTCATAGACCGATGAACAAGGACCCCCAGATCCCTTTTCCCAACGATGCCATTTAGATAGCAATCTGCCTTCTTGTTTTTGATACCAAAGTGGATAACCACACATTTATCCGCATTAAACGTAATCAGCCATACATCTGCCCACTCCCACAACCCTGTCCAAGTCCCCCTGCATTCTCATAGCATCCTCGACACAGTTCACACTGCCACTCAGCTTTGTGTCATCTGTCATTATGTCACTGCCTGCCATTCTGAAAGGAACCCGTTAATCCCTACACTTTGTTTCCAGTCTACCAACCAATTTTCTATCCATGTCAGCACTCTACCCCCAATATCATGTGCCCTAATTTTTATGCACTAATCTCCTATGTGGGATCCTGTTACTGCTATCCAAATGTGCCACAATTTCATCTTTTATAATTGACTCCAGCATCTTCCCCACCACCGATGTCCACGCCAACCAGTACATACGCACTATCCTACGCACTGGGGACTTTTTACCAAAGCCCATTAACCTACAAACCTGTAAGTCTTTGGAGTGTGGGAGGAAACAAGAACACCCGGAGAAAACCCACGTAGGTCACAGGGAGAACGTACAAACTCTGTACAAACAGCACCCGGGTCTCTGGCGCTGTGAGGCAGCAACTCTACCGCTGAGCCACACTACCTTGTTGGGGAAAAATACTTAAAAAACAGCAGAATATTTTTGACGGTTACACAAAAAGCTGGAGAAACTCAGCGGGTGCAGCAGCATCTAAGGAGCGAAGGAGATAGGTGACGTTTCGGGTCGAGACCCTTCTTCAGACTGGTCAGGGATCAGGGAAACGAGAGATATAAACGGTGAGATGGAGAGATAAACAACAATGAATGAAAGATATGCAAAAAAGTATTGATGATAAAGGAAACAGGCCATTGTAAGCTGTTTGTGGTGTGAAAATGAGAAGCTAGTGCGACTGGGGTGGGGGGGGGGGGTGGGGGGGAGAGATGGAGAAGGAATGTCAGGGCCCGAGGGCTGAGGGAGAGGTGGGGAGGGGAGGGGGCAGAATTTTTGACATTTACCAAATGAGAGTTGTCGAGAGTCAAAGCATATGTAGTTTGTTCCTGGCACAAAAACACTTCTACTCATTTTCACACTTAAATCTATAAACCTAAAGACTACTGTTGGATTGTAAATCAATATTTGACAAATCTGAACAGTGGGTAACAGAGAGATATAAAGCACACAGAGGGATTACTGGAGTGCATGTTCCCTTTGTAGTCCCTGAAAAATCCGTGGCAGTGTCAGAGCGTTGTTCTGATGTTCTAAGCCATGCCAATCCAGATATGATTGAATGACGGAGAGGACTTGATGAGCCAAATGGAGAAGGAACAACTCATTGGCCACCAGGGGCGCCGCATGGTGGCAGCCTCGGACAAAAGTCTGTCTGTTTTTCCATATTCTTTTAATTTTTAGTCTGTTTATAAAGTATGTGTTGGAGTTTCCTAGTATTTCTATGTGGGGGGAGGTGGGTAGAGTAAGGAGGAAACCGTTTCCCAGTCACTTTGTGGCGAGGATGTGACTATTCTCCGAGTCACATCTTTGCCCCCCACAACCCCGTGGGGCCTGTCAACTGGATTGGTGTGGCCTTTCCTGCTGGAGACCGGACCAGAGCTTCAGCAGCGGTGCAGCGCAGGATACATCGTGGAGCGGGCGATGCCTTACCCGGATCACCGTTTAAAGCTCCGGGGTGTTGGACCTGCTGCTTCCACATCGTGGAGCTGTGGATTGTAGATCTTCCAGCTGCGGGCTGCGCTGACTTCAACATCACGGAGTCCTGGGATCCCTTCGCTGAAGGCCGCCAGTGTGAATCTCCGCCCAGTTTAGCCTGTGGACGTCGGGAGCCGCGGTCTCCGGTAAAAGGTGGCCGATTCGGAAGTCCTAGCCGCTGAGCATGTTCTTCTGTTCCAACGTCGGAGTTCCATCATCCCGGCAAGAGGGCCTGAACATCGGGACGCTATTGCAGCGACTGCGGGGGCTCTTGAGGCCTCCACCACGGGTGAACATCAAAGAACATCAAACGGGAGGATGACTGAACTTTGGTGCCTTCCCTCACAGTAAGAAACTTTGAATCTGCTGTGTGGGGATGTTTGTGTTAAAGACTATCGTGTTCTGTGTTCCTTTTTTAGTCATATGGCTGTATGGTGACCCCAAATTTAACTGTACCAATTGGTGCATGTGACAATAAATGTGTCTAGAATCTTGAAACTCTTGAATCATTGGGTTTGAAAGTTTGCAGAGGAATAACATACAACTCCCTTAGCATCAAGTGAATTGGTCGGCACGATGGTGCAGTGGTAGAGTTGCTGCCTTACAGCACAAGAGACCCGGGTTCAATCCGACCCGGGTTCAGCCCTCAGACCAGTGAGCCCATGGGCTCAAACGATGAACCTGGTAAGGCATCCCCCGCTCCACCTTGTATCCAGCGCTGCGCCGCTGCTAAAGATCTAGTCCGGTCTCCGGCAGGAAAGGCCGCGCAAATCCAGTTGATAGGCTGCAGGGTAAAACCAGACAGTCAGAACCGTTTTTTAGTTTAGTTTAGAGATACGGCACAGAATCAGGCCCTTCAGCGCACCGGGTCTACATCAACCAGCGATCCCCGTGCTTTAAATTACCCTACACACTAGGGACAATTTACATTTACACTGAGCCAATTTACCTACAAAACTGCACGTCTTTGTAGTGTGGGAGGAAACTGAAGATCTCGGAAAAAAAACCCACATGGGTCACGGGGAAAACGGACACACTTTGTACTGACAGTGCCTGTAGTCAGGATCGAACCCGGGTCTCTGGCACGGCAACCGGTGTAAGCCAGTAACTCTCCCGCTGCGCCACCGTGCCACCCCTTTTTCCCAGGACAGATATGGACTACTAGAGCGCATAGCTTTAACAAGAGAGGGGCAAAGTTTAAAGATTTGTGGAGCAAGTTATTAAAGGTTGGAGTGCGCCTTGAGTGTCTTGCCAGGGGTGGTGGAGGCAGATACAACAGTGGCATTTAACAGGTTACAAGATACAAAATACATTTATTTGTCACGTGCCAGTTGGTACCGTGAACTGTGTGGTCACCATACAGTCATACAATAAAATAAAGAACACAACACATGATAGAGTCCAACATAAAACATCCCCACACAGCAGAATCAAACGTTTCCCACTGTGAGGGAAGGCAGTCATCTTCCTCCGATGTTCCTGATGTTCACCCGTGGTCGGGGCCTCCGGAGTCACAGCTACGGGCGGCCCGTCGCTCAGGCCCGCTGGCCGGGATGTTGGAACTCCGACATCGGAACGGGAGGACAATCTCAGCGGCTTGGACCTCCGAACCGGCCACCTCCCACCGGAGTCCATATCTCCCGAAGTCCCCAGGCTGCTCTGGGCGGAGATTCACCTTGGCGGCCCTTGGCAAAGGCCCCAGGGACTCCGCGATGTTGGAGTCGGCGCGGCCCGCGCTGGTAGCTCCACAAACCAGAGCCCCACGATGTCGACGCTGCAGGCCCAACACTCCGGAGCTTCAAACAGCGATCCAGGTTGGCATCGCTCACTCCGCCGTGAATCCAGCGTCGCGCCGCTGCTGCCGAAGCACTGGCCCGGTCACCGGTCTCCGGTAGGAAAGGCCGCTCCGATCCAGTTAGTAGACCACGAGGAGGGGAGGGCGAGGATGCAAATCGGAGAAATAGTTGCATCCTCGCCAGGAAGCGACTGGGAAACGGTTCACCCCTTACCCTACTCCCCTCCCCAACATAGAAAAATGAAAGAATCCCCAAAACAAACTGTTTAGACAAACTAAAATGAAAAAAAGATAGAAAAAAACAAACAGACTGTAGGCAGAGGCTGCCTTCAATGCGGCGCCCCTAGTGGGTAGTTTTTGGATAGGCAGGGAATGAAGGGATAATGATTATGTGCAGGCAGATACGTGTTGGCAGTGGTGTCACGTTTGCCACAGACATTGTGGGCCAAAGGGCCTGTTCCTGTGTTGTACTGTTCTATATTCTATACCTAATGTTATCAATCTTTAACTTTAGCAAAGGGTTTGGTGGGGAAGGGAAGGAGATGAGATAAGCCAAGCTGATTTAGACTTTAGAGAAATAGCGTGGAAACAGGCCCTTCGGCCCACCGAGACCACGCCGACCATTGATCACCGGCGCACTTGGGACAATTTACAAATTTTCTGAAGCCAATTAACCTGGAAAACTTGTAGGTCTGTGGAGTGTGGGAGGAAACCGGAGCACCCGGAGAAAACCCACACTGTCACAGGGAGAAGGTACAAACTGCGTACAGGCAGCACCCGTAGTCAGGATTGACCCCGGATCTCTGGCGCTGTAAGGCAGCAACTCCACCGCTGCGCCAACATGCCGCACAAATAGTTGCACATCAGATTAGACACGTTAGGAAGAAGAACATGTACAACATTGTAGATTCAATTGCGGAGTTCGATTACTTCAGGCAGCTGTTCTTGTAACAGATTGGTAAAAATAACTAATCATTTACTCCTCATGCCACCATTAACATTGGCAAGGAGGATAGGAGGCACAGGTCAGTGGGGCCGAATTGTCCGATTTACACAAACTAAATGGAGCAGTCTACTGGGATCAACAAACCCACAAAGTGTCTGGACCCGAAAACTCACCCATTCCTTCTCTCCAGAGATGCTGTCTGTCCCGCTGAGTTACTCCAGTACTTTGTGTCTATCAACTGAGAAGTACATCCAGGTTCAGCTCCTGAAGGACCGTGTTGGGGAATTGGGGAAGCAAGTGAAAGACGTTCGGTTCGTCCTACAAACTGAGTCGTTCCTCGACAAGTCCTACAGTGAGATTGTTACACCTAAGGTACTGGACTGGAAAATGTGGGTGACGGTGAGAAAGGGAGGGAAACTTGGAATGCAAAAGTCCCCGGGCGTTGTACCTCTTGTGAACTGGTTCACCCACTTAGAAGCTGTAGGGACAGAAGATGTTAAAACACCAAGCGGCGGACTAGCTTGCGAAGCAAAAAGGGCTATTGAGCCAAAACCAAAGAGGCCAACGTCAGGCAACGCCATTATAGTTGGAGACTCCATTGTGAGAGGTACGGACAGGGGTTTCTGCGGCAACAGACGGGATTCGAGGATGGTGTGCTGCCTTCCTGGTGCCAGGATCCAGGGTGTCACGGACAGAGTGCAGAAAATCCTCAAGGGCGAAGGTGAACAGCCAGAAGTGGTCGTGCATGTTGGCACAAACCATGTCAGAAAGAAGGGGATGAATATTCTGCAGCGTGACTTTAGAGAGCTCGGAAAAATAACCATATAACCATAAAAACGCTGAAAAGCAGGACCTCCAGGGTTGTTATCTCCTGTTTGCTTCCAGTTCCTTGTGCTGGCGAGAGCAGGAACAGGGAGATACAGGACCTGAATGTGTCGCTGAGGAACTGGTGCAGGGGGCAGGGATTTTGATTCTTAGATCACTGGGAGTAAGGGGGAACTGTACAAAAGGGACGGATTGCATCTTAACAGGTGGGGGACCAGCATTCTGGCAGGCAGGTTTGCCACTGCTACACGGATGGTTTTAAACTGAATAAGGGGGGTGGAGTGTCAAATGGGATTGTCGAAGATGGAGTTAAAGGGAAAGAGCGTAAAGGGATGGTTAATGACCCCAGGATTAACGGGAAAGGAAGCTCACAAAGGGATAGGAGAGTATGACCAAGTGTAAAAGGGATCGATGTGAAAGGTGAGATGCGTAAGGAATTAAAAGTATTGTATTTGAATGCGCGAAGTATAAGATGTAAAGTAGATGAGCTTGAGGCTCAGTTAGAGGTTGGTAAATATGACATTGTAGGGATTACTGAGACGTGGCTGCAGGAGGATCGGGCCTGGGAGCTTAATATTCAGGGTTATACATCCTATAGAAAGGACAGGCAGGTGGGCAGAGGAGGGGGGTAGCTCTGCTGGTGAGGGATGGAATTCAGTCCCTTGCGAGGGAAGACATAGGGACTGACGAGGTAGAGTCACCGTGGATTGAGTTGAGGAATTGTAAAGGCAAGAAGACACTAATTGGTGTTATTTACAGACCCCCAAATAGTAGCCTGGATGTAGGCTGTATGTTGCAGCAGGAGTTAAAACTGGCATGTAACAAAGGGAATGCCACTGTGGTGATGGGGGATTTCAATATGCAGGTAGACTGGGAAAATCAGGTTGGATCACTTTCCCAAGAAAGAGCGTTTTTTAGAGTGCCTCCGAGATGGATTCTTAGAGCAGCTTGTAATGGAGCCGACCAGAGAAAAGGCAATTCTGGATTTAGTGTTGTCCAATGAACCAGATATGATAAGAGAACTCGAGGTAAAGGAACCGCTTGGAGGTAGTGATCATAATATGATAAGTTTTAATTTGCAATTTGAGAAGGAGAACGTTAAGTCAGAAGTGGCAGTGATGCAGTTGAACAAAGGGGACTATGAAGGCATGAGAGAGGAGCTGGCCAAAGTAGACTGGAAAGGGATACTAGCAGGAATGACGGTGGAACAGCAATGGCACGAATTTCTGGGCAGAATCCCGAAGACGCAGGATAATTTCATTCCAAAAAGGAAGAAAGATTCTAAGGGGAGTAGGAGGCAACCGTGGCTCACAAGAGAAGTTAGGGATAGAATAAAACTAAAAGAAAAGATGTAAAACACAGCAGAGTAGCCGGAAGCCAGAGGATTGGGAAACTTTCATAGGACAACAGAAGGAAACAAAACGGGCTATACGGGCCGAAAAGATGAAGTACGAGGGGAAGCTGGCCAGGAATATAAGGGACAGTAAAGGCTTCTTTAGATATGTTAAGGGAAAAAGAGTAGCAAAGTCAAATGTGGGTCCCTTGAAGGCAGACACGGGTGAAATTATTACGGGGAACAAGGAAATGGCAGAAGAGTTGAATAGGTACTTCGGATCTGTCTTCACTAAGGAGAACACAAACAATCTCCAAATGTACTGGAGGACTGAGGATCAAAGGGGGTAGAGGAACAAAGAAATTTTCATTAGGCGAGAAATAGTATTGCGTAGGCTAATGGGACTAAAGGATGATAAATCCTCTGGGCCTGATGGTCTGCATCCCAGGGTCCTCCGGGAGGTGGCTCTAGAAATAGTGGACGCATTGGTGATCACTTTAAAATGTTCAATAGATTCAGGATCAGTTCCTGTGGATTGGAGGATAGCTAACGTTATCCCTCTTTTCAAGAAAGGAGCGAGAGAGAAAACGGGGAATTACAGACCAGTTAGCCTGACTGCGGTGGTGGGAAAGATGCTGGAGTCAATTGTTAAAGAGGTAATAATGGAGCATTTGGATAGCAGTAAAAGGATTCGTCCAAGTCAACATGGATTTATGAAAGGGAAGTCATGCTTGACTAATCTTGTGGAATTTTTTGAGGATGTGACAAGTCAAATGGATGAAGGGGTGCCAGTGATGTAGTGTATCAAGACTTTCAGAAAGCCTAGATAAGGTCCTGCATGGGAGACTGGTGACTAAAATTAGAGCACATGGTATTGGGGGTAGGGTGTTGACATGGATAGAAAATTGGTTGGCAGACAGGTCCTTTTCAGAATGGCAGGGAGCGGCGAGTGGAGTGCCGCAAGGCTCGGTGTTGGGGCTGCAACTGTTTACCATATATATAAATGATTTGGAAGAGGGAATTAGGAGCAACACTAGCAAGTTTGCGGATGATACAAAGCTGGGTGGTAGTGAGAACTGTGAAGAGGATGTTAGCTGGTTGCAGGGGGACCTGGACAGGTTGAGTGAGTGGGCAGATGCATGGCAGATTCAGTACTATATAGATAAATGTGAGGTTATCCACTTTGGTGGCAAAAACAAGGGGGCAGATTATTATCTCAATGGGGTTAGGTTAGGTAAGGGGGGAGGTACAGCGAGGCCTGGGTGTCCTTGTACACCTTGTACACCAAGTTGGCTTGCAGGTACAGCAGGCAGTGAAGAAAGCTAATGGAATGTTGGCCTTCATAACAATTGAAGAGGATTTCAGTACAGGAGTAGAGAGGTTCTTCTGCAGTTGTATAGGGCTCTGGTGAGACCACATCTGGAGTACAGTTTTGGTCTCCTAATTTGAGGAAGGACATCCTTGTGATTGAGGCAGTGCAGCGTAGATTCACAAGATTGATCCCTGGGATGGCGGGACTGTCATATGAGGAAAGATTGAAAAGACTAGGCTTGTATTCATTGGAGTTTAGAAGGGTGAGGGGGGCTCTTATAGAAACATATAAAATTATAAAAGGATTGGACAAACTAGATGCAGGAAAAATGTTCCCAATGTTGGGTGAGCCCAGAACCAGGGGCCACAGTCTCAGAAAAAAGGGGAGGTCATTTAAGACTGAGCTGAGAACCATTTAAATTAAAGAATTATGTCATTTAAATTAAAGAATACCATAGCAGATAAAGAGGGGAGGTACGTCATAGTCACGGGAGAAATGTATTCTACTTCACTTACTTTGATAAATATTTATGCTCCTAATTTTGACAACCCTCAAACTTTTAGTAAAATTCTGGATACAATTTCAGAACATAACTATCAAAATGTGGTAATAGGGGGAGATTTGAATTGTATTTTAGATCCATATTTGGATAAATCTACAAAACAAAAAAGGATTAACATAAAATCTAAAACAAGTGAACTCCTAAATACATACATGAAAAATACCAATATGACAGATGTATGGAGGATCGCTAACCCAGTAGGTAGAGAATATTCATTTTATTCAACAGTACATAAAACATACTCACGTATTGATTATTTCTTAATGGACACAAAATTAATTCCATACACATATAATGCAAAATATCACAATAGTATTATTTCTGATCATTCCCCGTTAACTTTCTCTTTAAAATTCGAAGGAATGCCTGACAAAAAATCGTTTTGGAGGTTTAACCCCCAAATATTAAACAACTCACAAGCTTGTACATATTTAAAAGAGCAGATGAAATTCTTCTTTGAGACAAATGAAACACCAGATATTTCACCCTCCTTATTATGGGAAACTTTTAAGGCATTTATAAGAGGAACTATAATTTCATATCAAGCTTTCCAAAATAAAAAGAATAATATTGAACAATTACAGCTAGAACAGGAAATTAGACAATTAGATTTAGAAAATGCTAAAGAACCAACTATAGATAAACACAATAAGATAACAATACTAAAATATAAATTAAATAAAATTTTATCAGCCAGAATAATAAGATTATTTCAAATTACAAAACAAGAAAATTTTGAATTTGGTGATAAACCACAAACTCTTAACACGCCAACTGAAAAAACGGGAAACAGAAAACACAATTACTAAAATTAAATCAGACAAAGGGGAATTACTAACACTACCTAAAGATATAAATAGAAGATTTGCTCAATATTATCAAAATTTATATACATCGAAAACCTCTGCAAATAATACTCAAATTACAAATTTCTTAGACAATTGTAATCTTCCAAAATTAAATAGGGTGGAACAAGAGGGATTAGGAGCTCAGATTACACTTCAGGAAATAGAAGAAACAATAAGTTTGTTGAAGAATGGCAAAACGCCAGGTCCTGACGGCTTTAGTAATGAATTCTATAAAAGATTCCACAAGATAATTTCTCCACGCTTGCAAGAATTATATATATATGTTTTTAAAGAAAATAAATTACCAGAAACACTAACTGAGTCAACTATTACACTTATACCAAAAAAGGATAAAGATCTAGAAGACCCAGGCTCATATAGAGCTGTTGCACTCCTAAATACAGATCAAAAAATATTAGCAAAGACACTAGCGAGAAGATTGAGTAAATATATTAGCAAACTAATAAACCCGGATCAAACTGGGTTTATACCAAAGAGATACTCATTTAACAATTTGAGACGGCTGTCTAATATACTGAATAATACTGAAGAAGACCTAGCAATTATCTCATTGGATGCAGAAAAAGCTTTCGATCAAGTAGAATGGCAATATTTATTCAAAGTATTGCAAAAATTTAACATGGGAGATAATTTTATCTCATGGGTAAAATTATTATATGATAAGCCAACGGCTAGAATACTGACTAATAATTTATTATCCCCGAAATTCCAATTGGCAAGGAGCAATAGGCAGGGGTGCGCACTATCACCCCTGCTATTTGCACTAGCGATAGAGCCTTTAGCAGAAAGTATAAGAAGTCATCCGAATATTCATGGATACAATACCAAACACTCAAATAATAAAATTTCATTATATGCAGACGACATATTATTATATATTATATATTACAAATTCACAAATTAGCATACCAGATATACTAAATTTAATAGAGGAATTTGGTTCTTTTTCTGGATATAGAATAAACTGAAACAAAAGCGAAATTATGACGATAAAACCTCAAGAGCCGCTACATTTGTTGAAATTCCCCTTTAGAATTGCAACAGAAAAATTTAAGTATTTGGGCATCCAAATTACTAGGAAATATAAATCATTACTCAACGCAAACAATATGCCTTTAATAACTAAATTAAATGGGTTGATTAAATTCTGGAAAACACTTCCGATGTCCTTAATAGGTAGAATAAATGCGATAAAAATGATCTTCTTACCACAAATACTGTACCTATTCCAATCAATACCAATATACTTACCTAAAAAATTCTTTAAAAAAATAGACTCTGATATTATAAACTTCATATGGGATTATAAATCACATAGAATTAAGAAAAAACGCTTGTGTAAATCTAAAGAATCAGGGGGACTGACACTCCCTAACTTATTGTATTAATATTGGGCAGTGAATATTAAAAATATAATCTACTGGTTGGACAGTTCTGCCCAACAGGTAGATTGGATAAGAATGGAGAAAGAGGATTGTTCCCCTTATAATATAGGAGCGATCCTTCTTTCCCCGATGAAACTGAACAATATAATATAAGAAGAATCCAATTATTCACAGTACAATACGAATTTGGAATCAAATAAAATTATCTTTAAAATTAAGAAAATTATCGCTTCTTTCTCCAATAACTAATAATCCCTCATTTAAACCATCTATTATTGATAAAACATTTATCCATTGGGAAAGATTAGGAATTAAAACAATGGGAGATATGTACGATATGGGAAAATTTTATCATTCCAACAATTACAACTAAAATATAATTTGAAAAATAATCAATATTTCAAATATCTTCAAATTCAAGATTATTTGAAGAAATATATACAAGGATATCAAACCTTAACCCCAGATTTATTGGAGGAAGGAATGAATAGAAAGGCAGAATCAAGCAACTTAATATCTTACTTATATAATATAATTTTAAATATAGAAACACCAACAATTAGAAGGGACTGGGAACAAGAGTTATTGATAAAAATTCCTAATGATAGATGGGAAAAAAATCTATTATATGTAAATAAATGCTCAATGAATGTAAGACATAACCTAATTCAATTTAAAAATTTACATAGATTATATTATTCTAAAACTAGACTGAATAAAATATTCCCAAATATTTCCCCCATCTGACAAATGTCTTACTCAAAATGCCACTATAGCACATTCCTTTGTCTCGTGTATAAAACTGTATAAATTTTGGAATGAAATTTTTGGAATTTTTACAAAACTATTTGACACAAAATTGAACCCCAGTACAGAACTGATTATCTTTGGATCAATGGAAGAGGGAAGTAAACTAACTATATTCCAAGAAACTTTTCTTAATTATTTTTCTTAATTAAAAAAAAACTTATACTCAAATTTTGGAAAAACGCAACTACACCAACATTCAAAATGTGGATTTCAAATATGTCTGAAACGCTTCATCTTGAAGAAATGAGATTTCTACTAATAGTCAAAGTAGACCAATTCTCAAAGACTTGGTCTCCTTTTATCAACTTTTTGCAAGCATATGGTGCAACATAACATAACCTCAGAAATTAAATGGTGTAGAACCGGGTGACGGATGGGCAAAAATACGAAATAGGTAGATCTCTCCTAATCTCTCTTTTCTTTACTTTCTCCTTCTATTTCAATCTTTTCAGCTTCTCTTCTATGCTCTTTATTTCATTTGCTATCTGCTTCTACTCGCTTGTCTATCTATTCCCACACTCTTTATTTCTTTTTTCTTCCACTGTTCTTTTATTATTAAATCAAAAGTATGAAGTTGTACAAGAATGGAAATATGTATGTATGTATGTATGTATTAGGTACTCATGTACCACACTATTGTACTTACTTCTAACAAAAATAAACAAAACAAAACAAAAAAAAGAAAAATAGGTGCAGGAGTAGGCCATTCAGCCCTTCGAGCCTTCGATCCATTCAATGTGATCATGGCTGATCATCCAACTCAGTATCCCGTACCTGCCTTCTCTCCATACCCCCTGATCCCTTTAGCCACAAGGGCCACATCTAACACCCTCTTAAATATAGCCAATGAACTGGCCTCAACTACCTTCTATGGCAGAGAATTCCAGAGACTCACCACTCTCTGTGTAAAGAATGTTTTCCTCATCTTGGTCCTAAAGGAATTCCCCCTTATCCTTAGACTGTGACCCCTTGTTCTGGACTCCCCCAACATCGGGAACAATCTTCCAGCATCTAGCTTGTCCAACCCCTTAAGAATTTTGTAAGTTTCTATAAGATCCCCCCCTCAATCTTCTAAATTCCAGCGAGTATAATCTACAAATATTCCTACGAAATAACCTACAATTCCGCACGTCTTAGGGATGTGGGAGGAAATCGGAACACCCAGTGGAAAACCACACGGTGAATGTGCAAACTGCACACAGATAGCATCTGAGGTCGGGAACAAACTCGGGTCTCTTGTGCTGAGGCCAGAGCAATTCATTCCATCTTGCAGTATCATCAGTGCAAGCTTGCCTTAACAGCACTGAGAAAAGAAAACTTAATATAAGTAGCAGTTACCATTTCAGTGATTCGAATTGAAGATGACCAAAGACCAAATATTTAGAGTATTGTGTGCAGTTCTGGGAACCATGTTATAGGAAAGGGTACAGAGAAGATTGACAAGAATGTTGCCAAGACTCGAGGGTCTGAGCTATAGGGTGAGGTTGAGAAGGTTGGGACTCTATTCCCTGAAGCGCAGGAGGATGAGGGATGATCTTATAGAGGTGTATAAAATCATGAGAGGAATAGATTGGGTAGATGCACAGAGACTCTTGCCCAGAGTAGGGGAATCGAGGACCAGAGGACTTAGGTTTACGGTGCAGGGGAAAATATTTAAAATAATCTGAGGGGTAACTTTTTCAAACAAAGGGTTGTGGGTATTTATGGAACAAGCTGCCGGAGGAGGTATTTGAGGTTTAAGAAGCAGTTAGACAGGTACATGAATAGGACAGGTCTGGAGTGATATGGAACAAACGCAGGCACGTGGGGCATGTTGGCCGTTGTGGCCAGGTTGGGCCTGTTTCCACACTGTATCACTCTGTGACTGTGTGACTATAAGATGTAACTGAAGGAATCTGCAAGGCTCATTGCAATTATTGGAAAAGGGAGATTAGAACAAGGGTAGGATCTTTAAAATCATACGGCCATAAGTGATAGGAGTAGAATTAGGCCATTCGGCTCATCATGGCTGATCTATCTCTCCCTCCAAACCCCATTCTCCTGCCGTCTCCCCGTAACCTCTGACACCCGTACTAATCAAGAATCTATCTATCTCTGCCTTAAAAACATCCACTGATTTGGCCTCCACTGCCTTCCGTGGCAAAGAATTCCACAGATTCACCACCCTCTGACTAAAGAAATTCCCCCTCATTTCCACACCAAAACAACATCCTTTAATTCTGAGGCTATGACCTCTAGTCCTAGACTGTCCCACTCATGGAAACATCCTCTCCACATCCACTCGATCCAAGCCTTTCATTATTCTGCATGGTTAAATGAGATTGCCCCTCTTTCTTCTAAACTCAAATCAAATTGGTTAACAGTGAGCTGATGTGTTATCAGTATGATGTACAAGTTAGGACGATGATAATAGATTAACTTAGAGGGGAGAAGATAAAGTTTATTCCAAAGCATTGCTGGAGTAACTCAGTGGGACAAGCAGCATCTCTGGAGAAAATGAACAGGTGACGTTTCAGGTCGGGACTTTTCTTCAGACTCGAGACATCACTTCCCCTGTTCTCCAGAGAAGCTGCCAGACCCGCTGATTTACCCCAGCACCTTGTGTCTATTTTCGTAAACCAGCATCTGCAGTTCCTTGTGTTTCCATTTATCCAGAAACAGTTTGGAATACCAGGTCTAAGTGTTACAAAGAGATAGCAGATGAGATGAGTTGAGATGGAGTGAGGCAAGTGATGGAGAGACAAATGTCAGCAATGATGACAGGGATATACGGTTCAAAGCCCAAGTTCAGTTCAACCAGCACCTTCAGTTCCTGCCCACACATTCAGTTTAACCAGGGTAACAACATCCCCAACAGTCAGGTTACCAGAGTGAAGCATGGAATTGGTGACAATTTAAAAGAAACTGCAGGAGCGAACTAAAGTCATAACTTTGGTCTTGCCAGCACCCAGATGAAGAAAACGTAGATTAATTTAGTTTAGTTTTGAGATACAACACATAAACAGGCCATTCTGCTCACCATTTTGTCCACGTTGACCAGCAATCACCCCATACACGAACACTATCCTGCACACTAGACACAATTTACTGCAGCCAAGTTAACCGACAAACATATATGTCTATGGAGTGTGGGAGGAAAGTGGGGCAGCTGGAGAAAACTCACATGGTCACGGGGAGAAGGTACAAACTCTGTATGGACAGCGCCTGTGGTCAGGATTGAACCTGGGTCTCTGGCGCTGTAAGGCACCAACTCTACTGCTGCGCCACTGTGCCGCACAGCTTTACTGCTAGTACATGGCAGACAGATGATGCTGCAATATAGCAGGATGCAACTCGGGTAAAGTGAACAAGAACCAAAATATGTTTGTAATGAAATGAAACTGAACATTAATGCAGTACCTCCAATGCATGCACCACTGCCACCGCCGCATCTTCAGAAACATTATCCAACCCACATTCAAATACTGTTACGATCATCCGGCCTTCTAATTGTCATCTTGTGGGAGGCACCATGGTGTGAGTGCAAAACTTCACATTATTCTCCTTTTGGGGATCCTTCATCACAAAGTTCTGTGGCCCTGACAAAGGGTTCTGTGCTTGGAAACGATGCTGGAGGAAGATGCAAGCACTTCAGCAAAAAGTTTCATGAAATGTGAAAACTATCGGATTGCTAAATTAAATGATATGTTTACACACGCACTATCGACTGAAAATAAATGGGATCTGATCCTGGCATTAACTTGAGAAAAAACAATCAAGTACAATGTTATTCCAAAGTTGCTATTTATAAGCAATTCTAACATTATCTCCATTGTAGATGGACCGGGGCAATGTTTGGCTGAATGTTGCTGTATCTGGGTCACTGCCCACATATACTGAACTGTGGAGGCCCATTCCTATTATCCTTCTGTACCCATGAATCAGGCTACGAGGTATGAGTTCATAAGGGATAGGAGCAAAATTAGGTCATTTGGCCCATCACGTCTACTCCACCGTTCAATCATGGCTGATCTAACACTCCCTCCTAACCTCACCTCCATAACCTCTGTCACCTGTCTAAACAAGAATCTATCTATCTCTGCCCTAAAAATATCCTTTGACTTGGACCTCAGCCTTCATTGCCACAGCCAGCCTACAGCCGGCATTGCATAGATTCACCACCCCCTGACTATTCAGATAGTATTTCTGCTGGACCCCCTGCCCATTCACCCCGTCCCATGCATCCCCTCCCCTATAAGTCCTCGTCCCCCCCGAGCTGATCTTGCACCCATCTCTCCCTTCCTCCTTCATTCCTACGCAACTCGAACCACGTCAATCCTCTAGCTTCACAATTCGCAACTCACTGATCCTTTTATTTTGCTCCTTGTATGTGTTCATCTCTGTCCTTTGTCCAATCATCTAACCATCACTAACCTTCCTCGCCTGTGTTCACCTGTGACCTACCATGCTTTGTCCTGCCCCTCCACTCTTCTGGCTTCCTTCCTCCCACACCTGCAATCAGTCTGAAAAAGGGTCCAGACCCGAAATGCCACCTATCCATGCTCTCCAGGGATGCCACCCGACCACTGAGTTACTCCAGCACTGTATGTTTCCTCAGGAGCCTCTGATGTTCAGAGACATTATTCATAAGCTCAAGGAGCAGGATTAGGCCATTCAGCCCACCGCGTCAACTGCTCCATTCAATCATGGCTGATTTATCCTTCCCTCTCAGCACCATTCTCCTCCCTTTTCCCCATAACCCTTGATAGCCCTACCCATCAAGTATCTGTCACTCTCCACCTTAAAAATACGCTGAAAGGGATGTGATTCGGCCATGAAAATGTAAGTCTTCATATCTTTAAAAGCCATGGATTGGGTTAAATAACCACCATCAGAGCAATGATATTATTTAAAACGTTGATGTAAATAATTTGAAAAAAAACTAGTTAACCAAAATTAACTAATCAAAACGCATTCAAACAAGCACACCTCAGAACTTCCGGTGGCGCCATGTTCTAAGAAGGAACCGCGCCAGATCAGCTCCGCGAAAATCTGAAAAAAATCGGGGGTTAAAGGAGGCTACTAACGGTACTTACCGCAGGAGAACGATTTTAAACGGCTCCGGGTGCGATTGCAAGCTGCGTGACGTCATCAGGCGCGCGACTTCGGTAAGAAATTTAAAATGCATCCCTCCTCCCCCCCCGCGACAAAAAAAGGACAAAGAAGGGAGGCAGGCCTCGCCAAAGCCTCGGGCTCGAGTTTGGCTGCCTCCCAGGAAGAGATTTCACAGAGAAAAAGTGAAATGGAAGAACTTAAAAACTCCTTGCTTGGTGAGATGAAGAAACTGCTGAAAGAAATGAAAGATATGAAGAAGGAATATAAAGATGAAATAAAACTGTTAAGAACAGACATCCAGGCGTCTCACGAGAGAATTAAAGAAGAACTAAAAAAAGAAGCTACAGAAACGGTAAAGATTATGATGAATGAATGGAAAATAAAGGCGGACGCTGAGTTTCAAAACCGAATGGCTGAGGTAAACGACAAGCTTGCTGGGATGGAACAAATGTTGGATGCGAAGATAGATCCTATTTCAATCTCACTTGACCAACAAAATGATGCAATTAAAGAACTGACTGATTTTGCTGTATCAAGTGCTAAGGAAAGTGAGAAGCTACGCGCCGAGAATAAACGTCTCTCAGAGCTACTACGTAAAATAAACGAGAAATGTATTGATCTGGAGGGACGACAAAGACGTAAGAATTTGCGTATCGTAGGATTGACCGAGGGTCGGGAAGGAAATCAAGACCCGCGAAAATTTGCTGCAAAATTCCTAAAGGACATTCTGAATCTGGATCAAGAGCCCCTGTTGGGCCGTGCACACAGGGCTTTAAGACGGGCCCCTGGGAGAGGTGCACCGCCAAGACAAATGATTGTAAAGGTGGCCTATGATCACGTCTTTGAAGAAATGATGAAGATAATAATAAGAAAGAAGAATTTGAAATACGAAGGAGATAACATCAGTATCTTCAGAGATTACCCGGCTGAAGTGGCTAAGAGAAGATCTTTATTCACAGAAACAAGAGGTATTCTGCGGAATATAAAGGATACAAAGGATCTCAGATATGGTCTGATGTACCCAGCAACATTGAGAGTGACCTACGACAACAAGGAATATCTCGTTTCGTTAAACATACTGACGCACTGGAATTCGCTCGAAACATACAGAAGAAGGCAGAAGAGGAAGCAGAAGAAGAAGCAAGGGAGGAAGAAGAAGATGACTGAACTTTTATCACCGGCCTGCGGTTATGACTTATTCATTGAGAAAGAGGGGGAATAATGGATATGTTGTTGTAGTTTGGTATTAATTAGTGAAATTTCAATTGTTCCCCTAATATAGTATTACTTATTATAATATTAATTATAATAGAAATTAATAACTAGTAATTAGTAATATGAATAATAGAAATAATTGCTAAGTATTTAAAGTTAGTACCCCACCCCAATATACACAGCATTATAGATAGGAGCTGGAACACTTAACATCTTTTAAAAAAAAAAACGGAAGTCAGTAGATTAATAGCCACGCTGGTGTGGCTCTCACTAATGCACACTACACAACATATTAGTGTAGTTTCTTTTTTTTCTGGGCACCCTGTTAACACCCTTTTCTCTTTTTTTAGTTACACTTTTTATTTTTTTTAATATATCAAGTATTTGATTTTATGTTATATATTATATGAATGTAGTTATGAACGATATTGTATAATTACTTTAAGAAGACATGTATATGGATTATTGAGGATAGTAACTATCATCAGGTTGGCGTTTGGGTATACCGCTGGGCTGGAGGAGTCGAGAAGGCTACTCCAAAAAAAACCACCCTAACAGCAAAATGCAAGACATGAATGTGAAGACTGGGGGGATGGAATTACCTTCTGTAGTTGGAATGTTAAGGGAATTAATGAACCAATTAAAAGGGGAAAGGTGCTAGCACAGTTGAACAGATTGAAATCAGACGTGATCTTCCTTCAAGAGACTCATCTTAAAAGAGATGCTCAACATAGATTAACAGCAAAATGGATTTCTAAGGTGTATCACTCTTCATTTATACACAAATCTAGAGGAGTTGCAATAATTATTCGTAAAGGTATACCTTTTAAACAAACTACTATAATAGAGGACAAAGAGGGTAGATATGTAATAATTACAGGGGAATTATATTCAAAGAAAGTAATTTTGGTGAATATATATGCCCCTAATTTTGATAATCCATTATTTTTAAAGAAAATATTTAATAATATTCCTATTTCCACTCAATATAATTTAGTTATTGGGGGTGATTTTAATTGCACCTTAGATAGCTACCTAGACAGATCTTCTACAAAAAGGAAAGCTGCCTCTAAATCAAGTAAACTTATAAATTATTTTATTAATACATCTAATGTTAAGGATATTTGGAGATTAGATAATCCATCCGGACGAGAATACTCCTTTTTCTCGCCCGTATATGGAACTTACTCTAGGATTATTTTCTAATAGACTCAAAATTACTACCTTTTACGTATGATGCAAAATATCACAATATTATTATTTCAGGTTATGCGCCACTAACATTCAAGATAAAATTAAAAGATATACTTAATAAAACTACTACTTGGAGATTTAATCCCCAGATATTAAAGGATAAGGACTGTTGTAAACATGTAGTGGAACAGATTAAACTATTTTTTGAAACTAATGACAAACCTGAAATTTCACCATCGTTACTTTGGGACACATTTAAAGCATTTATGCGTGGTGCAATAATATCAGCACAAGCATATTTTAATAAAGAAAATAGAAAGATGGAACAAAAGTTAGAAAATGAGATAAAACAACTAGATAGCGAAAACATAAAACACCCTTCTAAAGAGTTAAGTAATAAAATTGCAATAGTAAAATATAGACTAAATAAAATATATTCTAACCAAGTCATTAAACTTTTTCAACAAACCAAACAAGTGCACTTTGAATTTGGACACAAACCACAAAAATTGCTAGCACGACAACTTAGAAAATTAGAAGATGAAAAAATGATACATAGAATTAGATCTGCGCATGGAAATATATTGACGATACCAAAAGATATTAATGACAGATTTCTACAATATTATCAAAATCTTTATTCATCTAAATTAACAGGACAAACAGATGGTATGGAAACATTCCTACAAGAATGTCAAATTAATAGTCTAGATCAGGAAGGTAGACATTTGTTAAATGCTGAAATAACAGTAAAAGATATTGAAGAATCAATTAGTTTGTTAAAGAATGGAAAAGCAGCAGGCCCTGATGGCCTGAGTGCAGAATTTTATTAAAAATTTCAAGATCTGATTTCCCCAAGATTACATACAGTGTATAGATATGCATATGAACAAGGCAAATTACCAGAATCTTTAAATGAATCCACAATTACACTCATTCCTAAGGCAGATAAGGATTTGGAAGATCCAGGATCATATAGAGCGATTGCCCTTCTAAATACAGACCAAAAAATATTAACTAAAGTTTTATCTCGGAGATTAAGTCTGGTGATTTCTAAATTAATACATTATGATCAAACAGGTTTTATTCCAAAACGCTATTCATCCCATAATCTTAGACGCTTGTTTAATATTATATATTCAAAAAGAGTACGGGACAGGGAATTAGCGGTTGTATCGTTAGATGCAGAAAAGGCATTCGATCAGGTGGAATGGTTATATTTACTTAATATAATGGAAAAGTTTCAATTGGGGGATAGATTCTGTAAATGGATAAGAATTCTATATTTGAATCCTACTGCAAGAATCTTAACTAATCAAATATTATCAGCTAAATTTAAGCTCTCTAGGGGATGTAGACAGGGATGTCCGTTATCACCTTTATTATTTGCTTTGATGATAGAGCCTTTGGCGGAAAGAATTAGATCTGAACCTGAAATATACGGCTATAATACTGACACAACAACTAATAAAATATCTTTATATGCAGATGATGTTTTGATTTATATTACAAAACCGGAAATTAGTATACCCAAGCTGTTTAATGTTATAACTAAATTTGGCACATTTTCTGGATTTAGGATTAATTGGAACAAAAGTGATATTATGCCTATAACTGGAATAAATTTAAATATATTACAACAATACCCACTAAAAATAGTTACAGACAAATTTAAATATTTAGGAATTAATGTAACTAAATCTTATAATTCACTAATTCATCTAATTACCCTCAATTACTAGATAAACTTAGAAAAAATATTTTGTATTGGAAAACACTTCCTATATCTATGATTGGTAGAATAAATGCTATAAAGATGGTGTTTTTACCACAATTATTATATTTGTTTCAGGCTATTCCTTTTTTTCTCCCCAAGACCTTTTTTAAAAAAATAGATAATATTATTAATAGTTTTATTTGGGATTATAAAAATCATAGAATAAGTAAAAAACATTTTAGCACTTCCAAATTTTTTATATTATTTTTGGGCAGTCCAGATTAAGAATATGAATTTCTGGTGGGTAAATATGGATCATGAACCAATGCGGTTAAAGATGGAAAAGGAAGACTGTTTACCTTTCAATGTAGGCTCGATTCTCTTTGCCCCAAAGGAAGTACAAAAAAATTTTTATAGGGACAACCCTATAATTTATAATAATAGACGTATTTGGAAACAAATAGTTAAGACTTTACATTTAGATAATCTTTCACTTAGACTACCAATTACGAATAACCCATTATTTAAACCCTCTATATTGGATGGGGGGTTTAGACATTGGGATGATTTAGGAATTAAAAGGATAGAGCACCTTTATAGAAAAGGAAAATTTCTTTTGTTCCAGGAGTTACAAGATATCTACGGATTGTCTCCGCAACACTTGTTTAGGTACTTACAAATTAGAGATTATATTAAATCCAATACACAAGATTATAAAAATAAAGAACCAGGATTATTAGATGAATTGTTTAACTTGCACCCAAACACAGAAAAACTAATAGCCTATATATATATAACATAATTTTGGATAAGGAGAACCCAACAACTGAAATATATCGTCAAGCATGGGAAAATGAAATTGGTTTATCTATAACAAAAGAAAATTGGGAAGAAAGTTTACAGCGAATACACCGGTGTTCGTTAAATGCCAGACATACATTGATACAATTTAAAGTACTATATAGATTACATTATTCAAAAACTAAATTAAATAGTATCTTTCCCAATCTCTCTTCAATTTGTGATAAATGTAAGAATTTAGAAGCAAATTTAATACACAGTTTTGTTACATGTCCCAAATTGAATTACTACTGGACAAAATTTTTTAAAGTTATTTCTGAAGTTCTTAAAATTAGATTGGACCCTGACCCAAAGTTAATAATACTTGGAATTTCGGATTCAAATTTGGTACTTACAGTAAATCAAAGAAATTTCTTTGATTACTGTTTGATAATAGGGAAAAAAATCATATTGAAATTTTGGAAGGGAACATTATCCCCCACAATTAAAATGTGGGCAGCAGAAATGTTGGAGACGTTACATTTAGAAAGAATTAGATTTGTCCTATTGGACAAATATAATTCCTTCGAACAAATATGGTCTCCATATATACAGTATTTAGAGAAGTAGCTGTTCTTGACATCACAACTCGACGGGTACCCTACGGGATTTGGTGAGAATAATTTATTTTTATACTAGGATTAATATGCATGTCTTTATTGATATTATCATTTGTAATAGTTTTAGTTACAATATATTTTGTTGTTTTTCATTTATATATATATATACAATATCTTTTCACGTTTTGTTAACCTTCTTTCCTTTCTCTTTTTTCTTTTTCTCTTATATATAATCAAATTATTATTTAATCACATCTTTATTGATTTAAAACTGCTCTATTCTATCTTTATCTTTATTTCCAAAAAAATAGAAGATAATAACTTTCAACGTGTTATTTGAAAAAATATTGAATTAAGTTGATGTTTGTAAATCTGTTTACACTATTGTAAATTGATTACTTCTAATAAAAGAAATTGAACAAAAAAAAAACAAGCACACCTCCATAAACACATTAAATTGATTAATAAGATCTTTTGTCTCCGCATTCTCCAGGCCTGGAAACCAAATAAAGCCTCCAAGTACATAACCGATATGGAGATATGGTGGGTGACTACAATCTGCTGCTTTTAATATTTAAACTATAAAGATTTTTATTTAGTGATCATTGTTAAATGGGAACGCAATGCAGATAAAAACATAATAACACTGCATGTCTTTTTTACCCTCAATCATCCCTTTATAGTCATAAAGCGTGCAACAGGCCCAACTTGCCCACACCGACAACATTACATCATTATTCATCCACGGCCTTTAGTTTGTTCTTTTTAATTTCGTGAAACTAAAATAATTTTACCAAAACATTTTGCAAAACGAGCTCAGCAAGTAGCCAAAAGAAGAATCATCGTCGGCTTGAGAGTAACTCACTTCAAACTTTGATGGGAACTTATTTTCGCTTTCAGGTTCACTGGGTTTAGCAGCCGATTGACTGTTCCATTGTTGAGAGGACATACCTTCTGTAACGTGAACAGTACAAGGGCAGTATGAGTTGGCTTCATTTCTTAAGAGTCACTCGTAGTCTTTGAGAATGTTGTTGATAAATTTATCCTACGGGTCACACAGGACATTTAACACAGATGTCTATCAGATCAAGGCAATTTAATGTGAACAAAATGCATGGCACGTGCCACATTCCCCACATGATTTAATAAAATGGAGGAAAGTCTCCCAACACTGCTCCAGTGAAATAGGGTGACAGGAATGAGTAGGTGAGCATTTAATGACACTGGGCCTTTACTCGCTGGAGTTTAGAAGGATTAAGGGGGGAACCCCATTGAAAATTACCAAATAGTAAAAAGCCTGAATTGAGTGGCTGTGGAGAGGATGATTTCACTGGTGGGAGAGTATTGGTCCAGAGGTCATAGCTTCAGAATTAAGGGACGTTCCTTTAGGAAGGAGATGAGGAGGAATTTATTTAGTCAGAGGATGGTGACTCTATAGAATTAATTGTCACAGAATGCTGTGGAGGCTTTTTGTCAATAGATCTTTTTAAGGCAGAGATTGATAGATTCGTGATTGGTACAGGTGTTAGGGGTTCTGGGGTGAAGGCAGGAGAATGGGGCTAGGAGGGAGAGATGGGTCAGCCATGATCGGAGTAAACTTGATGAGCCGAATGAACAAATTCTGTTCCTATCACTTGCGAAGGGTGGAGACTGGGATGATTGAATGACACGTGCGCAGGTGTCAGCTGAGAGAACAGAGAAATGGCTAGTAGAAATAGAAGTAGAAACAAGGAACAAGGTTTAACAAAAAAGAGACACACTGCAGGAGTAACTCAGCGGCTCAGGCAGCATCCATGGAGAACATGGATAGGTGACATTTCAGGTCGGGACCCTTCGTCGGGCTAATCTTTGGTACACTAGCCTTTACCCTGTTCTATCAGCTAACAGCACCACTGATATAATTCACTCATTCTCAGTCTCCACCCAAGAGCACAGGAGCAGGGCAGAAGGACTTTTCTCCATTTTAATCAACAATGTGGTAAATGTTCATGCATCATTTTGCAAGAAACATAAGATCACTGCAAAATGAGGCGGCCAGAATGGGAGGAGTTATAAATGTAAAGGTTGAAGAATAGAGAAGAGCAAAGACAGAGAGGGATTTGAAAAGGTCGATGAGAATTTTAATACGCCACATCTCAATTAGAAGACAGAAGTCCGTAAGCAGAGGGATAAAACACAGCATGAGTTAGGAGAAGCACTAACACAGTAAGTATTGAGTATTTACGCGGAAAGTATTACAATCTCATTTACCTGGAGCTGAAACCATAATCTGACATCTCGTGAGGATCGCAAGCAAGAAGTCATTATGAGAATGCACTGCAAAACAAAAATGAGTTGTTCCTTTAGTAATTTCATGCTTAATCCACCACAGTTTAGAACCACGTCTGTGGTAATCCAAGACCAAGACGGTTGTCAATGGAAAAAAAAGATGAGCAACCCCGTCACTTTTCCCTGCTCTCTCAAAATTATTGGCTTTTCATGTACAAATCTAATTCAATTAAAAAAGTTAATACTGAATCTATTGTCTCCAATCATTTAGGGATTTAGCTGTAGTGAGACTGTCTTTGCTACCTTTAGCCTCACGATCGACATTGTTCACCTAAAGTATCTGAACATTTCGGATGTTGAGCTGACAGTCAGCGGAACGACAATACATGATTACAATCCAGCCATCCAGTGTAGATACATGATAAAGGAAATATAATTTAGTGCAAGATAATATCCAGTAAAGTCCGAATAAAGATAGTCCGAGGGTCTCCAATGAGGTAGATAGTAGCTCAGGACCGCGCTCCAGTTGGTGGTAGGATGGTTCAGTTGCCTGGTAACAGCTGGGACGACACTGTCCCTGAATCTGGAGGTGTTTGTTTTCACACTTCTGTGCCTCTTGCCAGATTGGAGAGGAGAGAAGAGGGAGTGACCTGGGTGAGACAAGACCTTGATTATGCTGGTGTCCTTGCTGGGGTGGTGTGAAGTGTACATGGAGTCAGTGGAAGGGAGGTTGGTTTGTGTGATGTTCTGAGGTGTGTTTACAGCTCTCTGCAATTTCTTGTGCTCTTGGATGGAGCTGTTCCCAAACCATGCTGTGATGCACCCTTGATACATTTTGAATGAATACAAAAGGAGGGTTGCATGAGGGAATACAAGCATTGATAAAATGCTTTCTGCGGTGCATCTGTTGAAGTTGGTGAGAGTTGTTGGCCGAACCATGCAGAACTTCCTAAGGCTTCTAAGGAAGCAGAGGCAGTGGGGGCCTTTCTTGGCCATTGCTTTGACATGGCTGGTCCAGGACAAGTTGCTGAGTACAAAGTCACCCCATTGTTTTCAGTCAATAAGTGTACAGATATATCTCAAAGGTAAAGGAAATAAGCAAAGGATACAAAGGACATTTATTATCACATACACCAAATGGTGTAGTGAAATTTGACTTGCCAATGCAGCACATGAATAAAGATAAGACACAACATTAAAGAATTTACAATAAACATAAAAACATCCCCCCACAATGGTTCCAACTGTGGGGGAAGGCAGCAAAGTCCAGTCCCATCCCCTGTTCACCCATAGTCGGGCCTATCGTGGCCTCCGCAGCCAGTCCGGTGTTATCATGCCCTCTTGCCTGAAAGCTGGAACTCCGGCGTTGTGTGAACTCTCCTCAGTGGCTTGGAAATGTCTGGAGCGGCCGCTTCCTCCCGGGAGACCGAGCACCCAAAGTCCTCAGGCCGCGCTGGCTGGAGCTCTGACTCTGGCGATCTCGAATCCCAGACTCCGCGGTGTTTTAAATCCAGCGCCACCCGCGGCCGGACGCCCGCAGCCACAACTCCTCGGATGTTGGAGTTGGCGGTCACAGCACTTTGGAGCTTACCGCACGGCGACCCGGGCAAGGCATCGCCCGTCCATGTTGGTGTCCCAGTGCTGGCCCGCCGCCAAAGCTGTAGTCCTGGCCGGTCCCGACAGGAAAGGCCGCTACAGACCGACGGAAGGCCGCGAGGAGGGGGTGAAGAAGCAGCTCAGAGGGAAGCTGCCTCTCCGACAAGGTAGGGACTAGGAAATAAAGTTTCCCCCTTCCCCTCCCCCCACCCACCACATAAAAGACTAGAAGACCTCCAAAACAAACACTTTAACTCACAATTTTTTTTTAAGGGTGAAAAGACTAACAGCTGCTGGCAGGGCAGCCATACTCGACGGCGCCCCCTACAATCATATATCTTACCATTATCATGAGTCCTGGGAACCTGTGGCCAACGGCCTCTACAAATGGAGAAGCAGCCGGGATGGTGAGCACAACCTTGGTCCCTTTGCCTGTGCAGATCACAAACACCAGCCGACAAACTATCCAACAACCCTACCCGGGGATCAGTTAGTGGCCTCATCAGCCACCTCAGAACCCACCACACTGACGTGGATCCCCCCCCTCTCTACCCCTCCCACTGCCGCTTCCTCTCTCTAACCCCACTTCCTTTAACATCTTTGGCCCATACCTGTTCCTCTCCATCTACGCCTCTCAGTCCCTATCCCTCGCTCCACCCCCTCTATCTCCTTCCACCCCCTTTCCTCCTTCGACCCTCTGTCTACCCCCTCCACCCTTTGCCCGGCAACTCCTTCATCTCCCTCTATCCCCCCCCCCACACCAACCTATTCCTCCTTTTACATTCGTTTCATCCTACTCCTGGTGGCCGGGAGGATCCATCACACCCCCCATCTCCACACCCACTGCCGCGCCCCCTGGCGGCCGGGAGGATCCATCACACCCCCCATCTCCACACCCACTGCCGCGCCCCCTGGTGGCCGGGAGGATCCATCACACCCCATCTCCACACCCACTGCCGCGCCCCCTGGCGGACGGGAGGATCCATCACACCCCCATCTCCACACCCACTGCCGCGCCCCCTGGCGGCCGGGAGGATCCATTACACCCCCATCTCCACACCCAGTGCTGCACCCCCTGGTGGCCGGGAGGACTCCTCACCCCTGCCCGAGGCAGAGGGAAAATCCACCACCACCACCTCCTCTCTGCCCGCCCTGACTAGCAGCCTGAAGAAGGGTCTCCACTAGGGTGGCCAACTTTCTCACTCCTAAATAAGGGACAAAAGATCAAAATACAGGACAAATTCCCGACGGCAACCCGTTGACGGACTGGGCCGTGTCTGGGTGAATGATGAGTGAGGACTGCACACAAAGCCCAGCTGGCGGGTCAGCTGAGGAGGTTTGGCCCGGGTGACGTCGCTCGCATATTCCGGCACCCTGTCCAACTCATGAATCGATGACCGGCCATGAGAAGGAGGGGTGGTGGTGTCAGTGGTAAGCGACGGTCCGAAGGTCAGACAGCTGGCCGGGCTGCTGACCGACATGGGCAACAGGAGAGGTTCTGCTGCTGCACTCCATGGGCTGTACTACCTCGGGACAGTTGAGGCGGTGCTGGACGTGGCGCCTCAACCCGACAGTCCCTTCGACCCGAGCAGTAGCAGTCAATTAGGGGACAAGGGCGGCACTGTATTGGACAAACCAATATACGGGATGTCCCGGCTAATAGGGGATAATTGGCAACCGTAGTCTCGATCCTGAAACGACACCCGTTCTTCTCACCAGAGATAATGCATATCCCACTGAATTACTACAGCTTTCTATGTCCACCTCCAACCACCACCACCAAGGTCTACTGGGTCTCCCGGTTGTGAACAAGCTTAATTCCACTTCCCGTTTCCTTCCTGTCCTGGGCCTCCTCCATTCCCATTGCAATCCACACACAAACTGGAGGAACATCGCCTCTTATTTCACTTGGGTAGCTTACAACCCAACGGTTTAACATTGAATTTCGAATTTTAGGTAACGTAACTAATATAACCCCCCCCCCCCCCCACCTTCCTTCCCTGACCCCCTCTGCCTGGCCTTTTGTCCCGCCTGGATTTGTTCCTATTTCACCTCTTCTGCCTACATTCCTTCCTCTGGCTTCACAGTGCAACTCTACATTCCTTTTATCTCACACCTTTTAACATTAGAAACGTAGAAAATAGGTGCAGGAGGATGCCATTTGGCCCTTCGAGCCAGCACCGCCATTCATTGTGATCATGGCTGATCATCCCCTATCATATATTTTATGTTCTACATATTTTCTTTTATTTCCTGGCCCAGGTGATTCTAGTGCATGTAGCACCCCTGGCCCTTTGATGACAAGGCTCGATAAAGTTGGAGTGTGTAAGGTGAATGTTATATTTACAGGAGTTCTGAATGATAGCGTAACCAGGGCATGTGACACATTGTCACATGTTCCGCTAGAGATTGCACTAATCGATAACTTAGAGTCATAGAGTGATATAGCGTGGGAACAGGCCCTTCAGCCAACTTGCCAGCCAACATGTCCCTGCTAAACTAGTTCCAACTGCCCGTATTTGGCCCTTGCAGCATTCGTGTTGATTACTGAGTGCAGCACAGGAACAGGCTCTTCAGCCCAACATGTAAACTCATTTCCGGGGTTAGGTCCATGCTGGGGTGAGGTTAGAAAGGGAATACGCCCTGTCCACGGGCACCCTGAGGGAGTTCCGGGCCGCTGGGCTCCGCAGGGTGTTGAATGAATCCTCAATAAGGATTGTAACACAGTTCTATTGTAGTTCATTATGGATATATGTTTGTATTGTATTATAGTGGTGAGTTCTGGCTTGTTTTATTGTAGTGTAATTTTTATTTTTTAATAATGAATATATTTTTTGATAACATTTAAAAAACAACATGTAAACTCACAACTAATCCCATCACCGTGCACATGGCCCATGTCCCACTATCCTCTGCCTGTGTATATCTCCGTGTAAGTGCCTCTGAAAACTTGTGTTTGTATCTGATTCCACCAAATCCCCAGGCACCTATTACTGTGTAAAAATTAATCTCACAAATCTCCTTTAAACTTCCCATATCACACTTGAAAGTGGCTCTAAACGTAGGAGGGGCAAAAGTAAAAGGTAATCTTCGGCGCAAAGTCGTTCTGCACAGACAGCGACGGGTGTCTGGAATGTACTGCTCGGTGCAGTGGTTGAGGCAGATAAGATAGAGGCATTTAAGTGGCTTTCGATACACACTTCGATATGCAGGGATTTCAGGGATTGCAGGGACATGGACCATGTGCGGAAGAGGTTAGTTTAATTTGGCATCATGCTGGGCGTGGATAATGTAGGCCGAAGGGTCTGTATCTGTGCTGTACTGTTCTGCTTTATCTTGATAAACCTATTCTGCATCCTCTCCAAAAGCTTCACATTTCTCCTGCACTGTGTTGCGCAGAACTGCAAACAATACCCTAAATGTGACCTAATCGCACTTTTCACATGTTCTCACTTTATTTTAACACTTTAAAGTTTACTGATCTGCATGCAGGGTGCATAATTTTGTAAATTTTGTAAACCATATGTTGATATTATCCGGGTCATTCCTTGTGTGAAAGTACATCCATAAGAAGTGCCTGCGGCTTGTATTCAGCATTCGGGATATGCTGAGAATCGAAAGATTTTTATTTTGGTGATCATGCCCGTTGTTTGAAATGTATCTTATCTTACATGTACATTTTATGTGCCGTTTTTGAGATGCTTGTGGATATTTCACTAACCTCAATGCTTACTGAGCCTAATATTATGCACGGGTTATGCCATAAGCAGCCCAATATTCAGCACTAATTGAAGGAACATATGTACGTAAATCACAGAACAGTGCAAAAGCACCAGGGTTATAGTAGTGAGTGCTTTTACACTTCTCTGATAGTGAGGACTTGCTTTGGTGCAAGCCGCTGAAATAGGGCAAAATGTAATAGATTAATTTATGATCATTAAACGGAGAGTCCTTCGAGAGACCAGTACTCCACACTTTGCGGGAAATTGGGCAAGTGGTGGAAATTGCAATTTGGAACACTTTTGGAACAATGACCATAATTCTGTTTATTTAAAGATAGTTATCAGAAAGGAAAAGTGTAGTTTTCGAATTAAAGTCCTGAATAGAGAGGGAGCTGATTTCAATTGAATCTGAGATAATGGTGAATATAAATTGATCTATCCCAGGTTTTATGGGAAACGAAGGAAGAGATTACTAGAGCTGTTACTCTGACTGGGGCATCAACGGAGCACTGCAAGGGGCAGGGGAGCATTGTTGCATTATATACATAAATGGCTTGCGTATGAACGTTGGTGGACCTACTGGCGGCACGGAAATTGGTGGCTACTGGATAGTGGAGAAGATGGAAGGATAGAAAGGTACGTGGGTCAGCTGCTAAGTTGAGAGGAGCACTGACAGATAGAACTTTATCAGGACATAAGAGAGTATCAATTTTGGGATGGACAAAGTGAACAAATGGCATCAATGACATGGGTAGAAAGGGCAGTAGGCAGAGAAGTGTGAAAACGCACAGGGACCGTTCAGGGACCGTTTTTTCCCAGCTGTTGTCACGCAGTGAATCATCCTACCACAACCAGAGAGCAGTCCTGAACTACTATCTACCCCATTGGTGCCCCTCAGACTATCTTTGATCAGATTTTACCGGATTTACCTTGCACTAAACGTTGTTCCCTTATCATGTATCTGTAAACAATAAATGGCTCGATTGTAAACATGTATTTTCACTGACTGGTTAGCATGCAGCAAAAGCTTTTCACTGTACCACGGTACACGTGACAATAAACTAAACTGAACTGAACAGTGTTCAAGAAGAAACTGCAGATGCTGGAGAATTGAAGGTAGACAAAATTGCTGGAGAAACTCAGCGGGTGCGGCAGCTTCTATGGAACGAAGGAAATAGGCAACGTTTCGGGCCGAACGTTTTGGGTCTGAAGCAGGGTTTCGGCCTGAAACGTTGTCTATTTCCTTCCCTCCACAGATGCTGCCGCACCCGCTGAGTTTCTCCAGCACTTTTGTCTTCCTGAACTGAACAGTGTTGTTTTGCTGGCAGCTTTTAAGGAGACCGGATGATGAAATAATTTCTCACTGATTTTACGCCGATGGCAGTACGGCAATCTGTGTGGGTAGAAATGGGGGAACAGCTTAAATGTACGGCAGTCTCTGTGGGTAGAAATGGGGAACGGCTGAAATGTAATTTGAGATATGGTGCTGAATTAATTGCTTCAGATTGCTGCATTGCTGGAAAGGATGGGCCCAGTGCAGGGTCATTAAAGCAAAGTCCCGTGTTTGAGATTCCCATGCTATAGAGGGAAGGTATAACTGATTTAGAAGGGTGCAGTGATCGCAGGAAAAAACTACTTTGAAAAAAGATTTGAAGGGACGAATATGAATTTGCACGGACAAATAGCTACAACTACAAGTTGGCAGAACTCGAGTAAGAGAAGGGATACCATGGTCAGAGGCGAACTCCAAGCGGAGTATGAAATTACAACAAGTATAGCTTGTATTTAATTGCCTTTAATTCCAATTTATCCTGGACCACCCATATTGAAGCAACTATCAAGAAAGTACACCAACGACTCCACTTCCTTAGAAGACGTAGGACGTTTGGCATGTCCCCTACATTTCTTCAGGATGTGTCACAGATTGGTCTGGTAACATCCCAGATCATCACACAAACCAACCTCCCTTCTATTGACTCCATTTATACCTCACGCTGCCTCAGCAAGGCCAGCAGCATAATCAAGGATGAGTTGCACCCTGGCCACCCCCTCTCCACTCTCCCATCAGGCAAAAGGTATAGAAGTGTGAAAACGCACAGATTCAGATTCAGGGACAGTTTCATCCCGGCTATTATCAAATAACTGAATAATCCTACCACAATCAGAGAGCAGTGCTGAACTACTATCTACCTCTTCGATGATAGGATTTTGCTGGCTTTACGTTGCATTAAAGATTGTTCCCTTATCATGTATCTGTACACTGTAATTGCTCGATTGTAATCATGTATTGTCTTTCTGCTGACTGGACTGATCGCAATTATCTTTAGACCTGGCTAAAACGATAAACGAACTGGTGCTCAATGTTCCCGTGTACGACACGTTGCTGTAAGATAGAGCGGGCTAGAATGGATGTGTGGAACTGGGATTGAGTGAGGTGTGTGTTGTAACGCCGCAGATATAGGATGTCCCGTGATGGTAGCAAATCTATCTATTCGGAGATAGGGGCGCACAATGGCGCAGCTGGTAGAACTGCTGCCTCACAGCTCCAGAGACCATTGGTTCGATCTTGACCTCAGCTCCTATCTGTTTGGAGTTTGCGTGTTCTTTATATGACCACAAGGGTTTTGTCCCGGTGATCCGGTTCCCTCCCACGTACCAAACACGTGCATATTTGAGGTTAATTGGGCTCTGTATAATTTGCAGGGAATTGCTGCGAAAGTGGGAAAACAAAACTCGGGCCAACCAACGATTTCCCTCACACGCCGACTAGTCTTGATCAGCCCTTGTTTTTACAAATGCCGGGAGATCTTTCCTCTCGGAATCCTTTCCAATAACTCTCTCATCACCTTTGTGGATCATTGACCGTTAGTTCCCAGGTTTCTCCGTATAGACCCTCTAGAATTAATGCACAACTTCCTTCTTGTATTTCACCCATGGCTGGGAACCGCTGGGGTTTAAGCTTCCCACGCGAAATATAAGTTGTTCCGTTAATTTGCTTGTTACTTCACTTTGACATTGGAGGAGCCCCTGTAAGGTTTGTATGGGAATGGGAAGTGGAGTTAAAGTGTTTGGAAATCGGGAAATCGCGAACTTATTGCAAGTTCCCAATGCAAGTTTTGGCAAGGCAAGATTGCAAGTTTTCTTGCCTTGGCACATGATGGGAGGAGAGAGAGAGAGAGAGAGAGAGAGAGAGAGAGAGAGAGAGAGAGAGAGATTGTGTGCATATATATATATATATATATATATATATATATATATATATATATATATATACACACATGTAGATTTGTCTTTCTATGTATGAGCATATGTTCACATAGTCATGTTCGCATGTGTTTGTCTGTGTACATTCCTGTTCGTTTATCTGTCAGTGGGTATTTCTGTGCAGATTGGTGTCTGTATGCATGTAATTTCAGCGGACTGTGTGTGCAGATTTGTGTTTGTGAGTGAGTGTGTGTGTGTGCATGTGTTCGTGTGCGTGCTGCTCAGGCACTGGACACTGGAAGACTTTAATGTGCAACGGCAAGAAATGGTGTTCCATAAAATGTTTGAAAAATATAAAAGTGGATAAGTCTCCAGGTCCAGACAGGATATTCCCTAAGACATTGAGGGAAGTTAGTGTAGAAATAGCAGGGGCTATGACAGAAATATTTCAGATGTCATTAGAAACGGGAATAGTGCCGGAGGATTGGCGTACTGCGATGAGGGATTTCTAGAAGACCCCGCCAGGCACGCATGCGCGACATTCTTCAAAGCAGGGTGTGGAATCACAGATAACAACAATGACTGAAGATAGTAAGATTTAAGAGAACTAACATACAAGTTGACCTTATGATAGAGGGTTTGGGAGCGGAGGGCACGAAATCCCTCATCGCAACTCCTTTAAAAATAAAGATCAAACTTCAAACTGGTAAGTACTTGTTTAATCTTACTATTTTACATCGGAGTCACGTGAGTGACTTAGTGAAGATTTCAAAGCTCTGTGATTACATGCCCTGGATCACGTCCATGCTCGCACACTGCCGTAATACTGATGGATGAAGTATGTTAACGTATTTCAGACTTGAACAAGCTGAAAAATAACAACATTTGTTAATACAACACTAACCCCCTGAACTCGCGGACAAACGTTTAGGGAACAGCACTTAAAACTGAATCCGCCAACGTTGCGGGAGCGGCCACAAGTCAGTTATAAAACCGCTGAAATGTAATTCACTGGCCCAGCTCGCGATTGCAAGGACATAATCCATGAACACCTCCATGGTCCTCGCCACTGATGTGGATGCAGCCCTGGTAGAATGACATTTAAAAAATGTTAGTGTCTTACCTGCTGCACCGAATACCACCTTGAATCATCTGGAGATAGTCTGCACCATCACCCTGTGACGTGGGTTTCCATGGCTGAAACAGATCCATCTCCATATACCTGATGCCCATTTTCAGACCTGTAGTCGCAGGTCTGTGTAGTTTAAGCAACTCTTCTATAAAGAAGTTACTTTATTATGGGTCGATCATTCTATCCAGGTTTAATTCCTGTAGAGTCTAGACCCATTGTGCTGTGTTCAGTGCCATTACCATCATCACTTTGAAGGTGAGTAAGTCCAGTGGTAAATCTGTCATAGGCGACCAGCTCCTGAGCAGGGTCAACACTACCCCTAATCTCAGGTAATTTAATATCGTGGTCGGGGAGGGATGGATAGACCATACCCCTCATAGTTTGGATAGCAGCTGGTGAGATCCCATCCAATGTTGAGATAGGATGACAGTGCACTCCTGGCACCGTATACAGCACTGTAACTGAGGGACTCATCATAATGAAGACCCGTGAGGATTCCAGCACATTGGAGATCATAGCAGATATGTAGGTGGTCTAGGTCCAACTACAGAAAAACCTCCCATATCCTTATGTAGGTGAGGTACTGCTTCCTAGTGGACTCTCTCTGCACGATGCTGTTTGACGTCCATGGTCCTTTATGTTGCAGAGCCTGGTTGCGTTTCCTGCAACACCTGTCTGATGAAGCAGAATGTGGAAAGCATAGAAAAAACGCATTTCCCCCCAATGTAGCGAGAACGCATCCATCGCCACTGCCCCAGGATCTGGTTCTCAAGAGACATATGTTGGTATCCAATGGCTCAATCTGGACGCAAGGAGGTCGATATCTGGTGTTCCATATTAGGCTATAATTTTAGCAAATATTTGGAGGTTCAAATCCACTTGGTCGTTATTAAATACTTGTGACCTGGTGTCCGCCGCTATATTGAACTTAACCAGAAGGTACGTAGCCGATACCCAAATATTTCTTTCAATCCACCAGAGCCAAATTAATGTTTCCAATTCATCACAAGATATTGACTTGACACCACCCATAAGGTTTAAATATGCCACCTCAGTGGTATTATTTTGAAGACGAACATACGTATGCTGCAGATTAGTGCATTCAGCCCGCAGCCCGTGACATGCTCCCAGCATTTCTAAACAGTTTATACCTTGTGATTGAAGAGAAGTAGACTCATGCAAATCCCATCTACCGCCCCAACTGGAATGGTGTCAGTAGTTCCCCAGCCCTTGGCTCTTGCGTCGGTTTGTAACACGACTAATGGGTTTGATGTAATGATGGGATTTAACAATCACAACCATTGCTAATCCACCATTGTAGCTCAATTTATGCTTTGATTGGCAGCTGCATAGGCTCGTAAATGTCCAGCATTCGCTTTTAATGCCGCAATTTTTGCTTTTTGCAAGCTTCGATAGTGGAACGGCCCAAATTATGTGGCTGGAATGTAGCTACAAGTTTACCAATTACCTTAGTAGCATGTCTAATAGTCGGTTCCCTGGTGCAAGCAAGGCTGTTCCATGCGTCTATTATGTCTATTGCTCTGTTCCCTGGGATAGTGACAATCAGAGCCCCAGAATGTAACCTCCCTCCTACTTGTGAGGTTATACATGCAGTACTCCCAAGAGAACCAGACCCCCTTACCTCCATGGTTACCGGCGGGCCTGACGTTGTGGTTTCTGGTATTCCGTCGTTGCTGGGTGCTGCTCGATCGCCTCGGTAAATCCCTGTTGCTGCAGCTGTCGTGTGGTGTGGTAGTCTATGCTGGCCCTGCCCTAAAAAAGGCTTCTGCTGTTGGGGAGCTGGTGGCGGATATGTTCTTGATGGTCTATCCGGCTGCCCCCAGAGGTTTAAAGGGAGGATAAGGCTGTGGTCTTCGGAAAGTCTGCACCCTTGACGATGATGGTGGTTTCATCAGCCCCACGGTTTTGGCTTCCTCATCAAGTTCTTTGACCTGCTTGGGCAGGTCCTCCCCAAACAGCTGTCTTGGTGGTGGTGTGGTGGAGGTAAGATGCAACCCAGCGAATTTAGGGTTAAGGTCGGGCCGAATGGAGCTCTGTCTAAAACAGTTTATTTCGAAGTGTGTATTACACAGGAGGGCTAGATATTCCTGCTGCTCTGCGGATACATCTGCCCCATCGAAGGTCCTGGCGAGCGCCGTGATGCCCGACGTCAACAGCTTCAGAATTTTCTGCATCTTAACCTCATGTGCCCTCGCTCTGGAACTGATGTTCCCCCAGATGGCTGAGTTGACCATCGGGACATTCAGGAAATGTGTGTTCAGGTGTGTCATCAGGAAATTGATGCTTGCTGCCAGTTTAGGGTGCAGCCGTTCCCCTGAACATACAGGCTTCGCAAATTTCGAAACTGCCTCCAGCATTTCTTCTTCTGGATCTAGAGCAGTGGGCTCTTCGGCTGCTGCTTCTTCATCAAAATCGGCCATCTGCTGACTCCTAGCACTGCCGACAGACGAAGGTGAGCTAGAAGGCGGCCGCATGATCCGGCTCCCAGACCGCTGAGACTCCCGCTCTTGCCGATGCAGGTCTCGCTGGTATAGTTGCTCCACCATTAGCTCCATCCTAGCCATGCGACCGCCGCTGCTAAACGCGGACAACAAGCCGGCTTCCCCAGGTTCTCCAGAAACACTGGGCTTCTACCAGCGAACCGCACCTCGTCGAGGTGATGACAAGGGTCCGCTGGCAGGTCGTCCTCGGCAGCCGCTCCTGCGGTCCCGTACGACTCCCGCACGGACATGCCGCTAGTCTGCCGTCGTTTGGACAATAGCGGTCCCCCTGCCTGATGGGAAGGCAGCGGGGATGAGTCGGTGCCGGCTCCCATAGCCGGACTACCTGATGTCCGTGCAGGCTGACCGTCACTCCTGACCACAAGGGTCCGTGACGGTGCATGGTCGACGTTACCCGCCTTAGCAGGGCTGCCCGGCCGAAAGCTGCTGCCGCCGGTCTGCGCTTCGGCAGCCTGTTCCGGTGGTATGCCGGAACCTCCATATAACCATATAACCATATAACAATTACAGCATGGAAACAGGCCTTCTCGGCCCTTCCAGTCCGTGCCAACCATTTATTTTCCCCTAGTCCCATCTACCTGCACCTCCTGCTCCTGCAGGGCTCCCCGACTTCCCAGCAGATTCATCACCAGCCCGCAATCTAACAGGATACCCCTGGCGGCATGTCGATGCCTTCCGCTGCAGCGGGGCATGACCTGGGCGCAGCTCTCCCCCTGCTCTGGTGATCTGCATAGTAGGGGAGACAGAACGTGCCACCGAGCGGGTCACACGTTTGCGCACCTTTGCTCCACTGCCGCTATGCTTAGGTGACAGTGGTAAGGAGTCAGGGTCTTGCCTACCCTGCTCCCGCGCGGTGCTCCACCACTTTGCGGCTCCATGGTCAGCCGTGGTGGAGAGACGGGTCCAGGCTGCGCAGGGCTCCCCGATTTCCACGTTCTTATCCCGGTCCGCAGAGCGGGTACTGCCGGTGTTGCGGGCAGCTCCGGGAATGGTGGCCGCTGACTCTCATCCGAAGTCCCATGGCCCTTGGAGGCATGCTTCGATGCCTTCATTGTGGTCTCCATCCATCGTTTCTGTAAGCAAAGTCTAGTACAGAAGCTTAGCTATTCAAGGTTAGTATCTTACCTGAGGGTCTTTAAGAAGCATCCGGTGGAGGAGCACACTCTTTCCTGCGGGCTGCGGTGTAGAGTCGGGCTGTCTCTGCCGTCCTCCGCCGGCGAGTGTGTGAGCCCGGACCCTCCTGGCCAACGGGCTGCCCGACTCCAGACTGTTAGTGCCACCGCTGACTGCCCGCGGCAGTCAGATTCGAGGCGGCCTGGAGACCCTGCGACAGGGTCACCTGAAAGAAAAATACTGCAGGTTAGTTTTTTCCCTTCCCTGCAGGTCCCTGCAGTAGAGGAGCAACGCTCCTCCCTGCCTGTCGCTCGCATGCGGTCGACGATATGTCGCGCATGCGTGCCTGGCGGGGTCTTCACGAAGTCACTCATGTGACTCGGAAGTAAAATGGAGCGTGGGTGTTAGAAAACCGATATTCTATACAATGATTGGTGAAAATATTTAGTTGGTTCGGCAACATCTGTGGAGATAGAGGCGGGATTTAATATTTCAGGAAGACAAAAACAGAGAGAGGGGAGAAAGTGCCTGAGCCGCTGAGGTATTCCAGCATTTTGTATATTAAACCTATTCCCTTGGCCGGGACGGGAACGTCTGCCGTTTCATTTCAGAAAGACCAGCGAACGGCAGGCAGAGAGTGGAAGAAACACTGGGGATACCGTGGCAGAAAGGTAAATCATCGGTAACATTGGGACGGAGCAGCAACGCATTGATCAACGTGACCGGACAGACCAGGGAAGCCAAACGCCGCCAGAATTGGATAAGAAACCTCCTTCACGGACAGAATCAGAGCCCGCCCTATTGTGGAAGAGTCACAGTGTCGACAGCGAACCCCGGGACACGATGGTGCAAGGAGCGCGGCTGAGATACCCATTTATATCCGCGTCAATCCTCCAGTGGATTTAAGGAGTAACCGTTCAATGGCATTAATCACAAGCTCGTGAACAAACATCTTTTCACCCCGTGATTAATTAACTAATTCTAACTGTCTGTCGGTGGAGAAATGATTGGTGTGGAAAAAAATAATATCATATAGGCGGGGGACTCTTTCTCACCCGTCTATATTTAAGAGGGAGTTAGATGTGGCCCTTGTGGCTAATGGGATCAGGGGGTATGGAGAGAAGGCAGGTACAGGATACTGAGTTGGATGATCAGCCATGATCATATTGAATGGCGGTGCAGGCTCGAAGGGCCGAATGGCCTACTCCTGCACCTATTTTCTATGTTTCTATGTCCCTTGAACCAAGGATCAATGTGCTGGGCTTTTCCTGGGACATTTTCAAGACAAGGAAATCCGAGATATGATCCTGGGTAGCTTACAACCCAAGGGGATGAACATGATTTCGTCAATTTTGGTGACCCCCTCCCCCTCCCCCACCCCACCTTTCCCATCGCTTGCCCATGCCCCCTACCCTGATGCGCACCCATTTCTCCCTCTCTCCATCCTTTCATCCTCCCCATCCCCTTGCCTCTATATTCCTCCTTCTGGACTTCCTCCTCCATCACTCCGATTCACTCCTTATAGAAACATAGAAACATAGAAAATAGGTGCAGGAGTAGGCCATTCGGCCCTTCGAGCCTGCACCGCCATTCAATGTGATCATGGCTGATCATCCAACTCAGTATCCCGTACCTGCCTTCTCTCCATACCCCCTGATCCCTTTAGCCACAAGTGCCACATCTAACGCCCTCTTAAATATAGCCAATGAACTGGCCTCAACTACCTTCTGTGGCAGAGAATTCCAGAGACTCACCACTCTCTGTGTAAAGAATGTTTTCCTCATCTCAGTCCTAAAGGAATTCCCCTGATCCTTAGACTGTGACCCCTTGTTCTGGATTCCCCCAACATCAGGAACAATCTTCCAGCATCTAGCTTGTCCAACCCCTTAAGAATTTTGCAAGTTTCTATAAGATCCCCCCTCAATCTTCTAAATTCCAGCGAGTACAAGCCGAGTCTATCCAATCTTTCCTCATATGAAAGTCCTGACATCCCAGGAATCAGTCTGGTGAATCTTCTCTGTACCCCCTCTCTGGCAAGGATGTCTTTCCTCAGATTTGGAGACCAAAACTGTACGCAATACTCCAGGTGTGGCCTCACCAAAACCCTGTACAACTGCAGTAGAACCTCCCTGCTCCTGTACTCAAATCCTTTCGCTATGAATGCTAACATACCATTTGCTTTCTTCACTGCCTGCTGCACCTGCATGCCTACTTTCAATGACTGGTGTACCATGACACCCAGGTCTCGTTGCATCTCCCCCTTTCCTAATCTGCCACCATTCAGATAATAGTCTACCCTCATGTTTTTGCCACCAAAGTGGATAACCTCACATTTATCCACATTATACTGCATCTGCCATGCATCTGCCCATTCACTCAGCCTATCCAAATCACCTTGCAGCCTCCTAGCTTCCTCCTCACAGCTAACTATACCCCCCCAGCTTGGTATCATCTGCAAATTTGGAGATGTTGCATTGAATTCCCTCGTCCAAATCATTAATATATATTGTAAATAGCTGGGGTCCCAGCACTGAGCCTTGCGGCACCCTAGTCACTGCCTGCCATTCTGAAAAGGACCCGTTTACTCCTACCCTTTGCCTCCTGTCTGCTAGCCAGTTCTCTATCCACATCAATACTGAACCCCCAATACCGTGTGCTTTAAGTTTGTATGCTAATCTCTTATGCGGGACCTTGTCGAAAGCCTTCTGAAAGTCTAGATATAACACATCCACTGGTTCTCCCTTATCCACTCTACTAGTTACATCCTCAAAAAATTCTATCAGATTTGTCAGACATGATTTACCTTTCGTAAATTCATGCTGACTTTGTCCAATGATTTCACCACTTTCCAAATGCACTGCTATCCCATCTTTAATAACTGACTCCAGCTGTTTCCCCACTACCGATGTTGGACTAACTGGTCTGTAATTCTCCGCTTTCTCTCTCCCTCCTTTTTTAAAAAGTGGGGTTACATTAGCTACCCTCCAATCCTCAGGAACTACTCCAGAATCTAAGGAATCTGTGGCTACCTCCTTGACTACTCTGGGATGCAGACTATCTGGCCCTGGGGATTTATCGGCCTTCAATCCGTTCAATTTACCCAACACCACCTCCCGGCTAACCTGGATTTCACTCAGTTCCTCCATCTTATTTGACCCCCGTTCCACTGCTATTTCCGGCAGATTATTTATGTCTTCCTTAGTGAAGACATAACCAAAGTAGTTATACAATTGGTCTGCCATGTCCTTGTTCCCCATGATCAATTCACCTGTTTCTGACTGCAAGGGACCAACATTTGTTTTAACTAGTCTCTTTCTCTTCACATATCTATAAAAACTTTTGCAGTCAGTTTTTATGTTCCCTGCCAGTTTCCTTTCATAATCTATTTTCCCTTTCCTAATTAAGCCCTTTGTCCTCCTCTGCTGCATTCTGAATTTCTCCCAGTCCTCTGGTAGGCTGCTTTTTCTGGCAAATTTGTATGCCTCATCTTTTGTTTTTATACTATCCCTGATTTCCCTTGTTATCCATCGATGCACCACCTTCCCCGATTTATTCTTTTGCCAAACTGGTATGAACAACTTTTGTACTTCATCCATGCAGTCTTTAAATACCTTCCATTGCACATCCACTGTCAACCCTTTAAGAATCACCTGCCAGTCTATCTTGGCCAATTCACATCTCATACCTTCAAAGTTACCTTTGTTCAAGTTCAGAACCCTTGTTTCTGACTTAATTTTGTCACTCTCCATCCTAATGAAGAACTCAACCATATTATGGTCACTCTTGCCCAAGGGACCACGCACAACAAGACTGCTAACTAACCCTTCCTCATTACTCAATACCCAGTCAAGAATAGCCTGCTCTCTCGTTGGTTCCTCCACATGTTGGTTGAGAAAACTATCCCGCATACATTCCAGGAAATTCTCTTCCTCAGCACCCCTGCCAATTTGATTCACCCAATCTACATGCAGATTGAAGTCACCCATTATAACCGTGTTACCCTTGTTGCACGCATTTATAATTTCCTGTTTGATGCCATCCCCAACTCCAATACTACTGTTAGGTGGCCTGTACACAGCTCCCACTAGCGTTTTCTGCCCCTTAGAGTTTCGCAGCTCTACCCATATCGATTCCACATCCTCCACGCTAATGTCCTTCCTTTCTATTGCATTAATCTCCTCTCTCACCCGCAACGCTACCCCACCTCCTTTTCCTTTTCGTCTATCCCTCCTGAATATTGAATATCCCTGGATGTTCAGCTCCCAGCCTTGGTCATCCTGGAGCCATGTCTCCGTGATCCCAACTATAGCATAGTCATTAATCGCTATCTGCACCTTCAACTCATCCACCTTATTACGAATGCTCCTCGCATTGAGACACAAAGCCTTCAGGCTTGTTTTTACAACACTCTTACTCCTTATACAATTATGTTGACAAGTGGCCCCTTTCACATCGATCCCTATTACACTTGGCCATACTCTCCTATCCCTTTGTGAGCTTTCTTTCCCGTTAATTCTGGGGTCATTAACCATCCCTTTACTCTCTTTCCCTTTAACTCCGTTCTCGATTATCCCATTTGACACCCCACCCCCCTTATTCAGTTTAAAACCATCCGTGTAGCAGTGGCAAACCTGCCGGCCAGAATGCTTTTCCCCACCTGTTAAGATGCAATCCGTCCCTTTTGTACAGTTCCCCCTTACTGCAAAACAGATCCCAGTGATCTAAGAATCTAAATCCCTGCCCCCTGCACCAGTTCCTCAGCCACACATTCAGGTCCCGTATCTCCCTGTTCCTGCTCTCGCCAGCACGAGGAACTGGAAGCAAACCGGGGATAACAACCCTGGAAGTCCTGCTTTTCAGCATTTTTCCAAGCTCTCTGAAGTCCCGCTGCAAAATATTCATCCCCTTCTTTCCAACATCATTTGTGCCAACATGCATGACCACTTCCGGCTGTTCACCTTCGCCCTTGAGGATTGTCTGCACTCTTATTGGACACCATTTGTTCTCCTTGTCTCTCCTTTGTCTCATTTTGAGCTCCTTTGTTCCCACTACCTTTATCTCCTTTCAACCGTAGCCTTTGTGTACACATCTGACACTCAAAGCCTTCCCTCACCTTTACCCACCTATCCCTTGTCAAGCATGTTCCCTCTGCTTCCAGCACCGCTACTCCAGCATTCTGCCCTTCCCATTCCACTATAATCTGAAGAAAGGTTGGACCTGAAACTGCTCATGCCCGTTCCATCCACAGATGCTGCCCGACACGTCCTCAGCACATCGTGGTCTATACATGAAGCTAAGGACGTGAAACAGCTTAAATCGATGGCCCCTTTGGAAGCACAGAAACGTAGAAGCATAGAAAATAGGCGCAGAAGTAGGCCATTCGGCCTTTCGAGCTAGCACCGCCATTCAATATGATCATAGCTGATCATCTAAAATCAGTCGGTAGACAAAAATGCTGGAGAAACTCAGCGGCTGCGGCAGCATCTTTGGATCTACGAAGGAAATAGGCAACGTTTCTGGCCGAAACCCTTCTTCAGACTGGGTCATGTAGCTCGGCTAGCGGACAAATACTACCGTCATTCTATCCGTGGCATTTGCAATGCTTATGGAAACACTGAGATGTTATCGTGCTATCTGTATACACGCCCACTTCAGACAATGCATCCAGATTGTGCGCATTATATGCCTGAAAATATTATCCTCAAATCCGCTTTAAATGCCCCACACCGCACTTTAAACCTTTACTTCCTAGTAATAGACATCTCTGTCCTCTGACACTTCTGTTCATAACCCCCCCACCCCACCACGCCCCTTCCAATTTTAAATAGGTCTCACAGCCGCCCCCAGCATAATCCGCGCTAAAGAAAACGCCACTGCTTATCCATCTCCCCTCATAGACTAGATAATCCACCCGAGGCAAACATCTTCAAAACGACATCTTCATTCAGCGTGGTGACCAGAACTGCGCACGGAATTCGACCTGCGGCCTACAGACGTGTTGTATATTTGCTCCATACGGTACCCGGACGTGGCGCCGACGGACGTGAAACTGAAGCAAAGAAGTCGAAGGCAAAGAACCGAATGGAAACGAGACCGAAACGCCAAGAAACCGAAAGAGTATGAAGACGAAACGCCAACTAACGGAAAGGATGGGACGCCTAAATGCAAACTAACTGAAAGGGCGGGATGCCTAAATGCAAACTAACCAAACATCTGCATCGCCTAAAAGCAAACTTACCGAATGGCCGCTCTGTCGATACGCCACCTACCCGAAAGGCATCGTCGCCTACAGGCTAACGGACCGACTGCCGCTCAACAGAAACGTCCAATAACGGACATGACGTTGCCGGGGGGGCGGGACTTGTCAGAGAGTGATAATGGCAGGTGTATCTGTGCACTGTAAGTGGAAAGGGGGGGAGAAAGAGAGGGAGAGAGAGGGAGAGAGAGGGAAGGGAGAGAGAGGAGGGGAGAGAGAAGGAGAGAGAGCAGGGAGAGAGGGGAGAGGGAGGGGGGCAGAAAGAGAGAAGGGGAGAGAGAAGCGAGAGAGAGGGAGAGAGAGAGAGGGGGAGCGAAAGAGAGAACGGGGAGAGTGAAGGGAGAGAGAGGCGAGGGAGAGAGTGGAGGAGAGAGGGGGGAAGTTAGAAGGGAGAGAAAGAAGAGAGAGAGAGAGAAAGGGGGCACAGAGAGAAGAATTTCCAGGTAAGTTATGGCACGCCCTGATAACACCCCTGTTTCCATCCATGGTGTGGTGATGGATGTTTAAAAGATGCAGCATCGTTCCGTCTTTACTGGCAAATGCGGCTCACGGATGAGACCGATGTCAAGATCTAACAGTAATGCAGAACTTGCCGTTTCAACAAAAAAAATCGAGAAATTGCCAGCTTTTTCTCTGTGAACAATGATCTATGCTGAGAAGGGGGAAATAAAATTGTAATTGCTGCTTTAGGTGAGCGTGTCAAGTCATCTTTAATATTATCCCAGCGTTTCCTGGGGGCACCACAGATAGTGACCCCGCTTGATTCGTTTGACAATTACCACTGAACAATGAAGAAAAGTCTGCTGTGGTTTGTGGA